>JAPYXD010000174.1:0-600000 GCA_030998225.1 Diplolepis rosae
ATGTGTGAATTAAATCCAGGGGCGAGCTGAACCACGGTCTACATTTAAAAATGCTCTTTTGATATATTTGACGTTTTAGAACTTCCGTAAATCACACTCATGATGTTGTTGAATACATCTTTCGAAATTCAGTTCTCTAAAGAAGTATTATTGTATGTCACAACAGGCTTTTAGTGATATGAATAATCATTATCAAAATCCGCAATTACAAAAACTGCCCTGACGATGTTTATCAATTAAATTATAGATAAATAACAAATATTTTTTCATGACCCAATAATAACCATTACATCTGAAATTTCGTCCTGACAATGATATTCATGTACGTATATAAAAAATTAAATATTATATATTCTATCATTTTGAAGCATTCACAAGGATTAAATCAACATACTGCAGACGATTTTTAGAAATGTGTTTTTCCTCATTAATGAAATATTATAACTACTTGGGACTGTTTCCTGTTTTTGCTGCAAAATGTTCATTAAAAGATTAGTTATTTGCAATGTGTTCCTCTTTCGTGTCTAAATTATTGCTCTCGGAACTTCACTTCGATTTTCTGAAAAGGAACTTGCTTGTTTCCCAAGCCATTCAACTCGTTGAATTTTTCTTGAAAACTTGAAGTCTTCGTGACCTTTCCGGAAAATGTTTTTTTATATAGTCTTTTAATGCGGGTTGTGCATAAAAGTTTAAGTCATGATTATCGTCGATAACGATAACTGTTTAGCTAAATGCATATTATTATGACCCAATGCATAATTGAATAAATAGAGCACGACCCTATATTACGCAATACATATAAAATTGTGTCCATTCATATAATAGTACGTCAGGTCTACCTACAGACATAGTTTTAAATCTGTCGATATATTTATTTTTCAACTTGACATGGTTACAGTAAATTCATTTTGTGTTTATTAGATAAGATTTATATTTTATTTGCCTTATATCTTCTTTTTTGCCGTGACCAAATATGATGGTATATGTATTACGTCCCTTTATTAATATTTAGACGTGTATTATTTATTGAAAATTGGCAGTTATCCGAGTTGATGTGTGGAGAATACTACGTTCCATATCAAAATTTTCCTAATCAACTTAGGATATTGCAGACAATAGTTTGCAGTGCATTTTTTCTAAAGTTTTCCAAAAATATTACAATCATAACTTCATGTGACCTATTTATGCCATTTACACATATATTTGTATTGGATGTATCCAGCTATTATATCCAAATGTAAAACAAATTTTAAGGGAAGTCTTATTATGTTGTACTCGCTTTCTTCAAGTTAATGTTGTATTTCTTAACTAGCCTCTTTTGTTCACTTTACATTTCTTTAACTTTCGGAAAATGTGTGTTTATATTGACCTGATAAAGCATATACCTTTGCAGATTTACTCTTTGTATATATTTACATTATTAGTACTACAAAATCTTTTACATCATTCATATGAACCCAGACTAGGAGTTACGCATTTTTGATTTGTATTCACTCAACACGAGGCTTAACTGCATCTTAATATATCAATGATTGAAAATATTTTTTTGTAAGAATGCAGTAAAAATGTCCTATTAATAGAAGTGACTTTTTTTGACACCCGGTACATAAAAATGAAATTTTTTGTATAAATGATCAAAGCAATGTTTTTCTAACGTAAAATTGAATTCTGATCCCATATATCATAAATAGGTCAAATTTATAATTGTTTATAACTGGTTTTTTGCTTCTTTACTGGCGTAAAGCGTTTTATTGGGTCCGACCCGATAAAGCATCATGCACATATAGAATTCAATCGGGTCGGACCCGATAAGTCCTAAAAAGTCCCGGTAAGGCTACGTATATATAATTTTTTGGTCCTGATAAGTATGCTTGTACATATATATATATATATATATATATATATATATATATATATATATATATATAATATATTATATATTATTTTATCTTATAACATAACGTTCATACAAATGGAATACATTTTTTCGCTTCGATGTTCATTTCAAATAACAGAAAAATGTGATTTAAAATACTTAATACATGTGAAAACAAGTGTATTCCCATGAATTTAACCTTTTTGGACCTTGTCGAAACTTTCGACGAGGGCCTCCATTTCATCTGGGAGAATAGAGGGGTCTATCTCTATAATCGCCTCAATAGGATTTTTGTCTGGATTTGTTCACGATTTCTTCACTTCCTTCTACGCTTTTTCCTTCGAGGTTTTCACGAGGCTTCCTTTTCCTTGGTGTCCAGTCGATTTTTTTTGTGTAATCTGATAGTTCGTATTTAAAAATTAATAAACTCGTATGTTTGAAAATCAATTTATCTTTGCCTACAAGAACTAGATTTTATTAATAATTATAAAATAATTTCAAAGACATGTACCAGCTTTTACTTGAGCAGCTTTTCTTCGAATAATACTTTTCGTTGACTCGACCAGGTCGTCAATCTCGGTAACGGAGGATATTTTCGTTTTCTCCGTGAGAAATTTCTTGAACGAATCTGTTCATCATGTAATAAAAAATGCACTCTAAGTCAGTAGAAAAAAATAAAAGCTCGAGCTCTTGAATATGATTACTTGCTTAAACTAATATATAAAATAAGTGAAACACATGTACCGACGAATATTCGAGCGGTATAAAGAGATTGTCAATCGAATTTTTTTAATTCCATAGGTAAATTATTTTCACCTTTTAATGGCCAATACACAAGGGGTCCAACTGTAATCCATTTCTTTGTCCTTTTGATTTTGTGTTATTTCTATTGCTTCCTCGACCAGTTATCGTTGATTTCCGCAAAATCTCGTATCCAAAGACAGCAATCGTCATATTTGTCACAAAACTGGCTGGAATCTTACATTCGTTGTAAATCATGTCGAATACATTCTTTGGAAGCCACAATTTTTGCTCAATGTAAATCTACGACAAAAGACATTCTCATATGATTTATTACACTTTCCCCATTGCATTTTTGTAGCAAGCATTCATTATGAGTGATGCAAATGAATAATCTAACAGCCACCATTTACCGAACTTAACAAATATAGAAATGACAGTAAATTGAAAATATTCTAAGATTGTTGGTGGATTTAAAAGTTTAGCAAAACTTTGAAATGTTTAAAATAAGGAACCATCATACCATGCATAAAAAAATTACAAATTCATTCAATTTATTTCTAAATAAAACGAAAACATTGATGCAAATCCCCCGTTTCATTTATAATCGAACTATTCATTTTCATTGAACTTTAAATGTTATTTGCTTTCGTTTAAAAAGAAACTGTTACATACCAATGTAAACATGTGATAATATTTTCGAATCGAGAATCATCCTGTACACCAAATGAGTTTCGTTTTTTCTATCATAATTTTTCAAGATAAATTGCATTTCAATTAAAATTAATTGAAATTCCATTAATAATTGATTTTATGGGCTGCGGTATGAATAAGTCTTTGAAGATTTTGGAACGCGTTCATAAATTCATTACTAAATATCCATTTTTAATAATGAAAAAATCATTTTAAAGTAGCCACTTCTTAAAAATTAATTTTTAATAATTAAAAATTCTAACCCAAAAATCCATTACAAATAGCCAATCTCAAAATTCAATACATCATGAATCCCAATCAGTAATTTGTTATATAACACTTTTTAACTCACATATCCATTCCCGTCATTTTCGAAAATGGATGCTTCGACATCAGGTTTTTCAACAATCGCAGGACCTCTTTGCGACGTTCCTGAGTTATTGACAAGTTCTGAAAAAAGGAATGATCCAATATTTGAAGCAATCCGCAAAATATTTTGGACTGTATCTAAATCGACCGATTTTTCACCATTTATAAAGATAAACTTTTTGTTGAAAAATCTTCATTTCATTTAAAAACTCGAAATTTAAATTATAATACAGTAATTTCTTTGTAAAAAAACTTGATTTGCATAATTTTAAAAAGACTAAGAAATTAAAATAATTCAAAATTATATAAAAAAATCACGTGACCTTTTGCAAATATCATTAGATTCAACTTAATATATTCAAATCTCACATACAAAAATAGTGAAACAATGATTGTTAATGACAATGACTGTGACACAAAAACTACTAATGAGGCGTGGGGTATTTGTTGAAACCATTAATTGATTAGTTTTTACAATATGATAGATTCATTTATGTCGCAATATAAATTTCGAATTTTCAGCCCTCTTTTCTTTTATTGCTTAAACATAATCAAATTATAACATTTTTTAAATGAATCGTCACCTTCTTTCGATCGAATTTCCAGCTTCTTTAATGATTCCAATAAGAAGTCGATGCCATTCTCCTTTTCTACAATCACATCTTCCAATTTGGTTACATTTGATTTGTACTCTGCTTCTTTGTTCGATAAAGTTGTGAGTAACACATATTTTTCGTCCTTCACTTTCGTAACGAGAAGTTTCAGTTCAGTTACTTCTTGACAGAGTTCTTTGTTTCGATTCTCCAGGTAATTTACCTGATGTCGCAAATCGTTTTTATTATTTTTTGATTCCTTGGAATAATTATGAGCAGTAATAAAAAACATTACAAGAATGAAAAATAAAAGTCAATCACATTAAATTGTGCAAGGTACAGTGAATGTCATTTGATACAAGTAAAATGATGCAACTGTGAACCAAAAAAATGAGTGTAAACAATAAAATGACAATGATTTGGTAACTAAAAGAAGTATAAATTTGATCTACCCTGTCATCTTGAACACTTCGTGAATAATGTAAAATGAAACTCACCTCTATTAGAGGCGAGCTTTTTCGTGCTGGAATGTCGCTGGAATTATTTTCATCAGTCTCATTCACCTATAAAGAATGGACAAAGCAAGAGTAATAAAGGATATTAAGGATAATATTCACATTACCTAGATAAGATAGTGCATAATAATGGATAATATTCTATAATTTTTATGCTTCTGTATTAGTATGCATAACATACACCAAATTATCCTTATTTACCTTGTAGTCTGAATCATCCGAACTCTCCGATGCAGTTGAAGTCTTGCGTATTTTGGGATTCGAAGTAAATTTTGGTTCTGATCCACCATCTATTTCTAGCTTTCTTTTACCCATCAATCGGTCCTCCTTCAATTTTCGCAATCTTTCCATACGAAGGGTTTCGTATTTTTCTTTTTGGGACGCGGAATTTATTTTCTGGGAATTAAAGAATAGACGAATATAAATGAGAGATCAAGGGACAGAAGGGTTAATAAGTTTAAAAAATCAAAAGAAAAGTAAATTCGAGTATATACCGATTTTTCTTTTTCTACCGTTTCCTTGGCATCGCTCTCTTCTGCTTCTGTGGCGCTCTGTAAGAGTCGAGAGGGAATTCCAGCTCCTCGACATTTTTTCATTGCTGTAATTGCAGCATCTTCCGATTCTAAAAAACAAAGTCATCAATGCATGATTATTAAAATTTTGATGTAAATGATTTTGTTTTTTTTTATAAATTAATGTAACCAAACCTACATTGAGAAATACAATTAATAAAAGAACTCGAAAACTGCTCATCAAATGTTTCATTGCAGATAAAAGGAATGACTTTATGCATAAAAAAATATCGAATTTAAGATAAAAAAATTCAATTATCATCGTAATGCATAAATTACCGTGTGCAGATATAATTTGTGCCTCGCCAACGCTTAAGTCGCCGTAGAAGTTGTGATTTATTTTGTATTTCGCTCCTTTTCGAAACTTCGATTCTTCGTATTTGTTTCCCACCATCATCATTTTTGATGAAAAAACAAACTTGTCCTCCCCTCCTTGAGGAGGATCGAGAAATTTAATCACGTACCACTTCATAGCACTTTGACACGCGATTAATTGCGATTAATCTAGTCTGGTGATTACTCTTGTACGTTTTTTTTTGCTTTTTTTGCACATGCTATTTTTTCACTCAACCTCAAATTTTTTTCTAGGTAGAGATAAACAAAAGAGTGCGCGCACACACACATGCACACACATGGCATACACAGAAGTGCAAAAGTGTTACGAGCACATGGGTAAAATGATTAAAAATAAATGCTCGCTACTTGTATTTGCAGCTGCGAATAATTACTTGTGTCATAAATTGAAATAAGTTGTGCGTGAGAAAGTTACAATGCTGAAATTTTCAGTGGCTATTACATTGTAAGTACGACGTATTGCACTGTCATTTTAGATCATGTTCCTCGTAAACAATGAATTCAAAAATTATATTCGTTTTATAAACATATATGTATTTGAATTACTATATGTACACTCCGCGCTCCCTTATACGACCATTTGCCGCTCTCCTATACGACGGGAAGGTCGTTCCCCTCCATTCCCACTTTTTCGCTGTAAAATTACATCAAATCAAATTCTCAAAAGAGTTGCTATGGAAAATAATATGCATTAGTCGAAATAAAACATAATGGATTCAATGAGTGTGAATGCAGCCCTCGTTTCGCTTGGGCAGCAAACTTCACACTCGTTGCAATCGCTGTGCTTCATCCCTCATAATATAATATTATATTGTATAGTGGCAGCGTATAAAGGAAAGTTCTCGGTCCCGAGCTCGTCATATAAGAGAGCGTGGAGTGTAATTGTAAATTTCATCGTTATACGTAACGATAACCAGTCTTTTTTGAATAAAAATTCGATTTAAAGCATTAAAATTGCCTGGTTACGGAATATTAAAATTACCATTAAAACATTTTTAGAAATGCATAACATTTTTATTGAGTAAAAGTGCAGAAATAAATTGTATTTATATGATTTAGTTTCTTTTTAGGTAGAATTTTGCTGTAAAAATGTTCACGAATCAATATTGCAATGCGAAACATTTACCAGGCAGTGACTCATCTCGGTAAATATATTCGCAGCACATCTAATAATGAAAAAAATTGAATTTACAGTTAAAAAAATTTCATATTTTTTACAGAGAAAGGAGATTCTACAAATTGCCACTTGATCCGAATTTTCATCCTTCAATGGTATCCGAAACGACGAGAAAAAGATGGAATATTCGACACGAGAAAACTCAAATTAGTGAGAATCGAATAAACAGTATAACAAATTCAATAATTAAAAATGTCTTTGTTTTCAATGTATTACGCGGAGGTTATACTGTAGCAAAAACAGCATTGAACATCGCATGCTTCTGTTTCACAGGACGAATTGCACCGAAAATGCACGAGCCGATACTTTAATTGCACGGCTCCTATGCTTTTTTGGCATAGAGCTGTGCAATAGTAGTATACAATCGTGCATTTTCGGTACGATTCGTCTCGTGAAACAAAAAGAGAGAGTGACACGGATTCGGAAACAGAAGATTTAACGTCATATGCAGATGATACGAGAGAAAAATCTTCAGGGCAATCAGCTCGTCAGAAAAAACATAATCATATATATAATCATATATAAGTTAATTTAATATTTTATTTATTATTTAATTTAATTATTTATTCCTACAATAATTGGACCCTAAAGCCAATTTACACATATATCTAATATAAAATCAACAGAATTGTTTTAATTTTATTACAATCTTTTCTTGTACAAAATAGAAAACATTGGCTGGATGTAGTTTTTAATTTATCCCAGAAACATTCAGGCTGTTCTCTAATAGAACATTACATGCCAATGAACAAGCCCATAGAAAACTTAATACGAAAAATGAAGCATTGGCTGAATGCAACTTTCAATTCTTCCCACAAACATTCGAGCAATTCTCATGTCGAACATAAATTGCCTATGCACATTGGTTCAGTAAACATAATACAAAAAAATAAAGCATTGGCTGGATGTAACTTTTAATTCTTTTCACAAACATTCAAGCAATTCTCCAGTAGAACATTAAGTGCCAATGCGTGAAATTAAAGTAAACTTGATACGAAAAATGGAGAATTGGTTAAGCATGACTTTCAATACTTTCCACAAACATTAAAGCTATACCCTGGTAGAGCATTAAATACCAAAGCTCATTAATGCGTTCACATAAGTAAAAGTACGACGTGAAAAAAAAGTATAGACGGGTTATGTCATTCTATGTTAAAATTCAGAAAAGATATTAAACATGATTCAAAGCATTTGGCTTTCTAAATGGTTCTATTTTCACTCATTTGCAGGGTAGTATAAAATAGTTTAGCATACAATGCATTTTTCTCAGTCGGTAAAACAGATTATATACAGTATACTAAAGTCTTAACACTATATTCCTATTCTGCAACCCACTCAGTGTCTCCAGAACGTGGGATTTTTCGGCCCCCACCACGTTCCCATCTGGGAGAAACACATGCAAACTTGGCGTGTCAGTGTGTCGGCTCTGTTACACGCTGCGGTCACCAGCTTCGTGTAAAGCCGAAGGTGCACGAAGACGGACTTCGTTACAATGCTTGACTTTTCAAGTTATTTTTAGATTTCACGCATTCGTTTATCGAGTCGAAATTAAGAATTGTATTTTTCTCGAGTACGTGCAAAAGAGGCGCGAAGCAGACGACGAATTTGAATTTACGAAGTATATAGTTCATGAAATAACACTTGTCTTCAATTTCTTGAAGAAAGTCTGCATGAAATAAACATCAGTATGATCTTGGAAAATTTCAAGAGGATTTCAACACTTCAAAAATAAACTTTCAGTGAAATTTAGTGACAATAAATGTATAAAATTTGAATCAATATATAATTTTCCATTCAAATTTATATACTTCTTACTAATTTTGTACATTTAACAATTTTTCAATTAGAACAATATTTTCTATCAAGATAAAATGAACATAAAATTCAAGTTCATAATTTATATTTTCAGTTATATGTTAGAAATATTTTCATCTCACATTTTTGTAGCCTAAGCACAAACTTTTCATTCCAAAACTTAAAATCTCTACGGAAATGGAAAATTGTCTAATAGCAGTAGATAAATTAAAAAGCTAAAATATGTGTTTATTGGTATTTCCATATTAACATATAAATATCAATCAACTTTAAATTTTACATAAAAATGTTCGTTCGAAGTGTTCAAATCTTGTTACAATTTGACAAGATTTTATGGAGGAGTGCAATCTTTTGGATGAAATATTTTGTAGTTCTTAATTTGTCTGTCCGTCTGAAATCGTAGTAAGATTTGAACAGTAAACAACAAATTTTCCAATAGAATTCAGGATCAATAATAATTGATTCAGGAAATACTTCAACTCTGTAGACCATTTTTGTATTTCGAATTCAAAATGTGTGCTTAAGCCACAAAAAAGTAAGCTGAAAATGTAGATATAAAACTAATTATGTCATGTTTATGTCTTCTTAATGGAAAATACTTTGCATATAATTCTCTAATTCGATATTTTTTTAATGTATGAACATTCAAGAAATTGATAAATATTTGATCTTTTTATAGGAACTAAAAATTTCCGGATAATGCTTTGATTGAGAAAGCTAAAAATTTGTCAAATATTGATATAAATTGCAATTTTACAATTGCATTATTTTTCAAATATTTTAACATCTCTTCAATCTTGATAATTCTTACAGAAGTTTATTTCATGTGAGTGACTTTTTCTTTTTCTAATGAAAGATTTCGTAATTCTAAATTTGGCCCAATTCGTAACATTGTAAAAAGATTTTAAAACTTCATAAAAATGTTTTTTCTGTTTTATTCAAAGTCAATAAATATTCAATGTTTGGAATCGAAATATTAAGTAAATGATTTTTAATTTCTGGGAATAAACTGCTTTAATAAGACAATCTTTCTTCTTTGTGAGAAATCTCAATTTTAAAATTAAAATTCTACGCATAGGATACAAAAACATAATATGAAAATACTTTTATTACAGAATTTTGAAATATACAAGTTGACCAATTTTTAATCGAGTAAATCGGCTACTTTAAGCAAAAAATTATGTTAAAAATATTTTATCAACAAAAATAAGACACATTAAATTACGGTTTAAAATCCACATTCATAGATTGATGGTAAAAGCAGTTTAAAGTTTTTTAATCTTACGTTTTAGTGACGTATGCACAGACTTTTAATCAGATAAATGAAATGCTTTATAGAAAGTCGAAATTTTCTTATTACTGCACTTAATCAAATTTATAAAGTAAAAATATTTTTTAATTGATGCTTTCACTCAATTCTTTAAACATTCATTAATTGAAAATTGTACTCAAAATTTAATCTTGCATCGTTCCAATATTCCCACAATGTTACAAAATCTTATTAGGGGAGAGTCGGGTAGCCCCGGCAATCGGGTAGCCCCGGCCACTCTTGACATTGAATAAACTGTACTCTCTGCAAAAATAAATTAACATTTTTCTCTTTCAGAATTGTGCCAAAGTATAATTTTAAAGATATGGACTCGTATCTTTCATCAGCTTAAAAGAAAATCCGGTCTAAATATTTCATCTCTAGAAAACAGGTGCATTTTGATAAATATGTACCATCTTTATTATCAAATATTTCTAAAGCTAAAAAAATATCAGATTGGTTCTGATTGGGATATATAAATTTACTTTCTAACTATGTGACCTGTAATTTTTGTTCAATATTTTAGCGTATTCTTTTATTTACAGCAGTTTTATTGAAACTTGTCAAAGTCGGATAGCCCTGGCCATTTCGTGTCGGGTAGCCCTGGTCACATTTTTATGCATGCTCGATTTCATTTTTTTTTCTGTCCAAAATTGATAAATACCTAACCATAAATAAATTCAAGTAATTGAAGTTTTCTATACCATATAATGAAATAACCTGTATGTCTTGCACGTAAAGATTATTTATTTTCGGTGAGTGTTTGGATTCTGCTTAAGGTTTCTTGTAATTTTAAATCAATTTTCTAAATAAAATTATACTTGCTCGTTTTAGGAATGCCTAAATTTAGAAAGAAATCTACAAATCGTGGGGAATGGACGACAGAGAGTATGATAAAAGGTGTAAAATTGGCTTTAGAGAAAAACTCATCAGTAAGAAAAATTTCGGAGGCTTGTAATGTTCCTCGAAGTACTTTACAGGATAAGATTTATAACATAAAACAGGGATTGGAAGTCAGTATCTCTTCGAAACTAGGAAGATTTGAGTGTACTTTTACAGATGCGTATGAAAAAAACTTGTTGATTATATGATTGATCTCGATAATCGTCTCATGCCTCTATCTCGAAAAGAGTTTTTAAAATTAGCTTTTAATTTAGCTGAAAGTTTAAAAATTCCTCATAAATTCTCAAAAACAACTAGACTGGCAGGAAAAGATTTTTATTATGGTTTTGTAAAAAGACATCCTGAATTATCACTTCGTAAGCCTGAATCAACTAGTCTCGCACGTGCAGTTGGTTTCAATAAGCCTCAGGTTGAGCGCTTTTTTTCAAAATACCAAGAGCTTGATCAGAAACATCGTTTCCAAAATTTCAAAATCTTCAATTGTGACGAAACGGGCGTAACCTGCGTTCACGGTAACACGATGGTTATTTCTTTGAAAGGAAAGCGTCAGGTAGGAAAGCTCACCTCGGCAGAAAGAGTAAAAAACATCTCAATTCTATTTTGCATGAGCCCAGCAGGCACATTCATTCCACCTCTGTTCGTTTTCCCGCGAAAAAGGATGAATATGCGTATGATGATTAATGCTCCTGAAGGGAGTGTAGGCGTTGCACAGCACAATGGTTGGATGGATGGAGAAAATTTTCTTGTGTGGCTGAAAAATTTTGTCGAAATAACCAGACCGACAGAAGATTCTCCAATTCTCGTCGTATTGGACGGCCATGGCAGTCACAAGGACCTTGATGTCATCGATTACGCTCGTGCTAATCATGTGCATCTTCTAAGTTTACCCCCACACACGAGTCACAAATTGCAACCTCTTGATCGGACATTCATGAAACCTTTTAAACAAGCATATTCGGAAGAGTGTGCTTTATGGATGCGCAAGAATCCTGGTTTGAGAATCAGTGATTATGACGTCGCTGGTCTGGTGAACGAAGCATATAAGAAAGTTTGCAGGATGGAAATAGCTACAAATAGATTTGCTTGCACTGGAATACATCCGTTCAATCCGAAGATCTTCATGGATGCTGAATTTGCACCTTCCTTGATAACGGATCTACCTCAGAATGATGCTCAGGAAATCCGTGCACCTACTGCTTCTTGTTCCAATCAATATGAACTCGTTAAATTGGAAGATGGTGGACAAAATTTGGCAGAGAGAAATTCTTGTCAAGAAAATGAATTCTTCTCACATCTTCAACAACTGATGCCGCTTCCTGACTCTACACAGCGCAGGATTATTTCACGAAAACGGAGAAGCCAGCATTCTGAAATTCTGACCAGCGACGAATTCTATCAAGCTTTATCGCACAAGGCTCAAGATAAAAAAGATCAAATTGAACAAAAACAGCAGCAAAAGAAGGAAAAAGCGGAAAGAAAGAAAGCCACTGAAATGAAAAAGAAAGAAAATGTGCTTAAACGAATTCAAAAAAAAGAAGAGAAAGAAAAGAGGATGAAAGAAGCAAGCGAGGCAAAGGAAGAAAAAAGAAAAGCAAAAGAAAAGTAGAGAATTGAAAATGAATCTAAGAAAGAGAATTTAAAAAACAAGAAAAGTTAAAAGGAGGAAAATAAGAGAAAGAAGCCAAAAAAGTAATTTTCTTCTGCTTGAAGTGCAAAATTATATTTACTTTTATATATAACCTTATGTCTCTGTTTTAAATAAATTGGAAATTTTGGCAAATTTTGGCTAATTGGCTGTGAATTTAATTAATCTTATGTTTATATATGTTATTAAATGTTATAATATTCTATTATTCATGAAAGTTTTTTTTCTATTAGTTCTAATTTATAATATTTCGAAATTTTGATTTGAAAAAATACGTTTCCCATTATTCTTTTATGATAAAATGTCCAAATATTTCGGTTCTTTCGATGGCCGGGGCTACCCGACACTATTTTGTAGTACCCTATTTTAGATCTCACTTCAAACGCTTTGATTTCTTCTAAAATATGTTTATTTCCTATATTTCTCTTTATATGTTGTTGGTAGGAGCATTGACATTATAACTAATCTTCTAAATTTCAATTTTAATGCCTATAAGCCAAGTTATAATCAAAAAAGCTTGAGTGGCCGGTACTACCCGACTCTCCCCTAATCATTATTTTAGTCGAATTATTTTCAAAATATTTAAAAAATAAATGTAAATATTTTGATTAAATACTCTGTCAAATTTTGCATTTGACTGATCATGCAAAATTGTTGAAAGTTTTGAATACCGATAGAAGAAACTTTAAATGAAATTTTTTTAAAAACTGTACAAATTTCAAATATGAATCAGTCAAAATATACTGATTATCAGTGAAATTTGACTGATTTAAATAACTAAAAACAGGTTACTGTGAATCAGTCAAATTTCACTGATTACTTCAGTGAAAAGTAACTGATTTAACAGTGAAAAATATTGTTTCCACTGATGATTCAGTGAAAAGGCAAATCACTGATTCAATCAGTGAAAATTTGACTGATTCAGATTTAGAGTGTATACAAATTTCAAATATAAAGTGTACTCTGTACATTAATCAAACAAATTTACAAGATGAATATTTTAATAAATATTCCTAAATATTATTGGAATATGATACATATCGATTTAGAAAAACTTCTTCAAAGTACTCAGACATTTTTCTTATTTTACGACATTTTTGCACCATGTTTGACCTTTGGGTAGGATTCAAGAAAACAATTGTAGACATACTTTCATTACTTAGTAAAATACTATGAAGACTTGCTTTTTAAATTAAAGCGAAAACTTTTAAAACCTTTAACAATCGGTTGCATAGATTCTGCTCTAATCTTGGTCGCAATTAGAGAAATAGGTTTTTTTGCGTTTTTTAGATCTAGTTTTTGCCTTAAACATAAAAGAAAGAAAACACATTTGAAATATTAAAATAAAAAAGCTGGTTCATTCTTAGAGAATCCCAAATATTCTGAAATAAAACTCCTTTCCACACCACCACGGAGGTAGAGTTTAAGGCTCGTTTTTTTACGTGCTATCCCCTGTAGGCCTAGTCCACGTCCTACGAAACGAAAAGGGTTTTTGCTTTCAAGCAAAAAGAAAAAAGGAAAAAAATGAAGCAAAGTGGTAAAAAACGCTACAAATGTAGCCCGTACTTCAGGCTTGCCTCTATGAAATGCCAGTATACGTCGAACAAAAATGTTTTGTTTTAAATCAAATAATGAAGAAGTTTGATTAATTCGGGATGATTCGGGGTGCTTGATTATTGTGAGTCCCCTTGCCTCTCACTTATGCCCAAAGCGTGATATTACTCAATTTCAGTATGTTTTCTTACTCACAAAATAATAATTAAAACTAAACAATTTCCATACCCGAGGTACGCGAAGAAAGGAATAAAGAACGTATCTCTGATATAAGAAATAAAATGTCATTATTTTGTGAGTAAGAAAGGGGTTTGAAATTGATTAACGCCATGCCTTGGCCATTAGAATTAATCCTCTCCTTCGTGAGCGAAGAGCGACAAACCACTTTTCCTATCACTTTCTGCCATCTCATATAGATTTTCGGTAATTAATTGCAAATGCCTCTAAGTGATGCTCGTTGTTCTGGCTGTTTCAGCTCTCGCCTTTAGGGCTGATCGAGTAACACAAATTGAGTTGACCGTCCTGTTTCCTAAGCGATTTCTTTTGGGAGTTTTCGCGTCCGTGAGCATGGAGAAACCTCGCTCCGCCTCAGCATTTGAATAGGGAAGACTCCGAACATGATTCAATACTGAGGTCAAATTTGGAAAAAGTTTTTCTCCTGTACTCGTCGAAGATACACCGATACTAGACCACATTTCGTCAAAAGATAAATTCGACCACTTTTCTTTGAGTTCCTGTCTGATTTTGAGTAAAGAATCCCACTCTTTTTGTACACCTATTCTATCAAACGACCCTAAATCTTGACAAACTTTCCAGACCCTAGGAAAAGTTTCGATTCGATCAGCATAGAAAGCTACTTGAGGCCGGAAAACAGCAACGCAAGACAAAAAGATGTCATCAAAAGGAAGTCGATTGCGAATTTCTTCGCTTGCTGTGACATAAAATTTCAAGCAATTACGAAGAAATAGATCAACTTCTACTATTTGCAATTTCTTGTTTGTAAGTTGCTGCTGGAAATATTCTCGCGTTTCCTTACCAACGTCAAGGTCTTGAAGCGGCTTTTGATTACTAGGATCTGCAAAGTTAACATTTCTAATGATTTGAAAGAATAAATTCGGTTGAAGAAGACCCTCTTTCAAATAACTGCTAAGAATCCATACGAAGAATTTAGCCGAATTTGGCTGGAGTTCCTGAACCATTGTTTCGCGACTTTGAAATTTCGCATTGTATACGTTGAACCTATTCAAAGTAAATTTCAAGAATAGGAAATATGCGAGTGTCAAAGGATTCTGCATTTTTCCTAACAAGTCTTTGGCCTTCTCTACCTTCTCAGATACGAGGACCATAAGATACTAAAGAATAACTTCCCAATTCTTTATTATAATATCTATGCATCGATAGCGGACAAGCCAGCGAGTTTCAGAATGACTAGGAATTTTTTGATAGTCATTTCCTAATTCCAAAACAATGGATCGAAAAATAGCCGTTCGCTTGGAGCTAGCATTAAGAAAAGCTGGCAAATCTTTGATTAAATCCTCCACATCTGGGATTGTGGCACAAGCATATTTTGCTACAATTGCTGGCGAATGTGAGACACATGGGAAAACAATTAAACGGGGACTTTTTTCCTTTAATTTTGTTTTAAATGAGGACCTATTGCCGACCATCACCTGTGCATTATCACAAGCTAAAGCACAGATATTAGATAAAGGGATTTTTTGCCCGGACAATGCTTTTTCGAACGCATCAAAAATTTTAGAGGCAGAACAATCCGAAGCATTTACATTAATAAGCTGGAGCAATTCCACACTGACAGAAAATGTCGTTGGCTCCACATATCGAACCATTAATGACAGCCACTTTTCTAGAGTCCTGTCGGTCGTTTCGTCTTCGTACACTGAAAATGATTGCTTACGCAAAATATTTGCCATGCGATCAGTTTCAGCAGCACATACGACGTTATTTACAACTAGGACCATTTTAGTGTGGCTCAATCTAACGTCTTTTAAAACCGAAGGTTCCATATCTTGGAAAAGTCCTATCAATTCTGATGAAATCGCGAATGGTAAATTATGCTCTACGAAAAATGTACTAACCCTAATCTCTGCTTCTTGTACTTTCTGTTTGAAAGTAACACTTTCCGGAATCGTGGAATTTGTGAATTCTGAAGCAGAAGAACTTGCTACGCAAGGTTCAACACTGTAAGAATTGGCAGTTACATTAGAAGAATTTTCACTTACTACTCCATAACATTCTAATTTATTTGAAAACTCTTGCTTCTTTCTGTGTGATAAAGATGCTTCATGCTTTTCAATTTCCGATTTGCCACATAGCAACGTTTTATTGCAAATTTTGCAATGAAATCTTGTTTCATCTGCTAATGTAACCACCCACTCTCTCCACGACGGAAATTCCTCAAACCATCCCAACTGAAAGTTTTTTGCATTTTTCATGACTTTTCTAGCGGGTTGACATTCGTTTGAACCAGAGTTAAAACGGTGGTCAACCTTCGTTTGAACCTGGCTGTCCTTCAAAACACTCGAATTTGGGTCAACCGGATTACTCATTGTGAACAATAAATTATACGACGAAGGAAAACAGAATTATTTGAAAAGAATTAATAAGATGAAAAGTCGATAAAATTGAGCGAATGTGAATAATTTGTAATCTGCACACAAATTAAGTTTCACAAAATAAACTTACCCACAAGCATCAAACAATAACGTACGTAAGAGCACTCACGTATCACCAAATAATAATATAATATTCTTACTTTTGCCGTTTTCAATAAGGAATTACGACAAAAATATGAAGAATCCATACTCTTGCCTTCTCAAATAACGCATAAAGCGAGAATCAGGTATAAGTAAATTTTTGCAAAAGGAAAAACGATGTGCCTTGAAAGTGTGTACAAGTCCTTGAAATTCAAATTCGAAAGATTTTTATAATTAATTATCCTGTACATTTAAAGATACAATTTTTGTATTTGTAATAAGTTTTCTGCAATTACGAAAAAATTTATTTAGAATACATAAAATTTATTGAACTATTACTAGTAAACTCTACCTCCGTGGTGGTGTGGAAAGGAGTTTTATTTCAGAATATTTGGGATTCTCTAAGAATGGACCAGCTTTTTTATTTTAATATTTCAAATGTGTTTTCTTTCTTTTATGTTTAAGGCAAAAACTAGATCTAAAAAAAGCAAAAAAACCTATTTCTCTAATTGCGTCCAAGATTAGAGCAGAATCTATGCAACCGATTGTTAAAGGTTTTAAAAGTTTTCGCTTTAATTTAAAAAGCAAGTCTTCATAGTATTTTACTAAGTAATGAAAGTATGCCTACAATTGTTTTCTTGAATCCTACCCAAAGGTCAAACATGGTGCAAAAATGTCGTAAAATAAGAAAAATGTCTGAGTACTTTGAAGAAGTTTTTCTAAATCGATATGTATCATATTCCAATAATATTTAGGAATATTTATTAAAATATTCATCTTCTAAATTTGTTTGATTAATGTACAGAGTACACTTCATATTTGAAATTTGTATACACTCTAAATCTGAATCAGTCAAATTTTCACTGATTGAATCAGTGATTTGCCTTTTCACTGAATCATCAGTGGAAACAATATTTTTCACTGTTAAATCAGTTACTTTTCACTGAAGTAATCAGTGAAATTTGACTGATTCACAGTAACCTGTTTTTAGTTATTTAAATCAGTCAAATTTCACTGATAATCAGTATATTTTGACTGATTCATATTTGAAATTTGTACAGTTTTTAAAAAAATTTCATTTAAAGTTTCTTCTATCGGTATTCAAAACTTTCAACAATTTTGCAAGATCAGTCAAATACAAAATTTGACAGAGTATTTAATCAAAATATTTACATTTATTTTTTAAATATTTTGAAAATAATTCGACTAAAATAATGATTAATAAGATTTTGTAACATTGTGGGAATATTGGAACGCTGCAAGATTAAATTTTGAGTACAATTTTCAATTAATGAATGTTTAAAGAATTGAGTGAAAGCATCAATTAAAAAATATTGTTACTTTATAAATTTGATTAAGTGCAGTAATAAGAAAATTTTGACTTTCTATAAAGCATTTCTATGCGTAGTATTTTAATTTTAAAATTGAGATTTCTCACAAAGAAGAAAGATTGTCTTATTAAAGCAGTTTATTCCCAGAAATTAAAAATCATTTACTTAATATTTCGATTCCAAACATTGAATATTTATTGACTTTGAATAAAACAGAAAAAACATTTTTATGAAGTTTTAAAATCTTTTTACAATGTTACGAATTGGGCCGAATTTAGAATTACGAAATCTCTCATTAGAAAAAGAAAAAGTCACTCACATGAAATAAACTTCTGTAAGAATTATCAAGATTGAAGAGATGTTAAAATATTTGAAAAATAATGCAATTGTAAAATTGCAATTTATATCAATATTTGACAAATTTTTAGCTTTCTCAATCAAAGCATTATCCGGAAATTTTTAGTTCCTATAAAAAGATCAAATATTTATCAATTTCTTGAATGTTCATACATTAAAAAAATATCGAATTAGAGAATTATATGCAAAGTATTTTCCATTAAGAAGACATAAACATGACATAATTAGTTTTATATCTACATTTTCAGCTTACTTTTTTGTGGCTTAAGCACACATTTTGAATTCGAAATACAAAAATGGTCTACAGAGTTGAAGTATTTCCTGAATCAATTATTATTGATCCTGAATTCTATTGGAAAATTTGTTGTTTACTGTTCAAATCTTACTACGATTTCAGACGGACAGACAAATTAAGAACTACAAAATATTTCATCCAAAAGATTGCACTCCTCCATAAAATCTTGTCAAATTGTAACAAGATTTGAACACTTCGAACAAACATTTTTATGTAAAATTTAAAGTTGATTGATATTTATATGTTAATATGGAAATACCAATAAACACATATTTTAGCTTTTTAATTTATCTACTGCTATTAGACAATTTTCCATTTCCGTAGAGATTTTAAGTTTTGGAATGAAAAGTTTGTGCTTAGGCTACAAAAATGTGAGATGAAAATATTTCTAACATATAACTGAAAATATAAATTATGAACTTGAATTTTATGTTCATTTTATCTTGATAGAAAATATTGTTCTAATTGAAAAATTGTTAAATGTACAAAAATTAGTAAGAAGTATATAAATTTGAATGGAAAATTATATATTGATTCAAATTTTATAAATTTATTGTCACTAAATTTCACTGAAAGTTTATTTTTGAAATGTTGAAATCCTCATGAAATTTTCCGAGATCATACTGATGTTTATTTCATGCAGACTTTCTTCAAGAAATTGAAGAAAAGTGTTATTTCATGAACTATATACTTCGTAAATTCAAATTCGTCGTCTGCTTCGCGCCTCTTTTGCACGTACTCGAGAAAAATACAATTCTTAATTTCGACTCGATAAACGAAAGCGTGAAATCTAAAAATAACTTGATCAAACAGTTCAGTGATAATCGACTCGGACGTCGCGTATTTGAGTGGTAAGAGAACGAGATATTTTGTTAACATGTCTTGTATCGAAAGTATTTATTGGTTTCCTTTAAGAGTAGGAATTAAAGGTCCAAATATGTCCATTGCGATCTTTTCATTAGGCTCTAGGGGTGTGTCTGGTATAACTGCCTCTGCTTTAGGTCTTACCTCTTTCTTTTGCTCTTTGTATGCTTTTATTTTCCGCAAAGTGTTGTGATGCTAAACTGCCGTGGCTTTCTTTAATTATCGCTTCCTTCTCTGCAATTTTTAATTCGCTTCTGTCGTTCATACATACTATAAGAGTATTTTGCACATAAATCTGACTTAAAAAATGGAAGAATGTTTTTAACTTGATTCTTTCGATGGGGGTTATTGTAGGATTATCAATGTGTGATCTTATAACTTTCAATCCTTTAGACAGTATACTTTCACATTGTTCATTTAGTTTGGAAATCCAAATTCGTTCGTCATAAGCTGATAGTCTTAGTCCTTTAGGATTGTCTCTTGTTTTTGTTATTTTGCTCCATAATTTACCGTCAGCGTTAGGTTTGTACTTTGTCAAATCTTCTTTCCGATCTCTCAACCATTGGTAGTATTTGTTGACAATAGATGGTTCCCAATCAGTCGCAGTTGGTTTTTCTGGTACAGGTAGAGTAGGAAGATTAATTTCTTCAAAATCAGAACTTATACCTGCTATTTCTTCTATATTCATTTCCGGTTCGTTAGGGACTTTTCTTTCTGAATTCTTATCCGTCATATTTGATGTATGTTCAGATACGCTCAGAACGTCGGAGGTTTTTATTGTTTGATGGTCTGTTTTTCTTATATAGGCTGTACTCTTGATAGGCAATCAGCGGCTTTATTTTCTTTTCCCCGGATATATTCGATAGTATAATCATATTCTTCTAACTTCAACCTCCACCTGAGAAGTTTGGACGAAGGATCCTTGACGTTAAACAGCCATTTGAGTGCTTGATGATCACTTCGGATTATAAACTTTCGACCTAAAAGATACTGTCTAAGTCTCTTCGTACCCCGACTATGGCTAAAAGTTCTTTTTCGGTCGGGCTGTATCTTTTTTCAGGATCGGTAAGAGTTCTTGATATGTAACATACTGGATGTTCGTCTTGAGATAACACAGCGCCCAGTCCCACGTTGCTTGCGTCGGTTGTAAGGGTGAAAAATTTCTTGTAATCAGGATATTGAAGTACTGGTGCAGTGCATAATTTTTCTTTTAGTGTTTCAAACGATTTTTGACAGTGAGTTGTCCATTCAAACAGTACCTTTTCCTTAGTTAATTCTGTTAATGGTTTAGCGATCAAAGAAAAGTTTTTTATAAATTTCCTATAATACCCTGCTAACCCCAAAAAGGACTTGATTTGTTTAGGCGTTCGTGGTACTTCGAAATTTTTTACCGAGGCAATTTTATCTGGGTTGGGTTTTACCCCATCAGATGTGATAAGGTGGCCTAAATATTCGAGTTCAGGACCTGTAGATTTTAATCTTTCGAGTAATGTAACAAGATTCTTGTTATGTTCTTCTATAGTTCTGCCGAATACCACTATGTCGTCTAGATGGACGAAGCATATTTTACCAATGAGTCCTCTTAATGCCGTGTCCATCATACGTTGAAACGTCGCTGGAGCATTTTTGAGCCCGAAAGGCATTCTATTGTAGTGAAAATGTCCTTAATTTGTGGAGAAAGCCGTATATTTTCTTGATTCTGCGTCCATTAGTATCGGGTGGAATCCGGAACTTAAATCAAAAGCAGAAAAGAATTTTGCTTGCCCTAGATGATCTAATATTTCGTCAATGACTGGTAATGGGTACGCATCCTGGACAGTATTTTCATTAAGTTTGCGAAAGTAGATAACAATTCGCCATTTCTTCTTACCTAAAGCATCAAGTTTTTTTGGTACTACCCAGATTGGTGAATTATATGGAGAATCAGATGGCTCTATTATACCTTTGGTCAGCATCTCTTCCATTTGTCTTTTAATTTCTTCCCTGTGGCACTCCGGAGGTCTATAACTTTTCATATTTATAGGTTTTGGTGTTTTTACCACTATTTTGTGTGTTGTTAGTTGAGTACTTGGTATGGGATATTCAGGAAGTGTAAAAACGTCGTGGTATCCCATAAGGATTTTTCTAGTAATTTCCCTGTTTTATTTTTCTATGTGATCAACCTTTATATTTTCCTTCAATAATTTCAATCGTTTAAAATATTTTTCTTGAATAATGTAGTGTATTCGTTCCTTGGATTTGAGATTAATTCCGAAGACTTTGATTTCCTCTGGTTTGACTCGTAATGGCTGATTCGTGTTGTTTTCTATGGGTACATGAATAGTCTGATCTTTGAATAAATAAATGGAATCCGGGATATTGAGTTGTTCCTTGATCATAACGTGTTTTGATTTCTGTTTGAAAGGTACTGAGATAGATTTAACTGAATTTGGAGGTATATACAGGCCATCTTCGTAAATTTTAAGTTTTATGCTATCTAGTTGAAGGTAGTCGTTCGTTAAACTGTATTTAAAATTTTTCAGGAACGGCAGCCCTATAATCCCATCTTCTGGCAGAGGAAAGTCATTATTTACTATATAGAATGTGTGTTTTTTCTTTCCTATGGTTGGTTCTATTTTATGCTTGCTTGTATGCCGATCATTACCTATTACGAAAATTTTTTCTACGTTTTGTTTATGTTGGTTTGGATTTAACATAGATTCTTTAATCAGGTTGTGTGATGACCCGCTATCAATTAAAAAACTTCCTTCTCGAATTGTTCCGAGTGGTCGAGCTCGTATTGACTGGAGTCGTCCAGAAACAGTTGATACTCTGTCTGTTCCTCCGTTAGTATTTCCTCTTCCGCAGTTTGATTTATTTCTATTTTTTCTGAGCTTATTTCCTCTGCCATATTTATCCTTTGGGGAGGACTCTTCCGATTTTGGCCCTAGGGAAAATTTTTGTTCTTGATATAACACTGACTCTCTACGTGCCCAGGCTTTTGGCAATGGTTACACTTCAATTGCACTCTTTGTACCAAAGGCATATTTGAGTTGGGTAGTGAGGGTCTCATGAAAGTTATTTGGTGTAACTGCTGATGAATAGGTCTTTTTACTATAATTTGTGATCGAGCCCGTGTTTGCTGTTTTTCTTTATACCAGACCTCAGCCTCTAATGCTTCTCTTTGTGCATCGTTGATAGTCTTTGGTTTTAAGGGTCTGACCTGTGATCCAATTTCTTCTTTCAGGTTCATGATATATTTTTTAATAGCTGCTTTGTCTTCTATTTGCAAAGCTAAGACTCTCTCCATACCTGTGTGATCATTTTGGACTGTGTATTTAACTTCATTGAGCTGTTATCTAAATCGCAAGTTATATCATTCAACTGTTTCCGTTGACTGTTGCTTTATTTCGTTCAACTTAGCCCTGGCTAGTTCTACCAAGTTATTCAAGCCTGGATTTTGTCTCAGCGTTTTATAAAGGTCATCGTAATTTCCTATTTCAGTATAGCGTATGGATCTTTTAGTCTGCTCTTGAATTTTTTCAGTAATTATAAAATTTAATAACAAATCTGGCTAAGAGCATCGCATTCGTGCTCGCTTAATGGATTTGATAAAATCCTCAATTCACATGCCATCGCGTCCCTTAAATATTTTTACTGTTCGAATGATGTCTTTGGCTGGGGATAAAGATTCCTGCAGACTCGAGTTTGGATTACGAGGTAACCGTGTTGGTAAAGGTGTACTTGATCCTGATACCTGCCTATACTTTGAACACACTGATGCTGCGCCGGGTATGTCTAAATTTGTGCTCTGTTTTAAGTTATCTATGTTATTTGATGACTTTGGTTCCTTTTTTCCTCTGCTTTCTAACTCGTCTTCTGTTTCCAAAATATTCACACTTCTGGCTAAGATGGCAATTTCATTGGCTCTTGGTATTTTCCGTATTTAAAATTACTAGCTGATCCCTCATTGTTTTTTGTGTTCGTTCTAAACTCTCTAATTTAGCAAGTATCTGAGAGAGGGGATCAATTATGTTTGAACTTGGAGAACCTGCTCGCGACATTTTTGAACAACTTCGTAAATTATTATTTAACTCTGTCACAATATCCTCTGACTCAGAATTTTCTCCCGAAGAATAGCTTCGTAGATTTTCTTTATAAATATTGAACGCCAGTTTTCCTAACAAGTGTACTTAAATGATAGTCGTTTGTCGGGTGTGTGTGTCGCGGTTGACGCGGTCTATTAATTATAAATTTTTTTAGTTGAAATACATCGAGAAACAATCGAGAATATTATCGCGTGCATTGATAAAATTTTCTATTCGTAATCTTAATTTATATTTTTAACGAAAGTATGTGTATTTATACACTGTTGAAAATCTTATTAATCTGAATATATTTTAATATACAAGTGATAAATCGAAATTAATAGGTTTGTATATTATAAAAAAATTAGCGCACATTCATATCATATTTAACAACCTTTTAATTAAAATATATTAGAATTAACAAACATTATTGAGATATACACGTATATTTTAAAATTCAAATAAAAATTTGTATATCTATATATTTAGGAAGCGAGATTTATTTATATATATATATATTTTGGATTTTTTTTTTTTTTTTTACTAGAAAGAAGAGCGCGCGACTTAACCCATTAACGCCAAAAATCACAGACTTTTTAACTTATTTTTGGCCCTTGTTGACAAAGCGAAAAAATTTCTTATTTTCTAAAATAGATCATATTGATTCGATCCTCTCATTTACTCTAAAATAGATCATATTGATTCAATCTATTCATTTACTAAATCCATCACCCAACTTCATTTTTCATTTTTGATCACATATTTTACATACCAGGGGTGTTAGTTGAAATTTGCCGGTTTTTTCAATAAAGAAAACACTTAATTCTCAAGGGAATCTCAAACACTTTTTATTCAAAGTATTGACCATTGGATTCTACACATTTTGCCCATCTTTCAGGCAAATCATGGATACCATTCCAAAAAAACTTTTTCTCTTTCAAGGCAAACCATTCGACGAGCCATTTTTCGACTTTTTCAAAATTGGTGAAGCGCTGCTCTGCAAGTGAGTGTCTAATCGATGCGAAAAGGTGATAGTCGGACGGGGCGAGGTCTGGAGAGTACGGCGGGTTCGATAATATTTCCCAATTCAATGCTTTTAATGTGTTCTTCACCACTTTAGCGGTATGATACGATGCGTTGTCATGTTGTAGGATAATTTTGCCATCTCTTCGGGCCCATTCCGGCCGTTTTTCGATCAACGCATGATTCAAATTGATAATTTGTTGTCGGTAGTGATTCGTATTCACCGTCTCACAAGGTTTTAATAACTCGAAGTACACCACACCACACTGGTCCCACCAAACACAAAGCATTGTCTTACGGCCAAAGCGAGTCTTGGAGTCGATGGGCCGACCTCACCAGGTGAAAGCCATGATTTTTTACGCTTCGGGTTCTCGAAATAAATGCATTTTTCGTCCCCCGTGACAATTTGATGCGGAAAATATTTCCTTTCGAACCGTTAAAGCAGCATGTCACAAATGGTTTTTTGATTTTCTATTTGTCTATCGTTCAGTTGGTGTGGTACCCATTTTCCATACTTTTGGATTTTTCCCATGGCTTTTAAACGTTGGCAAATTGCTCCTCGGGTCATATTTAGTGTTTATATTTTCGCTGCACCAGGATGTTCATTGTCTGTTGAATCGAGATCCTCACTTTTAAATTGACGAAACCATGTCTCACATGTTCTAATCACTGGAGCATGTTCACCACAAGTTTCTACCTGCAATCGATGAGCTTCAACTGCTTTTTTCTTTTGATGAAATAAGAAAAGCAACGAATGCCGCAAATGCGATTTACTTGGAACTAAACTCGACATATTCACTGAGGAAAACAACTATGATGCTATTATTTTGGCAGAATGTAATTGTGTATTTTTGAAGGTTATTGTCCATAGAAAAATATGACATAGATGCCAAATCATAGAAATGTATACATATCTCTAGCGACATCTGTGAGTAAAACCGGAAAATTTCAACTAACACCCCTAGTAAAATACGAAAATACTTTTTTCATTAGCATAATATTAAATCTTGAATATTCGGACTGCCATATTGGATCCGCCATTTTGACTTTTCTAACACTTACACCGGATTTTCATATAATATGACAAGAAAAATAGGAAAATTGAATTTAATGAAGGTTCAGGAATATTCATCAACGATAATCTTGGAAAAACTCGGTATTTCCCAAGTTCTCCAAGCGCCATATTGAATTCGTCATTAATCAGGTCATTACATGTACTAGAAGAGGTCTGTACATAATTAATTAATCATACTTTGACAGTTTGATCAATAAAATTCCGTGTATTATCCAATTATCTCAGAAATGTCATGAAAAAACCAGTAGTTTTTCAAATTTCAATAGTTTTCCGCCATTTTGGAAAAGATAAAACATAGGGAGCTGGACCAAAAAATATTTTTCATAAACTACAACTATTTTGTCCACCTTTGTCCATAGTCTGAAATAGATCAATATGCTTTATCCATTTGAAAAAAAAAAGAATAAAAAAAAAATTTCTAATTTTCGGTACTTTTTTTAATAAAATCTGCCATATTGGCTTTCCATTGCACGGTAATGTAATTTTTATTTCATAAATGGAAAGAGGAGACCCAAAAACATTATGTATACAAGGTTTGGTCATGATATATTCTCTTTTTCGTTTTGTCAACAAGGGCCAAAAATGAGTTAACAAGTCTGCGATTTTGGGCGTTAATGGGTTAATCTATACTTTTATGACGCTAACTTGTATGCAGTGCCGCTCAAGCCGCTGTTGAGATGGTTGCGTGTCTTTGTAGTAGTGCATGTCTAGGCGTTAAACGAGATGAATGGGCCTCTCAGGCCGCGTTCGCGAGCATAGGCGATAGCGGCCAGTATACTGTGATCCTGTTTTGAGCTTACGCCAGATGGCGCCGAAGTATAATTTCTTAAACTTCACCCCGCTGACCACCGCGCCATAGTTGCATCACTAATGGCTGCTAATGGTCACTAAAATGTGCTAAGACGCTAACGAATAGGAATAAACTTGGAGGTTTAATAAAACTATTTAAGTAATTATTATTGAGTAAGTATTCGAATCGCATTGATAAACTTGCTTTTTGTGATTGCAGTTTTCTGATAAGTGCATCCTTACATACATGGAGTATTATTATTTCAATGTATATATTTGTAATTTGGGACGCTTGGGTGATCATCTCTATTTGTGTTTAGCCTGACAGTACTCTGCGATACACAATTAAAACTCCATGTATGTGAGGATGCACTCATGAGGAAACTGCAATCACAAAAAGCAAGATTATCAATACGATTCGAATAATTACTTGATAATAATTACTTAAATAATTTTATTTAACCTCAAAGCTTATTCCGATTTCATTATTTCCTGAATTATCTGAACATGATCTGAATATGATCTGAACATTATCTGAACAGTCATCTATTATCTTCTTTTAGGGTTTTGAGCTTACGCCAGATGGCTCTAACGAAATCTATGTTGGGCCACCACTAAAGCATTACGCGGGCATGGCCTGGGGCCTCTCCACACATGATGCGTACCCGTGCGTCTCCCGTGGGTGACGTGTATCCTTGGCTGGTTTGGGCGTTGGCTCGGCTCCTTAGAATCGGCTATGCAACCCTCAATGCTGCCTTGGTCAGGTGACGTCTTCTTCTCGGGATAGGGTTGAAGTAATTGGCAACCTTCTACCATATTGTCCCTTCCTTGCTACAGGATACGATTACAAAAGTTCTTCCATCCTAATTTGTTTCTTAACCAGACGCTCGGTGGTATGAGAAATATATTCGCATTTAATCAATTTTACTTCGTCGATTGTGAGGTTTATAAAAAAATCCATTTTTACATTTGCGTAACTTTTTTTGTATAAAAAGTGAACTGCGCAAGCGCCTATTACGATACAGCGGAGCATAATCTTCTTCTTATTTTTCTTCGTACAGCGTTGGCACCGTACTGACAAAGCCTTGTACATTTGAACTGCGCATGCGTCTATTATTATTTATTATAAAAACTCGTAAATGCGCCGAAGTCACATAAAATAGAATATGCGCCAATTCACAAAATTCGGGAAATTACGAGACTCGCTTAAAATGCTCGCAGGACTGATCGCGCCTCGGCTTCGTCTCGGCCTTTTCTCGGCTTTGTCTCGGCTTTGCCTCAGCTACGTCTCGACTACGCCTTGGCTTCGATCTCCTGCGAGCATTGTCGCTCGTTGCGTAATAACCCTAATTATGCGCCTAGGCACATAATATAATATTATTATTTAATTACAAGAGAAAAAAATCTTGTTAGGAAAAGTATTTTTTATTCCATTTTCCTGTAAAAGTAACTTATAGTAGTACTGGACCGAAAAAAGTAGCCAAATAGTAACCTCATGCCAAAAAAGTAGCAAATAGTAGGGGAGTGCGAGGCCTGTATTTCTATAAATAATTTTATAATTATTTTTCGTTGATTGTTCCATACATTTTTCAGCTTTTTAAAAAAGAACTATATTTTTTCAGTACTAAATATTAAATTTCAATAAAAAGTTTTTGATTCAATTTGTATAATTTTCTTTTAAATTGTATCGTAAAACTTAATATATACTGTGACGTTGCAAATTTTTGCAACTCACAATCATGAACAAAATATATGATTTGTTAGTATTTAATTACGGAATGTTTAATTTTGGAATGATTTGATCGAACTAAAGAGTTCCTCAATGGCTGCATGGTACTCCAGAACTAAGGGCTGTTTTTATTGATTGTATTTTTAAGAATTTATTGCCATGTTTTTGTTTGTTATTTATTTATGTATATCTGAGAGCATCGTGGGACGTCGAGGGAATTCAGGACCTGAAGTACGTACTCAGGACTTACGCTGTCGTCTAGCCCGAAAAGACAACAATTTTGCTGCATATTGCCGAACCTGCCATCTTCAAGTTTTGCCGCCTATTTTCAAACAACTACCGACTACGTCAACCTATGAACTGGGCACCCTTCGAGGACGCCCCTTGGACTTGTGCTGCGTTTCCTGCCTCAAGAATCCTAGATGACTCCTCCACTTGGCAGGAAACCTCGAAGACCGAGTCATGGGCAACTCCAGTCTCGACCTCCAGTTCACTAGCGAGGACCCTATAGCCCAGGCCCGTGGCATGCCACCCTTTTATTGGATCGCCGCAAGACTCCTCATATAATGGATGAGCAAGGGAGTCCCCAAAATTTTGATTACGTTTTGGATGTCAACGGAGGGGAAGGAGACTGGAGCAACAACCACTGAAGACTCAAGTCTGTAAATTTTACCAGGAGTAATGACGTTGGGGTACTGCAGGCTCCTCGTCAATACGCTCCTGCGATATTTCTGCACTAGATCATAGCGGAAGTGGGCCGCCAGCCAATCAGCGCGCCGGAGCAGCGGTAGGGGAAGCGACAGGAAGGCACGAGCGACCGGCAATCGACAGCATCGTCCTAGTTCGTCCGCAGCACAGTGCGGCCACTACCATGTATTTTAGGTGGGTACTTAAAAAAGTGAAAATGAGCATCAGCGCCACCAAGTTTTGATAGTAAGAACTAATATCAATGCAAACGAACCCCCCCCCCCCCCCCCACCCAATGTATTCTAAAGAGTGGGAAATTTTGAAATATATTGTATGAAATCCATTTCATAAATTTAAATGATTTAAAGTTGAAAATCATTTGTGAAAGAATAAAAATACAAGAATTTTTAAATATGAATCACAATGAACAGTTAAATACTGTACTATTAGACGAAGAAAAATAGTTGAAGTAATTTTACTCAACTCTGTCGATTAAACTTGGGACTTAAGGACATTTGAACATTTATTAAATCCTAGGCGAGTAAAATGAATTTGATAAATACCTAATTCACCCAAAGTGAATATCAATAAGTGTTACATAGGAAATAGTAAGGAGTTGAGTAAAACGTTTTCGACGACAGGGCATAACAATGCGTCAGTGGGTTAACATGAAATGTATAAATATATCACCGACGCTTGAGGTGCTTCGAACGGTAGTTGAGTAGAATGAGCATCGGCTGTATTATTTCAACTGTCAATGATATGGTTGCTATGGTTAAAACAGTTTAAAAATAACATCGGTAGCGACGATAGCGCCACCACTTGTTGATAGCAAACATTATAATTTGTTCCCCTTTTCTCCTATATGAGTGGACCCACTGTGGTCCGCAGCCTTTGAGGAAGCCAGCTCCTTCGCCGCAGCGCACCACATCCTCCAGTTTTTACGGAATATTTTTGTTAAAGTGCGTTTTCCTTTTGTATTGGACTCTTAAAGTGTATAACGGCCCAAAGACGACGAAACCATGGTCCTCAGTCAATGGTTTCTGCATTACTGCCTTCTGTAAGGTGAGACCGCATTATTTTATCCTCTCCAGGAACCCTACCGAAACGTGGCCACAGTTTGAGTTATGGTTGATTTTTTTTAGATGAGTATTTGGCACGTATCAGGGCGGATTCCCGGATTGGACCTCTAATTTAGTGATTTTTCTCTTTTAAGCATCGTCTCATTAATTAAAGCCCCAAAGTGTTACCGACCTACCCCCTAGCCCCCTTTTCTTTTCGACCCCTCTATTTTACGACCCCCCCCCCTTGTTTTTGTCTATTATAGAGTAAGCCCCTGGTTCTTGAGTACTGGACGAAGTAGCCTAACCTCCCCCCCCTCCCCTTTTTGTATATAAAACCTCCTATTGTATTTGTTTGCTTTTAATGTTTCCCCGTTTAATACTTTATTTTTGTATATCTGTAATTTGTCGCTACCAAATGCCGGGTAAACAGAGGTGTTAATTTTAAATAAAATTTGTTTTATCTTAAGCTTAACCTGGTAAAGTCACTTCACTTGTGTATTGAGCGAACCTTTTCTTTGGCCCATTCCGATCCAAAAACTCCCCCACTCTACCGACTTCGAGCTGAGCTAGCCGTAAGTCCGGTACACCCAGTTTCCACCAGGACACCCCCTCCCCCCCTCATTAACTTCGAATTTGTCGCTTACCCCTTCCTCCCTTCTGTTTTATTAAATTTTATCGAACTGAAGTGACCTTGTCAGTCTGGCGCCCAACAAAAATTGTTTTGCGATATTTTGTGTAAAATTGTTTGCTTTGATGTCCTAAGGCATACTGGTGGAGGCTCCATGCCGAAGGGGTGCTGTATTTATTAAAAATAAAGAATAGCATTACAATGCATGTAGTGATGCAAGAACAAAATTACATCAATTTATCCTTTTTTATTAGATTAGATCTCTTTTTTACAATGATGTTATAAGAATAAAAACTAACCTATCTGAGAGAAAGCTATATATGTTTTTTACTGTATGATTTGGCATTATTCGCTAAAAATAGTCAGATTTTATATTAGCGCAATGCATACAAAAGCATTATATATTTGGATCAACTACTGTCCTTTTTTAAGGTCAGTAACTATCCCATAATATAAGAGAGTTGTTACTCTTTGAAAATATTCAGAAGTTAACCTAAAAAGATGCGCCACAGTTGTACTATTATGTTGTGGCGCAACATCACTATTGCCAATACAGCAGCACTACCAAAATTTTTTTCCGTGTGCACTAAAATTTTTTTTATTATGATCAATGACGTGGTCACGTTTGAAAAGAGCTTAGCTTTTTATTGGACGCGAAGTTGGCATCGTAAAATCCGAGGGTTTTATAATAATAATTCGCTTGTTTCTCTTTACCGGCCGGCGTGTTTTTTTTTTTTTTGCTGCCATTTTAATAAGGCTGCTGTTTCTTTTATTAAGCAATTTTTCTACACCAGCTCCTTATACTTGCATCGTTAGTTCTGCATCATCACATCTTCAAACAGAGATAAGTGAATAATAAATCTGAATATAAAAATAATTAAAACGTATAATGCATTAAAATTGAAAGTTATGTTAAAATGTTGTTTTCTTTATTTAGGAAGTTATAGTAATATAATACGTTTGAATTCTACCCTTTTCTTAAATATAATACATGTAATATCAAATACAGAAAAGATGGAAAATATTAAACGAATAAATGTCAACAATCTGATGCATAATGAGTATGGGTTATGTTCGAAGTTCGTTTTCTTTGTTTCGAAAGGCAGACTAATATAATATTATCTGTAATTCTTTTCAGAATGAATATTCTGTGAAACATACAGAAGTCTAAAATTTATTCAATGATTTAAAAATTAATAAATAGTTGCATATAATTTTATGAGAATATTTGACGGAGAATTAAAATTATAATGAAGGTCAATTATATGAAATTGTTCAGTACATGAGTTATATATTTAATTGAAATTTTTAATGGATGTGAAGTGTTGGAATATTAAGGAAATAAAGTTAAAAACATTATTGAACGTAAAAATTAAGATTTTAACTACCGTATAATATATTACAAATTTTTCAATAACTTATTGCAAATTTAAATAGAAATCATTTCTTGTAACCTTATAATTTTATTCTCTTTGGAGTTTTTCAAACTGTTATTCAGGCAATTTTGTTATAGTACAATGAAATCTTTTGAATTTAAAAAATGAATTTAAATTAAGAAAAATCTTATTGATGATTTTGTATGAGAAACCAATATCAATTGGAATGATTATTATAGTTTTAAAGTGAAACCTTTAATTTCTGAAAGCTTCGCAGTTCAAGATATAAGATGTTTTATAGTACGAAGTTTATAAGTTTCTTGATGATTTTTAAGAATTTTAGAGCTTATTATTGATTTTGAATACTTTCAATTTCACGTTCTCTAATTTTGAAAGTTTATTGATTAATCCTAAACGCCTTCACGTTAAAAGTTTTAGATTAACATTAAATATTGATGTTTTTTTAAATTTCGCTTCAAAGCAAGTTCCTTATTTTGATGAAAAACATTTGCCGAATGGCAATGTTTAAAGCCTTGTAACGAACAAACTATTAATGATATAATTTTTTCAACTGCACTATCTTCAAGAGCAGGTTTTAATCTATGTAAAACGTCGAAAATCGGAAAATCGATTTTTGACTTCTTAGGGACCTTTCTTCAGATCGCATCACGTTTATATAATAAATATAAAAAATATTTTACATTAGTAACCTTTAATTTCTAATTTATTATATTTCTTATGTGTAATTTTCGGTTTAATATTGTTTCTTTTTGTTTTATAGAGATCGTGTTGCAGAAGTTTCCTGCACTTTCTGTACAATGAAATTAAGTTATTTGAAATATAATGTGAAAAAGTTTTGAAAAATAATTTTTGAATCAATGTCTTTTTTTTATATACAAGGGGCTTATACTCGCGCGGAGGAAACCGTAATTAAAAGCATTTAGACTCAGCTTTTTATACTTCTCGAAGTATGCAAACTTCGATTTTAAAGGTCCCCTGAATTATATATAACATAACATAATTTTTTTTCAATATATATATCTTACTACTTCAAAATATTTTTTTCAGCTGGTACGGCTGAAGTATTTCTAATCCCAAAAGTATCAATCTAGCTTCTAATATATTTACACGAGAAGTGAGAATGCTTCAAAAATTACAAAACTCCACTAGATAAAATCCAGTCAATACCGGCTGATAATACTGGACCAGTACTGTTTTCAAGTACCAGCCCAGTACTTATATCCAGCTCCCAACCGAGTTATCATTAGGGGTCTAACCAGTACTACACCAGTACCGGCTGATAGTACTGGACCAGTACTCCTTTTAAGTATCTGCCCAGTACTGACTGCCAACTCCCAGCCGAGTTATCATTAGGGGTCTAACCAGTACTATGCCAGTACCTGTTGATAGTACTGTACCAGTACTTCCTTCAAGTACCAGCCCAGTACTTTTTTCCAACTCCCAGCCGAGTTATCATTAGGGGTCTAGCCAGTGCTACACCTGTATGCATGCCGATATTGCACCAGTACCCCGCTAGAACCAGAAATCCAACGTCGGTACTGGCATGGTACTGCGCCAGTACAAGTAGTAAATTTCCACCTGGGAAGTTTCAGAATTTCCAGATACGGTATCAGAATATTCAACACTTTGTAACTAAAAATTAAGAAATTTTTTCTCAAATTTATGAAAAAGTAACTGAATTTTCTGAAATTCTATCTTGAATTTACGAAATTGTAACTGAATAAAACTACAGTTACGTGTTCGGAAAATTACGGTAGAAATTTGTAACAGTGTACTAATTGAGGGCCCGAATTCCATATATGTATATATAAGGACATATATATAATTTTTTGGTCTGAGCAAAAATATGGTCTCCGACAATACAAGAATAATAACTTTCTGACTATTTTTTTATGGACTTGAAGCGAATTCCCTACATTAAGCTTTTGTCACATATTAAAGTTAGCCGATTTTTAAACTTGAATTAAAACTTTTTTTAACAGTATTATTAAAAGTTGCACATTAATTATTATGAAAAGTTCTATGAATTTTGTAGAACTTTGTTCCGTAAATGCTTGTATCCTTAAGTCTTGAACAGTTCTATAAACTTTATGCAACGGAAGCATGTTTTTTGCGTCATTCCGTGAGTGTTTGGCAACATTAGCAAATCGGGAAATATTTTGGGTGGGGATTTTTACCGTACATGGGCGGTAAAACTGACTTTACCAGCCCTTGCGCCTGCGCAATTAACGAGTTTTACCGTCCAAGTACAATAAAAATCTCCACCCCAAATATTCCCCGATTTGCTAATGTTATACCAAACACTCCCGGAATGACGCAGAAAACGTCCTTCCCTTGCATAAAGTATCGTATGCAACTTAGAGCCAAGCGCTTTCTCAGCAGAGGACGGCAAAGCTTGGCTCCGAGTTACATAATGTTCTATTATTGAACTATTTTTTTCGGTGTGACTGCTCTTGTATAACGAAAACATTTTTGCTTAATTTAATCTGTGTAATATTATGATTCATCCAAATTTAAATGCAGTATTTAATTCAAACTTTAGACACAATTAGAATTTTTACGTTATATGTCAACGCCTATACGAAAGATTTTTATGTCGGAATCCAAAGGAAATTGTAATTATTCTTTGTCATATATTTCACCTGATGACATCTATCTAGCTTTTTCTTCTATCCTCATACTTCTGAATAAGTTTAAAAATTACCCACCGGAAGTCACGAGTCATTAGAAAAACTTTAAATACCAATAAACATATTTATATAATTTACTCTATGATTAAGTAAAAAATTTGTTTTAAAATTATTCTTGTGATTAAAAACATTTCGGTTTCATAATGAAGTAATTGCTTATGACAAGCTTATATAGTTTATTAACTAAACAATATGCCTGTTAAATCTAATTTTACAGTGTACTTCCAAGATTTGCTTTAAAATCATTTTTATGAAGAAATATTGTCAGTTAAAAGTGAGTAACGCTAATGATTCAAATTTAAACCAGTATATTTACCTTTAATTAGCATAATTTATGAAAGCAGTATTTGACGCTAAAAACTTCTAGAGAACTGCAGAAAGTACAACAAAAAACAAAAATATATGCATTCACGTACAATATTTATCAAATATAAATTGAAAAAGAATATTACGAAACAATATCAAAATTTTTCCACTTTGCTTCTTATAATAAGTTATTTCTTTCAGAAAGAGATGAAACGTACGTCTTTGGCTTAATTACACTGAAAAAATCTGCCCGCTTCGCGAGCACATTCTCATCGCGCGTTTCGCGCGCAGCTCGCTTTTCTCGCAAGCTTGAGCGCGCCTAGGGCGCGCGATTTGATCGTCGCGCTTCGCGCTCCGATCTTTCTGGACCTCGCGCTCGGTCTTGTGCTCTTCGCATGCATTTAAGTTTATTTCTTATAATTTAATACTGAAGCTCAAACCAATTTTATAATATTAAAGATGATGTGAATTACTCATTTTCTCAAATTCACTAAATTTCTTTTTCAGTTTAAGTGAAACAGGAAATTCAATTTACTTAAGGCTCTATCGGCCTTAAGGAACACATTCTCATCATGACACTCGCGCTTCGCGCTCGATTTTCTGTATACATTTCAGTAACTTTTTAATAAATTACATGATTAAAATAATTTATTTTCTTCCAAATCTCTCAAAAAGAAAAAATAATCGTAGACTTTATTCAAGGTAGTACGATCAGGAAAATTAGACCTCAGGCTAAAATAGATAATTTTGCTTTCAAGAAAAAATTCAAAAATAGGAATAGAGAATCTTTTTTCTAAAAAAATGAACCATAATTTATTAGAATGGCATCATTTTCAAAAATTTGACTCGAAGCGATAAGAAAATAAGTTTAAGCAAAAATAAAATTTATTAATAACATTATTTTTTTGTGTTTCAAATTTTGTTTATGAAAAATAATCTTTTCTCATTCAAATTGGCCCTTCAATAGTAATGTTGCTATTCGTGAAAGCAAAATTATCTATTTTTGTCTGAGGTCTAATTTTCGTGATCGTACTACCTTAAGGAAACGATTTTGCAGAACAACGCTTATTTCGTATCTCACATATTTTGGTGAAAAAAATCGAATTTTTTTAATATTAAAAATCAAAACATTAAATATACATCCTGTCGAGAAATTTCTTAATAAGAATGTGTAGACCTCATTTAGGCAAATAATTTTTCATCTAAACTTTTTTTATGTATCCCATATATTTTGTCTAAAAAATGGAATTATTGAATTTTAATCGTATTTTTTGGAATTGAAACGAAAAATATATGTTTTTTCATAAACTGTGTAAGACAAATCTTGTAGATCTTTTTGAAACGAACAACTTTGTATTCTTACGTTTTTTTCGTATTTCACATATTATTGTTAAAAAATTGAATTTTGGATTTGCAATAGATTATTTTTGACTTAAAAAAAAAAAATATGCATCTTATAAAAAAATGTTACAATTCAAATTTGTAGGTCTTTATGTAAAAAATAATATTGTATCATAACGTTTTTTCGTATCTCGTATAATTTAACTGGAAAATGGAATTTTGATATTGACTTTTTTCGAATTTGAATATGCTGTAAAATTTCCAAATTTGATTTAATCAAAAAATGTTATCAGGATAATTTTTAGAGATTTATGAGCACTATCTAAAACCAGTATTAAAATTTTTGATTTTTTCAAAAAATTATTTTCAAAGACACAAAAGTAGTGCTCAAACCCTCAATTTTGATTGGATGTGGCTGGTTAACGAACTCGTCCTTACTTTTTCGGCTCCGATAAAGTGTGCCAAAGCACAATTCAATCTGATAATTCTATCGAGAGTTATGCCGCACACGACCTACAGACAGACAGACAGACAGACAGACACTTTCGTAAAAACCCTTTTTTCTGACTCAGGGGGTCTCAAAACGTAAAGATTTGATGAAAATTTCGAGTCATTTTTCACATAAAACCAATACCTTCTCATCCATGATGAGAATGTAAAAAAAAAGAATAAAATGAAAGAAGTTTGCAAATAAAAAACATTTACTGCTCCGGAAATTATCTTCAGCTGGATTCACGCGCTTTTCTTATCTAACAACTGGGTCTAAAAAAAGGATGCTCGAGAGTCTTTTGACGTATACGCAGCTGCTAACCAGGAATTTTGTTTCGTGATCAGAAATTGATAAAAGACGAGCTTGGAAATTTTATTCATTAATTATTATCTTTCAATATATTGCTTTATATATTTAATAAATTTTTTTTAATTACAATTTTTAATTAATTATAAATTAGAAGTTCTTTTATTTTCGAGGAACGTAGATCTATTTCTATTGCATGGTAACTAATCACAAACTATTTGTTATTCCTGATTAATTTGTGCGTTGGTGAATCGTAAGTATATTATTATTATTATTATTATTATTATTATATATTTCCTTATATCCGACGCTGCGTAGGATAAATCGCACACCGTCTAGCCTGAAGTCCGGGTCAGGTGTCGAACGGACCCGGCACCGCTCGGTCGATAGGGGTGACGTTAAACCTTTTGCATCATTATGGCGCGGGCCTATCCCGTAACCTTTTTATTAGCTTCACTAAATGTGCCGATAGGATCGACCACCCGATAAGCCGCTTCTCGGTTTCAGCACACGCAATTAGGGATTTATACAGGCGGGGATAGTAGCCCTACTGCGGTAGGGCTCCCATGATGGGCGAACCGTCTTAAAGAAGGAAAAAAACTTAATATGATGTCAAACCATTCAAGAAAAGAAGGTAAGGAGAAAGAGGAGGCGCCAAAGACGCCGACATATGCTGCTGTTGTAGCGCCCACTCTGGGCACTACAGCAGCAACGAAGGAGGATGTGGCGACACTTCGTCACATAATCGAGGAGTCCGAGAGGAAGAGCGAGCAGCGCATACAGGAGATGCGTGCGCTCATCAAAATCATGACAGCTGCCGTTTGCCGGCAGACAAACGTCAGCAAAGACGTTAAAAATGCGCTTCCGCAATTGGAAGCGATGATTGATCACATCGAGGAGGCAAATAGGGACGGCAACGAAGTGAGGAGAAAGTTGTCGTCTTTTGCAGCCTCAACAGGAGGAAGTGGAAACAAAAGACAGGCCTCTGCCTCTCCATTGGCACCGTCCGCAAAACTAGAAGTGGGGATGTCCTTATAGAGATAAGGAAAACTACGGCTGAGGGAAGACAGGGCTTCACTGATGCTCTCAAGGAAGCACTGGGAGAGTCGGGCAGCGTCCGTATGCTCGTCCCCAGGACAACACTGGAGATCAGGGACATGGACAGCTGCACGACGCTAGAAGAGGTAGAGCTGGCCCTTCGGAAGAAGTTGCAGAACTATGAGGGGAAGCTTGAGGTGCGCCTGACTAAACCAAATGCGGCCGGGCAGCGCATGGCTGTCTTCTCCATTGAGGAAGAAGCACACAGTGCTACAGGTGTGGCAGCGGGGAGCATAAGGTGGCTGACTGCAAAGCCAGCCCCAAGTGCTTCCTGTGCACAGGTGGTGCAGTAGGGCACGTAGCGGGGTCGGGCAATTGCAGGGTCTTCCGAGAAGCCCCAGCAAAATGTGGCCGCTCCTCATTAAGGTTCTGCAGGGGAATTAGAATTAGAATCGAGTGGGGCGAAAGACAGCCCGACTCAAGAGGCGGACGTGTCCTGGACATGGCGTCCAGGCTGGGGCTAGTGGTTCTAAACACTAGCTCCACGTCCACCTTCAGAAGGGCTGGCTACAGGGAGACGATCCCGGATGTCTCCCTGGCGACGGAAAGCCTGGTGGCGCATGTGCGGGACTGGCAGGTGATCGAGGACTTTACGGCCAGCGATCACCAGTACATCACATTCCGCGTTCGTGATAGAACGCCGTCCCGGGCTGCTGCACAAAGCGGCCCCCCCAGGTGGAACGTCAAAAAGATGGATATCGAGAGGCTGTATCTGGCCCTAGAACGCGGTCAGCAGACCCTAGCCGAAACAGAGGATGGAGCTGTGTCTCCAGCGTGGGCCGAAGTGGTGACAAGCATGACAATGCGATTGATCCACCAGGCCTGCGTGGAGGCAATACCGAGCAGCAGAGCACGCGATGGCAGGCGTCCTGCTTATTGGTGGACAGATGAAATTGCGGGGCTCCGAAGGAAGTGCCTAAGCTGCAGGCGCGTGGCTCAACGAGCCAAGAAGAGCGACCGCAATGCGGCCCTGAGAAGAGCGGAATATCTGGTGGAGAAAAGAGCCTTAGGTCGGGCCATCAAAGCCAGTAAGCACCGATGCTGGAACAGACTGCGGGATGATCTGAACAACGATCCGTGGGGTCTAGGGTATAAAATCGTGATGCGGAAACTCGGGACTTTCGCTAAGAATGCCCCGATGGAAGCAGAAACGATGGACAGGATTGTCGACGCCCTATTCCCCACTGATCCAAAGCGGTCTGAGGATCCATGGACACCGGAGGACCTGGAGGCTCCACCATTCACGATGGTGGAGCTCAGAAGAGCTGTGTGCTCATTCAAGAACAGAAAGGCTCCGGGTCCGGATGGATTGCCGGCTGAAGTGCTGAAGGCAGTAGCGAGGAGTAATCCGGAGCTCTTGCTTAACATGTACAACTCTTGCCTTAGGGCGGGTGTTTTTTACTCCCGCTGGAAGGAGGCGGGGCTTGTGCTGATAGGCAAGGGCAAAGGACCAGCAGATGCACCGTCGTCTTACAGACCTCTGTGCATGCTGGACACTGCCGGGAAGCTCCTGGAGAAGATGGTGAGACCGCGTCTCCAAACCGCGCTGAAAGCGGCTGGATACCTGTCCGAGAGGCAATACGGCTTTCGGAAGGGTAGGTACACCGTAGATGCTCTCCAGGAGGTAGTGAAGGCTGCCAAGAGCGCGGAGAGGGGTAACCATCAGTGTTCCCAGAATGCGTAAGATTTTTGCTCCCACCATGGATCCCACCAGCTCATGGTTTCTTCCTCGCTCTACTGCACGAAGTTGGTTGAATGAGGAAGACGCAATGAGCTGGTGGGATGCATGGTGGGAGCAAAAATCTTACGCATTCTGGGATCACTGGTAACCATTACTCCAGACCCGTCTGCCTCTTGGCGGCGCTAGACGTCAAAAATGCCTTTAATTCCGTGAGGTGGGTTGACGCGCTGAAGACACTGAAGCGGGACTTCCAGGTACCCCAGTACCTTCTCTGACTTATCGGAGACCATTTGAAGGACCGCTTCATTGTCTATGATACAGACGATGGCCCAAGACGCAAAGAGCTCACGGCGGGAGCGGCCCAAGGCTCTATCCTGGGTCCCGACATATGGAACGCCTCCTATGACGTGATCCTTCGCATGGAAATGCCTGATGGCTGCTTCCTGATCGGGTACGCGGACGACGTGGCGGCTCTCATCTCCGCAAGGGATGTAGAGGCTGCCCAACTGCGTCTCGGTCAGGTAATGTGCCGTGTTCGCCGCTGGATGCTAGACCACGGGTTGGAGCTAGCGATGGCGAAAACCGAGATCGTGCTCCTCACGCAGAAGAGGATTCCCCGCTTGTTTTCTGTACAGGTGTGCGATGTCACGGCCCAGACAAAGGCGGCCGTAAAATACCTGGGGGTGATGCTAGATACGAGGCTCACCTTCTCGGAACAAATACGAAGACGGGCGGACAAGGCGGCGGAGGTGACGGCGTCTCTCAGCAGGGTGATGGCCAACATTGGTGGCCCTCGATCGTGCGTGAGGCGCCTGTTGCTTCGTGCTGCCGAGTCCATTATGCTCTACGGTGCCGAAGTCTGGGCAGACAGTATGCGGTACGAAAAGTACCGCAAACGCCTGGCAGCTGTACAGAGAAGGGGAGCCCTCCGCGTGGCGTGCTTGTATCGCACGGTCTCGGAGGCTGCAGTCCTGGTCATCGCGGGGGTGATCCCGATAGGGAGGGAGTTTTAGTGGGTAGGGCTGCGTTAGCAGCAGAGTCCCACACACCAGGGGGGCACGGAGTCCCCTTGACGGTGCATAAAGAATTTCTCCCTTCCTCAAAAAAAAAAAAAAAATTATTATTATTATTATTATTCCCGGCCCTGCATTGGTTTCTTCGGAAACCGATCAGGGGGCCCTAGAACAGGCCACCGGGCGCGTCCTTAGGTTGCGGATAGAGGGGCCCTGTACCGAGGGTTACTGCTGAATACGGATATAAAACTAAATAAGCAGTCGCGGACAATGTTCCAGGGATGGTCCCGAAGGAATAACCCCCAAGCCAAGGTGTTAACTACCGTGCCGAGGGCTGCATGGTACCAGGGAGTAGTGTCTCACACGGTGTCTTTAGGAAACCAGGCCACCTCCTAGAGTATTGAGGCCTTACCCCTGCATGCGGGGCTCTGCAGGGGCGGACTGAATACTTCTCTAGCTAATCGTGGGAATAAAAATGGAGTTTAAAAATTTAAATAAAAGTGTATGTGAGGAGTTATTTGGAGGGGAGTTAGATGTAACGGAGGAGACGCCGGATCCGTTTGAGACGGATAAGTCCCAGGTACGGCAGTACCGGGACTGGCTACACCAGCGGAACGAGCAGCAGCTGGAGATCCTCTCGAAGGTGGAATCGGCCCTGGAGAAGATGGAGAACTTCTCCAGGTCCAAAAAGAACATGCACCTCCCTATCAGGGATGGTATACAGGAGATGAAGAAGGGGCTCAAGGCGCTGCGGTACGACATCGACGATACCGTATGCTACCTCGACTCCTTCGAATACCTGATGAGGGGCCTCATGGTACGAAAGATGAAGGAGGTAAGACCATCAAAAAAGAAGGAAGTTGCAGACGAGGGTAGCCAAACCTTCCCACAGCCGGCTGCGAGGTCCACGCCGGACACGCGCAAGCGCCATAGAGAGCCGACAGCGAGTCCGGAGGTTTCAGAGGTAAAGAAACCGGCGGAGAAGAGGCCTAAAGCCTCCAAAAAAGAAGAGGAGTGGGTCGAGGTCCACAAGAAGAAGGACCTCCGGAAAAGAAAAGGGAAGAAGCCTTTTAAAACGCCGGAGACACCACGCCGTGCGCGCCGAGAGGCGGTGCTCATCAAACCGGTAGAGGGGATGAGCTACGCCTCAATCCTGCGCGAATTGAAGAAGAGCGTTAACCCTGAGGAACTGGGCGCCACAGTCCAGGGAATCAGGGAGACGCGCTCCAAAGATCTGCTTGTGGAACTGAAATGTTCCACAAAATGCAGAGGGAGGCTAGACACTGCCTTCAAAGAAGCGGTTGGAGCCAAGGGGACAGTACGCCATCTCATCCCCAGGATCGAGGTTGAAATCACCGACCTGGAACCAACCATTGGAACCGGAGACGTCGAGGAGGCTGTGAGAGGCTTCTTCGAGCAAGGGTCGGAGATAGAGCTCACCGTCTCTCTAACGGAGAGACCCTACAGGGAAAACAGGAAGGCGTTTGTTCTCTTAGAGGAAGGAAAAGCCTTCAAACTTCTGAAGGCGGCCCACATCAAAATTGGGTGGGTATCATGCAGGGTTCGCAGGAAGAAGGAGATTAACCGGTGCTATCGATGCCTTGGCTTCGGCCACATAGCAGTGGACTGTCGTGGACCAGACCAAAGTAGGTGCTGCTGGAGATGCGGCGAGGAGGGTCATACCGCGGGGTCCTGCACAAGGCAACCGCGGTGCTACTTCTGTATGGAATGGAAGAAAAGCCCCGGAATGATCATATATTTTAATATAATATATTTTAATATATTTTCGATGCGAAAAGGTGATGGTCGGACGGGGCGAGGTCTGGAGAGTACGGCGGGTGCGATAATATTTCCCAATTCAATGCTTTTAATGTGTTCTTCACCACTTTAGCGGTATGAGACGGTGCGTTGTCATGTTGTAGGATAACTTTGCCATCTCTTCGGGCCCATTCCGGCCGTTTTTCGATCAACGCATGATTCAAATTAATAATTTGTTGTCGGTAGCGATCCGTATTCACCGTCTCACCAGGTTTTAATAACTCGAAGTACACCACACCACACTGGTCTCACCAAACACAGAGCATTGTCTTACGGCCAAAGCGATTTGGCCTTGGAGTCGATGGGTCGACCTCACCAGGCGAAAGCCATGATTTTTTCCGCTTCGGGTTATCGAAATAAATCCATTTTTCGTCCCCCATGACAATTCGATGCAGAAAAGATTTCCTTTCGAACCGTTGAAGCAGCATTTCACAAACGGTTTTTCGATTTTCCATTTGTCTCTCGTTCAGTTGGTGTGGTACCCATTTTCCATACTTATGGATTTTTCCTATGGCTTTTAAACGTTGGCAAATTGCTCCTCGGGTCACATTTAGTGTTTGTGCCAATTTTTGTTGCGATTGGCTTGGGTCTTCATCCAATAACGCCTGCAATTCCTCGTCTTCGAACTTTTTCGCTGCACCAGGATGTTCATTGTCTGTTAAATCGAAATCTCCACTTTTAAATTGACGAAACCATGTCTCACATGTTAACCATAAGTTTCTACCAGCAATCGATGAGCTTCAACTGCTTTTTTCTTTTGATGAAATAAGAAAAGCAACGAATGCCGCAAATGCGATTTACTTGGAACGAAACTTGACATATTCACTGAGGTAAACAACTATGATGCTATTATTTTGGCAGAATGTAATTGTGTATTTTTGAAGGTTATTGTCCATAGAAAAATATGACATAGATGCCAAATCATAGAAATGTATGCATACCTCAAGCGACATCTATGAGTAAAACCGGTAAATTTCAACTAACACCCCTGGTATAAGGCAGGACAGTTATTGCACCAGGCGTACCCGACTCTGTGTAGTAGAAATGGCCGATGAGTGAGCTTAGGGAGGGCAGAGAGGGCGGTAGATTAGTTATAAAAGTGGTGGAAGGTGGCGCCAGACGTTTGCCGATGAGGGACGAAGAGAGGAAAGGGGATTGCGTTGTCACATTAGCACGCATAAGTGAGGCTATGTTTAGTTGTGCTTACATGTTACTTGTCTCTGATTATTATATTTTCAAATAAGTAACAAAATGTATTTGTGCTAACGTTTGTAAACATTGATGGTTTCAATGTGTGGAATGAAATTTTTAATTAAATATAAATTAAATAATTAATGCAAAATCTAGGCAATATTAAATAGAAAATACGTAAAAATTATTACAGATATTTTTTCATATTTTCTGTGTGATTTTTCCAGAATCTCGCATCAATTTTTCAATTTATTGTCGATTACAAATTTTATTCACATTTTCAAAAAGCAACTTATAAAAAAGGTACCCATATATGAAATTCAGAAACGATGTTTATAGGAGTCTTTTATATAAGTTGCTTTTTGAGAATGTGAATAAAATTTGTAATCGACAATAAATTGAAAAATTGATGCGAGGTCCTGGAAATATCACACAGAAAATATTAAAAATATCTGTAACAATTTTTACGTTTTTTCTATTTTATATTTCCTAGATTTTGCATTAATTCTTTAATTTATATTAAATTGAAAATTTTATTTCACACATTCAAACCATCAATGTATACATGCATGCGAACTAATACACGTGCACAAAGTCATAGTTCCAAAAGTGGTGGTAGGTGGCGTGGTATTCCGCCATTTCTATTACACACAGTCGGGTAGGTCTGTATTGCACTTGAAGCTATAAACAATGTTAGTTTGTTGCCATTTTTCTGTAAAATACTTTCCTAATTTGATAATTGACTTTAAACTTTTTTCCACTAACGGAATCGTAGAAATGTTATATTTTCTAAAAAATTTTAGATAATGTTATAACATTATTATTTTAAGATTTTAAGATATTTATTCGATTCAAAGAGTTGATAAATGTATATCAATGTAACGTTTTTTTACATGAATAAAATATTGTGTTTACATAAATATATATTTCTTTAGTTGAAAGCAATGTTTTTTGTGAACAGTAGAATGGAAGAATTCATTCAAAAAAGAACATTTATTTCAAAGAAAACAATATTTTGTTGAAATGACTGCAAGTACTTTCAGTTAAAATAAATAATTTCTTTTATATAAATGTTTGGCATCATTGTTACAATTGTCAATCTTTTTGAACTTTCAACATATTTTGTGGAATTAAATCTTTATTAGATTTCTCCTAGGAAATTTCCGCCTACATTATCAATATAAAATAATTTAAACCAAAAAAACCAATTTTTTAAAAGAAAGAAATATTTTTTTGAAAAAACTGTAGATATTTTTCGTTTAAAAAATTTGTTTATTTAATTTAAAGGTTTGCCATATTTATTATGATAACATATTTTTTAAACTTGAAACATATTTCATATAATCTTTTTTATTGGATTCCTCCTAGAAAATATTCGCTTGCATTATGAATATGGAATAATTTAGACCAAACAAACCATTTTTTCAAAGAAAGAAGTATTTTTTCGGAAAAACTGTGGTATTTTTCGTTTATAAAATTTGTTTATTCTATTTAAACGTTTGGCGTAGTTGTTATGATTACATGTTTTTTAAACTTGAAACATATTTTCTATAGAATTGAAAATTTATCAATCCCATTCTAAGAAACATTCGCTCTCATTATCAACTTGAAATGTATCATTCCAAACAAATATTCGTCCCACCGTAGTATCCATTTTTACATTCTCATCATGGATGAGAAGGTATTGGTTTTATATGAAAAATGACTTTCGAAAATTTCATCAAATCTTTACGTTTTGAGACCCCCTGAGTCAGAAAAAAGGGTTTTTACGAAAGTGTGTCGTCTGTCTGTTTGTCTGTAGGTCGTGTGCGGCATAACTCTCGACAAAATTATCAGATTGAATTGTGCTTTGGCACACTTTATCGAAGCCGAAAAAGTAAGGACAAGTTCGTTAACCAGCCACATCCAATCAAAATTGAGGGATTGAGCACTACTTTTGTGTTTTTGAAAATAATTTTTGGAAAAAATCAAAAATTTTAATACTAGTTTTAGATAGTGCTCATAAATCTCTAAAAATTATCCTGATAACATTTTTTGATTAAATCAAAATTAGAAATGTTACAGCATATTCAAATTCAAAAAAAGTCAATATCAAAATTCCATTTTCCAGTTAAATTATACGAGATACGAAAAAACGTTATGATACAATGTTATTTTCTACATAAAGACCTACAAATTTGAATTGTAACATTTTTTCATAAGATGCATATTTTTTTTTTTAATTCAAAAATAATCTATTGAAAATCCAAAATTCAATTTTTTAACAATAATATGTGAAATTGATACTAAGTCCTAATCGTGACCACCGGGGGCCTCCCCTGGGTACGTGGTTGCCTATCTGCAGGGGGGGGGGGTCGTCTGAGTACCTGACCGACCGTTCAGATCAAAAGGTAGAAGCTGATGTTCGGACAGTAAGTTCCTTCTTGGATCCTTTGCGGGCTTTGGGCGGAGGTAGGGTAGAGAGTCCCGGAAAAACTTGGACAGGACATAATTCCGAGACCTATGGCGGTCCTGACGGACGTTCCTTAGCACCGTTCGGGAGCTCTCCTGCTCCCCCTTGACGTCGGCCTCTGGAGTGGAGGCTTCGAAACTGCGGGTGAGGTCTAGACCGAGAGAGTGAGCGGCTGCTCGGTCTACCCCAGGAGCGACGGGGAAAAGAAGCTTCCTGGCCCGAGAGAACCTAGCTCGGATGTTTCGCCGGATCTTCAAGAGCCTCCTCTGTGAGTCGCTGGAAGGAGGTGGTAGCGGCAGTCTTCCCTACGGTGTACCACTAAGTGGCACGTGTTGGCAGTCGATGGGGCCTCCTCCTGGTGTCGCTTGGCAGCGCTGATCGGCCCTGGTGCAGGCAGGCCGGTCGTGGCTACTGGTCGGCCGGTCGTCTCTGGAGATAGCGAGAATATCGGCCGACTGCGTGGATTCGGAGGCTACCTGGTCCCTGGCCGAAATTTCAGCCGCCGCTGCTAAAAGGGCTTGCTTCTCTCGGAACCTGGCTCGGTTCCGACGCTGTAGTGGGTTCAGGCCCATGCGTCAGGGACCCGTGATGCGTCCCCAAGGGAGGGCATCGACGGGGGCTGAGCCTGGGGATGATCCGTCCAGCGAGGGAGTGATGCGTCCGTAGAGCATCGACTACCTCGGCTGCGTGATGTCGGCGAGTTGTTCCAGGTTGTTCAAGTGTCGTTCAAAAAGTCGTTCTAGGTCGTTCAAAGTCGTTCAAAAGTCGTTCAAAAGTCGTTCTAGATCGTTCTAGGTCGTTCAAAGCTGCTCGAAGTTGTTCGAGGTGTTCGAGGTTGTTTGAAGTTGTTTGAAGTTGTTTGAAGTTGTTTGAAGTTGTCGTACTGAAAAGGACGGTTGGCGTCAGTTGCCCTGAGAAGGGCAGTTAGATTTGGAATAAACGCTGAAGGTCGTTTGAAAGAAAGAAGAGCGGGAGTTGTTTGAAAGAACAGAGTTTATTCAAGAGAACAGAATTCTTTCGTACGTCGCCGACGAGGTCCCGTCGGTCAGTGACCTGTGTACGGTAGTGGCCCCCTTTTATGTCATTCTCGGGTTGTGTTCGCGCACCAATGAGAAGCGTCGGGGAACTCGGTACGCCTTCCCCCTCCATGGGGGCATTGACCAATCAGGTCATTCCTTCGCCAGACGTCGTGATGGGTGGCAAGACTCTACCTTCGCTCTCGTTATAATATACCTAATTCTATCAATATCGCGAGTTTACAATAGTAGTTTTTCTTAATGCTTTATAAATTCTTAAAAGATACTTAAGTCTGGCCTACGCGTCTTAATTCGATTTAGTCGTAGCATAATGGAACTAATGATTCCATAGTTATATTAGTTCGATGATTGTCATTCATTGTAAAGAAAAAAAAAGAAAATAACAGCGTAAAGAAGAAAATATAAATATATATAATTAATACTTAAAAAAAAGGAAAAGTAAAAATAAAAATAACTTGTATTAAACCTAACCGTTTATCCGCAATTTCTATTCCCTGATCGCGCCCACCAATGAGGGCCGTCTGATGTTTCTTCCCCCTCCATGGGTGCGTTGACCAATCAGGTCATTCCTCCGCCAGCAGTCGCCAAGTAACGTACATCTAGCCTACGCGTCTTGGTTCTATAATTCGATCTTGTGTTATTAAAACAAATTAAAGAAGAAAAAAAAAATAGAACTACACGCTGAGTATTGGTGTGTATCAAAATACGAAAAAAACGTAAGAATACAAAGTTGTTCGTTTCAAAAAGATCTACAAGTTTTGTCTCACACAGTTTATGAAAAAACATATATTTTTCGTTTCAATTCCAAAAAATACGATAAAATTCAATAATTCCATTTTTTAGACAAAATATATGAGATACATAAAAAAAGTTTAGATGAAAAATTATTTGCCTAAATGAGGTCTACACATTCTTATTAAGAAATTTCTCGACAGGATGTATATTTTATGTTTTGATTTTTGATATTAAAAAAATTCGATTTTTTTCACCAAAATATGTGAGATTCGAAATAAACGTTGTTCTGCAAAATCGTTTCCTTAAGGACGTTCTCTTGCCCGTAGATGTGCTCATCCTACTCTATCATAGGTAGTGGGATTACGTTAAGCTTTCTAACCGAATGAGTTGAGCACTGTTTATGCGCAAAAGTAACAAAATGTGTTTTCTGCGTCGATTTGTGCGATTTGGCAACACCGCTTTCCTGTCTTTCTCATATCGAGTCGAAAGCATATGGTATGAGAGAGGTTATATTATGAGTTTATTGACAGTTTGTAAATACTAATAAGATGTCTAATAAATTTTGCAACAAAAATGGATTTTTTATTTCACAAAAATTAGCTGCACGTAAAAACAAAGCTCTGGAAGCAATGTTAAATGTAAGCGTACGCGCGCGCTGTTGATGCAGTGTTGCCAAGTCACCATATTTGCTTCAGCAAGCCGGATAAGAATTTGTGCAACTGCGAGTTTCAACAACGTATATCTTTAAACGTAGTGCCGGTTCACGTATTTTTTATGATGGCATACGATTCGTTATAATCTCTAGTATAATATACTAGTTTTCCAAAAAAATCTAAAGAAAATTGTACTTTTAATGTAAAGAAAGGTATCGCGAAACTGAACTACGCCTATCTAACACGTGTTAAGAGATTCAACTTTAGAGCTTAATTTCTCAATTTTAAGTACCGGTCTCGATGCTAATCTTTTTACCGCGTTGTAGATGATGGTAAAAAGTACTTATTTACGAAGTTTGAAAGAAATCTAAAGAAAAGTGATTTTCAAGAGAACGTCCTTAAGGTAGTACGATCACGAAAATTAGACCTCAGACAAAAATAATACGGTTAAAATGCAAAAATTCAATTTTTTAGACAAAATATGTGAGATACAAAAAAAACGTTCAGATGGAAAATTGTTTGCCTAAATGAGGTCTACAAATTTTTATTAAGAAATTTCTCGACAGGATGTATATTTTATGTTTTGATTTTTAATATTAACAATTTCGATTTTTTTCACCAAAATATGAGACACGAAATAAGAGTTGTTCTGCAAAATCGTTTCCTTAAATAAAGTCTACGATTGTTGTTTCTTTTTGATAGATTTGGAAGAAAATAAATTATTTTAACCATGTAATTTATTAAAAAGTTACTGAAATGTATACAGAAAATCGAGCGGGAAGCGCGAGCGTCATGATGAGAATGTGTTCCTTAAGGCTGATAGAGCCTTAAGTAAATTGAATTTCCTGTTTCATTTGAATTCAAAAAGGAGTTGAGAGACTTTTAGAAAATGTGTAATTCACATCATCTCTAATATTATTATAAAATTGGTTTGAGCTTCAGTATTAAATTATAAGAAATAAACTTAAACGTATGCGAAGAGCACAAGACCGAGCGCGAAGCGCAAGGTGCAGGAAGAACGGAGCGCGAAGCGCGACGTCGAAAATTCTGGAGCGCGAAGCGCGTGATGAGAATGTGCCCCCGAAGCGGGCAGATTTTTTAAATTCAATTGATTTTACAAAAATTCAAACAGCAAAAGTCTTGATAAATTTATAACATAAAATCTCAAAAATCTACACAAGATTTAGATTTTACATAAATTTCTTAGGAACAATAATAATTTGGAATTCACAATTGTATAATTTATATTTTGAAACTATACAACACAGAAAATAAAAGAATTTCCATTTAAATGTTTTTATACAAGATTCTTTTTTATATTAATGTAATTTTTGAATATATATTTTAAAATTTAGTTTCATTCAACTTCATACGTATAGTTATAATAAAAATGCATACGGAATATTAATTAATAATTATATTATATATTCATCAATAATCATAATTATAATAATTTAAAAAAAATATTTTATGAATAATTTATAAAAATAGTTGTTTTATTTTTACTTGAGTGAGGCTCAAAAGCTCTAGTCACGACACATTTCTCTCACAAGCTCTGAATAACTCTTGCAGTCACTATATAAGAAAGTTCCAAATTTTACGTCTCAGGATTGTTAGCGAGCGTGTGCGTGATTCGACGAAAGCGTATCGTCCTAATATATATAAGATTTAGTTATTAGGTTTATATTTGCGAAGTTGTATATTTAAGTGTATTTGTGATGGAAAATATGATTGGCTGCGACTGAATGGTGTGAATGTAATTGTATGATGTTTATATATGTATGTATCGGATGACAAATGACAGGTTCGAGGTAAGAATTTTTTTGTTATTTAAGAGAACCATGACAACGTTTATACTTGACTCCTTACAGTTCATGAAGTTTATATTACTTTAAATTTAAGAAATATTTCTTAAATTTCAAAACACGTTTATTCATATCAGTAACATCTTTTTGACACAAATCTTTAACTTACCATAGGCAACATTATCGTTCTTTGCATCCATTATTACTCAATACATTTTACTACTTGACCATTTGAAACAGTAAATCACATCTTCGGAGCAAATAATTATTTAATCCTACCAAAAATTATCTCCTCATTTCAAAGAAATATTTCTCTCAATTTACAATTCGCTCATTACAAACAAGGAATCGGATATTGGAATAGAAAACAAATTTACTTGAACCAATGCAAATTTTTTTGAATTAATGTATTGTTTCTTTGAAGGTGCATCACATCATTTTACATCAAAGATTTCACTTCTCTTATCAAATAATTGCTACACAATGTTAATAACATATTTATTCAATCTAATGAATATTTAATAGTACTAGAAAAACATTTTTTCGCTATAATTATTCATTTTTTAAAGACAATAAAAATATTTCTTTTATCTAAAAAAATATTTATTCGTCACCATCCAGCTCAACCATTTATTTGAATCAAAGAAATATTCTTTTTTCTCAGTGTACTTAAACTCTCATCGATGTAGTCCTTTAGTATACAAACTCTGTTAGCTGGTCTGACACAGATTATAATGACGGACGCAGCTTTTAATTATTAACGATATGTGACTTTTATAAATTATTAATATAAATTTATAAAATATTTTTCAAGTGTTTTTTTGTATTTTCAATAAAGTTTAAGGCTGATGAGGTTGGCGTACCCATGCCAACGAAACGTCGCACTTGACAACGCAACATTCTTGCCTTGCTTTCTTTTTGAGTATTTTTATATCTAATACTGGAAATTTTAAGTGAAGGAAATAAGAAGAATCTGACCCTATGCCAAAATAACGAGAAATGAAAAAAATTCTATGAATTTTGGGTCAATATAATAGCAGACGTGTTATCAAACATGTCACTTTGAAATTCTGTCTTTCGTTTCATTATTTTATACCCTGACTGATCGATACAAATCTTTCTTAAAAAAAAGAAATTATCACTTTACCATACATAAATAATTTTCACTAACAATTTTATAAAATTTAAAAAAATTCAAATTTGCAAATTACTTTCACTTATGACAATACTGTTCAGCAAAAAATTTTGATTTCTGTTAAAACACCAACACCAAAAAAATAAAAATATAATGTAGTTTATGAAATTGACTGCATACAATGCAATAGTAACATCTTATTTATATTTCTGATCAGTCATCATGGATACTCCATGATGCTTGTTGTTAAAATGTTAATTCATCCGTTACAAAATTAAAATATGTAAGTTAAAAACTACTCTATTAACACTAATTTTCATTTAAAATACACAGTTTTAATATATCAAATAAAACTATATTTCTTAGCTGAATAATATTGTTTATGTTCAGAATTCTAACTATTTTATTATTTACATAACCCAGGCGGAAAAATCGGTGTACTGCCAATCCTTACAACCGGCGCGGTACCGTTCCGGTTGTAACCCGTGAGTAATGCCAGTGCTGCCGATCAGCACTGTGCCAAGCGTTGGCACATCACTGGGCCGGCACTGGCTAAACACCGGCGCAGTACTGCTTTTCAGTGCTGGCAAACAACCAACATTTGTGTATTGCCAAGCATCGGTGCAGCACTGAATCAGCACCGGCGCAGTACCAACATTCAATGTTGGCAAACAACCATCTTTTGAGTAATGCCAAGCGTCGGTGCAGCACCGGCGTGGTACCGCTTTTCAGTATTGGCGATCAACCAATATCTCGTAATGTCAAGTATCGGCGCAGCACTGGATCAGCACCGGCGCAGTGCCACCGTTCAGTGTTAGCAAACAACCAACTTTTGAGTAATGCCAAGCCTTTCTATCGCCTTTCATTGCCGACAAAAAAAATGCTATGAGCAGTACTCTAAAAAAAATCAATTACATTCTACACATTCGATTGTGTGCCCGCATTGGTGTGATGGTAAGTAAAATTTCGCTGATCGAAAAACATTTTTATTGAAGTAAACCAAAGTTTATTGCTTGTATTAGTTAAACTTTCCATCGATTGGTTTTATGATTGTACCAAAGTATGCTGCGGTTCCAAAGTTTCATCATATTTTTGAAATTGAAAAAACTCCAAATTTTCAGATTCTGAACATACGTTGATTTTACTCTTGAAAACAAAAATTAAAGGAATCATAACCTGTATAAATTATCACTAATATACAATAATAAAAGTTAATAATTCTAAAATGTATATAAATCTTTTTATTATGTAATGTTCTTTAATTCAATAATTAGATCGCTTTCTTTCAAAAATATTTTATTTTATAGAAAATCGATTTAATAATTAAAAATCTTAAAAATTTTAATCAGAATCATAAATTGGGATAAAATCTAAAAATTCACGATTACACGGGGCCTATACACTTCTTACACGGCCCTGCAGTAGTTGAAGGTTATAAGCTCTATTTTCTTTCTTGTATTCCAGGCGTGCGCAGCCGAGAGGCTTAGTCGTTAGGTTAGTAATGCGTTAATTGTAAGTAGAGAGGGTTCGAACCCGCAGCGTTAGGAATAATTTTTAATATTACCTATACGAGCGTTTGTGTAGTGTAGAGGGGGGCATGTGTGTTTCTAGGTAAGTTTGTATATAAAAATAGTAAGTTTAGAGAGTGCTTGAAAGTAAATAAAGTTTTGAAATGTACTAAAAATATTCATCGATTCAATTACTGCTCTTATTTGATTTACCTATGTTCCTGCAGTTCACTTAACTTCAAAAATTACACTGGGGACTTTACGAACTACGGAAAGTAAGTTAAAAAGTAGTCAAACCTACTGAGATTTTTTTTCTGTGTACGTGTAACGAAAAAGTATTGTCAATTTACTCAGAAAAAATTTTCTAGCTTGAAAACAGATTTTTTACTGTGAAAACAGTAAACTTAACCTTCCAAGCGAATATCCCTCCGTTGCCGTTAAAAACGGTAAATATTAGAGTCTGAACTCGAACTTTCCCTGTACTTTTTATCTAAGTATAATACAGATTGTACTAAAAGACAACTTCCAGCCGAGTGACATTTTGTACTAGTGCCAGCACCGCACCAGAACTGAAGGCCAGCGCTAGCGCAGTACCGCTGGTCAGCAATATGCCGTTGTTAACTATCGGAGTTCCGCCAGCACCACGCCAGCACTGAAGGTCAGCGCTAACGCAGCACTGCTGGTCAGCACTATGCCGGTGTTACCTTTCGAAGCTTTGCCAGCACCGCGACAGACTTCATGAGGATCTACTGCCAGCACTATGCCAGCGCTGGAAGTCCGCTGGCAGTGCTGGCGCGGTGCTGCGCCGGTTGTAAATTTCCGCCTGGGAACCTGCAATATGACATTTTTACAAATTCTAAAATGCTTAACATCAGAATTAAAATACTTGAAAGTAACCATAAGATGTTTATATCTTTTGGCAATCTACGGAATATAAAAAAATTTCTACAATTTTGAAAATGTGCAATATTAATAATTTTTATTAAAAAAAAATGTTTTTTTACAACGAATTTTAACACTAAAATTATACGCCAATCGATGTCTCAATTTTAATATTTTACTCCTGCGCAACGATTTTTCAAAGGTAACAACATTTTAATATTTTGTATCGTAACTTTGGACTGTTTGTTTATCATTTCTATGTACGTAATCCATGCTTATGTTATAACTTTTTAGTCTTGATAAGGACTGAAGCTTCAGTGGAAACGTTGACTACTTACTTAGGAGAAAAATAAAATTTTAATTTCAAAGGACTTTGAAATGGATTTTTGATTTCCTATAAAACATCTTTTTAAAAAAATACTAGAAAGGCCATCATAGACTGGTAACAACTAGAAGAATTTTTTTAAAATTCTTATTAATTATTCTAGATAAAAAAATTAATTTTATTAATTGAAATGAAAAATTAAAATAAGATTTGTATCCCGTTCAAAAATATATATATATATATATATATATAGCTTTTTTTATTACTTCATTCAATTATCTTTCATATTCCGTTGAGAAAAAACATCGCCCGCATTTTGGAACGATCCAATTCGGTCGAAAACATAGTCGCGCGAGCTGTCAAAACTCGTGCCGTTCGCTCGCGCGCATTTATTCTTCACCGTACAAATCCTTCGTGCTATGTAAAAAAGATTTCTCGGATGAATAAATAAACGTAACAAAATACTTAGTTGGAACATTTAATGATGAATAACTAGAAGAAGAATGATATATAGTACAACATACTGAATTAAATGATTGATTTTACACATAATTCTGGTTAATGTAAGTGTTTGGAATATTTTACAAATAATGTGTTGATTCTTTGGCTGATCGAAAACTAACAAATTAAGGTAAAAGCACCAATAGCCGGACGTCTGAGGAAATGTCATTCAATTTTTTGTATTAATCGTTCTAAATGTGATGCGGAATCAAGAATTGCCGCGATTATTTTTATGTATGTGTCCTCCCTACTATAACAAAAAGTCCAGAGTTGTGTTAAATCTGAATAATCCATTTTAATAACTCTCTTCATTAAATAATGCTCTGGAGCCAATTGCCGGACGGGAAAAGTCAATTGAGCCAATAGCCGGACAGCGCTGCACCAATACTCGGATAAGAGAATATTATAATTTTATTGATATGGATTTGATATTTTTTAAGCATAATAAACACTGGGAAATATTTTCGGAAACATTTTTTGGGTTTACGCTTATATAAAAAAAAAATATTGAAAAGATTTTACAAATAGAATATATTATATTTAGAGCTTGCAGCACTAATTGTCAATCGTTTTTGCCTTATGTCCTCAATGGCATTTATAATATCCGTTTTGGTATAAAGCTTTTTAATCTTTTTTTCTGATACTTTTTCCATGATCTATAATGGAGACACCAAATACATAAAACCCAGAAAATACATATGTTAAAATGAAAATACTTTCTCAAAATATCAGATTTTCAGCAAATCCATAGTTCAAACATTATTTATTTTAAAAATTATTCATTATTAATCATAGTTTATCATTATTATTGGAAATTATCATTCAAAAAGATCAAAAAGTGGGGAAATTTCACTCTGAAATCCATATTTTCATTGTTCTCAATGTAAAATCAACAAGAAAATAAACGTCAAATGTCAATTGAGATTGGATTTCATATTTGACTAATTAAAATATGTTTAAAGTAATTTGCCTAATATTTTATCAGATAGATAGCTTTTATGAATTCAAAACAATGAAATAGTTACATTTCTTGAAAATATTAACAGCACGGACACGCGCGTTCGGTTATTAGGCAAAACGAATATTCATTGACCTAATAACAGGATTTAAAATATTTAATTAAAGGAAAATGTTTTTTAATTTTGAAAAATATTATGGTTTATATAAAGCATATGACTTTAGTGTAACACGTATTAAAATGACAAATGAAGGTAAATGTAAATGTTATTTGCTTAACAAAGACAACGCGTCAGTTAGTTTATAGAGCAGATTTCGCTACATTTCGACCAGCCTTGTGCTTCAGTAGAGAAATTTTTTTTTCTTGGCGAAGTTTTAATTACTAATTCAACAAATTTTTATTAAGCCTCCAAGTGATACATAATAATTAACGTTCGATCCTGCACAGAGTACCAATATCTGAATTCGATACTATTTTGCACAAAACGTGCTTCGGTTCTGTGGCTGTCTCGAATGAATAATGATAATAATAATAATAATGATAGATATAGCATAAACCACTTTGCCAAAAAAACACTCGAAATTGTAGAACACCACTACAAAAATAACGCGTTAATTTTTTATAGAGGTCTGTGCTCAGTTTCGACTGTGAAAAGACTGATCTACAAAAGCAAAAATAATAATGATGTGGAAAAAAAAAAATGACGATCGCTAGCAACTAACGTGTTCAAAGGCGTCGAACGCTCCGTGTCAAAGCGCGCTCCGAACGTTCGATCATATTTAAATTGACATTACATTAATCAATAATCAAAATGAGAAAAAAATCTTTTTGCAAAATTAATCTGGATTTTAGTTCACATTGTCAATGTCTATCGAAAAAATACCATAACGAGTAGGAGTAATTTTTGACCATATTTGAGTGATCTGTTTAAGGAGTATATCATCCTTGAAAATACTACCTATTTTGTGCTAAATTTAAATAAACTGATGTCAAGATTGTATACTACTTATAGACGTTTTAAAAATCTATTATTTATTCACACAAGAAATCGATTTTTTTTCTCAACAGAATATGAAAGATAATTGAATGAAGTACATGTGGTTTTTTTTGCCAGTCGAAATCCGATGAAGACATTTGTTTATCAATTTGTTATAAACAATTATTAAAATTTCACATAAAATTTCAAGTTTACAAATCGTAAAAAATCATAGTCAATCTATGTTAAATGACGATTCCATTGTCACAAAAAACATAAAAATCGGATAATTAGATCAGCCAGAAATAATTTTACAAAAAAAGTGATGAAAATCTTCAATTGTTAATATTATAAACAAAAAAAATTTTTAAACGATATCACTTTAGATTTATGTCAGGGATGGTAAACACTATCGTAAAAAATCATTTTGAAGTTGATTTGAATTTTCATCCAATTCGGGTGATCCGTTTCAGAAATTCTGACCCATTAACAAAATCTTACATTTTTGTTCTGCAGGTAATTCCTTAGACACTGATTCATAATCACGATCGTCTGAACAAAATTCATTACTCTTGATTTTTGTACGGTTTTCAAACCCCTACAACAAAAAACCAAATATTGGTTTGATGTTTTAAATAAATTGAATATTGTTTTTTTCAAATCTCAAATTTGATTATGAAAATATGATTAATATGAAATTTGACATTTAAATTTTAATAATTCTTTCTGGATTTATATTATTTTTTCTGCATAAATACCTGAGCCAATTGTGCATGAAAATTTTTCAGAAATTTCAATCGTGGTCCGATTTCAGGAATTAAATGAATTATTGCTTCATCAGTCAGGAACAGAAATGCTTCCGTATCTATCTTGTTCTTTGAGATTGAATACAAAATAGATTGCCCAGAAATAATTTAATAACCTTCATATAATAATTATGTTATATTATAATATATATTATAAAATAATAATAATATTATTATAATTTACCAAAAAATATACCTTCAAAATTTTTGGCGTAGCTTTTACAGCCACAAAGATTCAAACGTTCAGCTATTGACTCATCCAGCATCTCGATATCTATATCGGATTAACAGTTTTCAGAATCTAAAACAAAGAACATCGTTTACCAATTCTGATAATAATAATGTAATTAATACTATAGAATTCTTCATATTGAACTTAACATTTTTCCTCTCATTCAACGATGAATTTTTACGTGCCTTGTGGTAATTTGACATTCAGGTTATATCATAAATTTACATCAGATCCCATTGTAAATTTTCAACCTCCTATTTGATACAATATATAATTTCCAAGTAGAATTACAAGGTAGATAAAAATTCAACATTTAATATGGATAAAAATCAAAATTAAATTTTTTTCATAAGCATACCGCATGTAATGAAGGTAAAAGAGGTTATATTTAGTTTCTATTGAATTTCATTTTAATAATTTTCTAACTTATATAACTGATATAGTAATTATAATTTATCTACTTACTTCTCCTCCTAAAAATGAATTCCAATCTTCTGAGTTGTTAATTGCACGGAATGTGCCCAGCCGAAAAGTCAGAAACACATACAAGCGCACAAGCTTGAAAAAACAGCGGAACATCTATGCCTGCCATGATACTTAACGGACGCCCGGAATTGAGATAACCAAGTTGACGTCACAGGCCATGTGGTAGGGATAGTCTGTAAGTTAGGTTGGTCTTGGTCGAAAGAAATATATGGGAATCATTGGGAAATTGATGAAAACAAATTTTCTAACGTAAAAGTAAGTCATAGATTTATTAATAATTATATTTTTCAAGTGCAAAATTCATTTCCGCTTATTTTGAGTACCTACTTGTCGCTTGTCATTCTTTTAATTTTTTAATATAAAATAAAATGTCATAAATTTGTAGGTTATGATGACCGTTTGTTTTGAAGGATTTGAAGAATGTGTTGAAAACGAGAACATGCTTATGGATACATTCTTAAAATCTTTCAAAACAAACGGTCATCATAACCTACAAATTTATGACATTTTATTTTATATTAAAAAATTAAAAGAATGACAAGCGACAAGTAGGTACTCAAAATAAGCGGAAATGAATTTTGCACTTGAAAAATATAATTATTAATAAATCTATGACTTACTTTTACGTTAGAAAATTTTGTTTCATCAATTTCCCAATGATTCCCATATATTTCTTTCGTCCAAGACCAACCTAACTTACAGTCTATCCCTACCACATGGCCTGTGACGTCAACTTGGTTATCTCAATACTTCAAAAAATGGCTCACAGGGTGAGGCACATAAAGGGTTACAGAGCGATAGCACTCAAACTATTGATTATATCCAAAAATGTTTCAGACAAAAGTTTCAGTGTTCAAGAAGGCCGTCATACTGGACCATCCTATTTTTTCATCAATGGAGGCGCTGAATCATTGGAAAAAGTAAGCATTTTCTGTTGACATATCAGTTAGTCACGCATTACCTGCTAATTTGAGTACATCGGAACGCGAAAATGAAAGATTTTCAAGAATATTTTGATATGTTGATGGTGCTGGGGGAATGTCGTAAACATTAACTACAGAAGATGCTCGAAGTGATGACCTTCAACTTGTAAGCACTTGTTAATTCGCTGATGAAAAGCCCGTCTAACTTCAGCCAATATTTGTGGTGTAATTTCGGTACATGTGTAACGTCCTACGTCTTGTACTAATTGTCCTAACTTTGGATATTATATAGAATAGAGAACCTTTTAAGATAAATGTGCAGCTGCGTCAATATAAATACTTAAAATTTGCTTAAAAATCAGTAAACGTAATAAAACTGTGTACTTTGAAAATTTGACTAAAATTCATCGCCCACAATCGTATTCCTTTTTAGATATTCCTATTTACTATTCTTTTGTGAATAAAAACATAAAATCGCATAGAATTACAGCAGTATATAGCTCAGCTATATAAAGGGTTTTCCAATAGGGACATAACAATTTCATATCTTTATATGAACGCTCCCTTAAACTTTTTTAATCAACTGTCAATGTCAAAACGTTAGTTAAAGTCAACATTTTCATCATGGTAAAGTTCACGAACCAGCAACGTTTGGAAATTATTAAAAATTACTACCGAAATTCTGAGTCGGTGGTCGCAACTTTAAGAGCGCTTACTTCAATTTTCGGCCGTAATAATCGTCTCACCCGACAGGCTGTGCGTGCTATAGTGGAGAAATTCGAGACCAAATTTACACTATTGGATTCTCCAATTGGGCTCTGGCAAAGCTTGAAGAAAATGAGGAATTTCATCGAAAAATCATCTTCAGCGATGAAGCTCATTTCTGGCTCAATGGCTTTGTTAATAAGCAAAATATGCGTTATTGGTCAGCAACAAACCCAAATGTGCTTCTTGACACCGTTGCATCCGCAAAAAGTGACTGTTTGGTGCGGTTTTCATGCCGGAGGTGTGATTGGGCCGTATTTTTTCATGGATGAAAACGACCGTCATTTTACGGTCAATGGAGAGCGCTATCGTTCTATATTGGAAGATTATTTGTGGCCAGAATTGGATGAACTTGACATCAACGATATGTGGTTTCAAGAAGACGGTGCCACTAGCCACACAGCACGCGTCAAAATCGATTTGTCGAATGGCCGCCTCGTTCATGCGATCTAACGCCATTGGATTTCTTTTTATGGGGCCATATCAAGTCACTGGTCTATTCCAACAAGCCAGCAACTTTAGACGACCTCAAAGACAACATCCAACGCGAAATTGCCAACGTTCCGGTCGAAATGTGTGCCAGAGTGGTGAAAAATTGGGTTCAAAGAATCGACCGCTGAAAACGGGCTCGTGGTGGTCATATGACCGATATCGAATTTCATTCATAAAATGTAATGCTTGCACTACACCCACAATAAATTTGAACTCAATATCTCAAATATTTCTGTGTTTTCTTCATAGATAAAATTGTTATGTTCCTATTGGAAAACCCTTTATTAATTAAATTCTAAATTAATAAGAATGTAAAAATGTTAAGAATTAATCGTGAAATTAATATAATTTTCATCATTGTTTAATGGAAAAAATGTATGCATATGGAAAACGACACTCTAAGCCTACTTGTATTAAAAATTAATGCGGCAAACTACGTGAGTATATTCAAATAGTAATTTTATTCTGAAATATGTTTTTTTAGGCCAGAATTACAACTAAATCAAGCATAATGTTAAAAAAGTTTAATTACGAACGAAAAATGCCCGTTTATAATTTATAGAAAAATATATATATATAAATATCACACATTCCACAAAACTTTCGATTCACTGTATGAAACTTTAGTAAAATCATATTATTTTGATTTACCAGGTCTAGAAGTATGAAACCGGAAGTTTCCTATAGATGGTGCTTGCCATCAGTTTAGGACTGATTTTTTGTTATCGCTTGAAGAAAACTGCTGCAGAATCGCATCGAATGCTTGTCGAAGCTTACGGTGAACATGCTCTTGGCTAAACACAGTGTTTCGAGTGGTTTAACAAATTCAAAAGTGGTAATTTTGATGTGAGAAACGAAGATCGTGGAAAACCACCGAAAAAGTTCGAAGACTGGGATCAGAAGGGTGTTATCTATTATTTATTATTATTATTTGTAAGAAAATGTACGAGAATAGCTGGATAACTGGTTTGATTTAAAAGACGAACACCTTCCGGAGAGGTGGGAAAAATGTGTAAATAGCAATGGAGATTGCTTTGAATAAAATATTTTTGATCATTTTCATGCAACAGACGTATAACTTTTGCAAAAAAATTCCGGTTTCATACTTCTAGACCTGGAAAATTATAAATTATTAAACTAAGTTATCTCTCTTTCGTACATATACATATATATGCATACAAACACACTGTGAAAGTGCAAAATATAACAGTAATTCAAATATCTAAAGACTTTAGTTCAAATCACAATTAATGTCAGTACTCATATTGGAAATATATATATATTACGTATAACAAATTGATTCACAGTATTCATATATAACAAATGAGTTAGTAAAATTAGTAACTTTAAACCATTATAATAGTATATTATGTGCCTAGGCGCATAATGAGGGTTATTAAGCGAGTCTCGTGATTACCTGAATTGTGTGCATTGGCGCATATTCTATTTTATGTGACTGGCGCATTCAGGAGTTTTGTTGCGTACACTCGAAACCAATCTACGAAGATCGAAATTGCCGTGATTATCGCCCATCTCACTTGCTATTTCGCGAATACTTCCGGCCATTTTGATTTTCTCGATCTTGTGTAGTAGTAGCGTATTGTAATAGACGCATGCACAGTTCAAATGTACAAGGCTTTGCCAGTACGGTGCCAACTCTGTACGAAAAAGAAGAAGAAGAATAAGAAGATTATGCTCCACTGTATCGTAATAGGCGCATGCACAGTTCAATTTTCACATTATCTTCTTCTGTATCGTAATATACAACATTACGCTACTCTCAACTGTAGCATAAAACACGTTAATGCTACAGTTGAGAGTAGCGTATTGTTGTTTATTACGATACAGAGGAACATAATGTACTAGGTTGTTCAAAAAGTTTAAAAAGTGACATCTATAGAGCAGTAGAAGAACCAAAATTTCTACGCCATTTTAAGATTTCATCTTTCATATGAACATACCCAAAGTGTCATTCCACTCTGTCAATTCATTGTTTGTTTACAAACCATTTGAAGTTGACGTGTCAGTGTATTTTTGTACAATGGAAAAAACCGAATATCGTGCAGTGATAAAATTCTTTGTTTTGGAAGGTTTATCAGCAACGGAAATTCATACAAAAATGGTGAAAGTGTTAAAGGAAGCTGCTCCTTCATATCCAACTGTGCATCGATGGGTTTTAGAGTTTAGACGTGGTCGAAAAAGCGTTGAAGACGATCCACGCTCAGGACGTCCAAAAAGTGCATCAACACCAGCATTCATAGCAAAAGTACAGGATATGGTTTTGGAAGATGGTCGATTGGCCGAGAGAGATTTAGCACAGGCCCTAGACATCTCATTAGGCAGTGTGAGTCATATTTTACGTGAAGTTTTGGGTTTCAGAAAGCTCTGTGCAGAATGGGTGCCGCATTCGCTCACAATGGAACAAAAACACGTTCGAATGCGACTTTCTGAGCAACATTTGGAGCGTTTTCGAAAGGATAAAAAGGATTTTTTGCGTCGATTCATCACTATGGATGAGACTTGGGTCTTCCATCATGATCCTTAATCAAAACAAGAGGCTAAGGAGTGGTGTGAACCAGGCACTTCGGCACCGAAGCGAGTTCGTGTCCAGAAATCGGCGAAGAAGGTGTTAGCATCAGTTTTTTGGGATGCAAAAGGGATTTTGTTGGTGGATTATCTCCAAACTGGCAAAACAATAAATTCTGAATATTATTGTAACCTTTTGGATCAATTGGATGCAAAAATTCGTGAAAAAAGACCCGGTTTGCAGAAGAAAAAAATCCTTTTTCATCAAGACAATGCACCCGCTCACACAGCTCAAAAAACCATCACTAAAATAACCGAATTAAAGTACGAATTGTTGCAGCATCCACCTTATTCGCCTGATTTAGCTCCCTCTGACTTCTGGCTGTTCCCACACCTCAAGAAATTCCTTCGTGGGAAGCATTTTTCATCAAACGAAGAGGTTATAGCCGTCGTAGAGGAGTATTTTGCAGGCCTTGCAGAAAGTCACTTCCATGATGGGATAAACAAGTTGGAAGACCGTTGGACCAAATGTATTGATCTTATGGGAGATTATACTGAGCAATAAAAGTGATTTCACCAAAAAAAACGTATTTTCATTTCCGCTTTCAAAACTTTTTGAACAACCTAGTAAAAATTGAACTGCGCGCATAATTAAGTAATGTTTAAAAATAAGACATGCGTAGACTAGAGACAGGTTTTAATCATTAGTATTTACTTACTAAAATTATTAAATCTGTCACCGAACTAATTATTTTAAAGTTGATGAATTTAACTTTTAATAATAATCAAATTTATGTAAAATTCCATTTTTTATTATATAGAAAAACTGTACAAGGCCCGGAAAACTTGAAACGTCCCCGAATTTTCACACTAGAGGAAGTTTGGGTGCAACTAGGCTTGCCTATCTAGGCCAATAGAAAGCTAAAACAGCTTCCCTCAGACTTTCCTAAAATTTGAAATATCGCGAGGGAAGCGAGGTGCCGCACATAAAAACTAACTGCAGAGAAAAATCTTGAGTTCTTTCCGCAGTCCTTTCCGAGTTTTTTTCCGAACAATTTTCACACAGTTACTTTCCGCATTCAGTCATTTTTCTACTTTCCACACTAAAGTATTTTTCCAGAGTTATTTCTACAACTTTAAACACTTCTTTAAAAAAAAAACTTAAAGCCCCCTCGCCGGTTGGAGTCATTTCTTGAAATACTAAAAATAAATCTTCACGCAGCCAAGTTTTCTCCTGGATTCCGCACCGCTTCACGGAAGGCTTCAAAAGTAAGAATTTCTTTTTTTCTCCAAGAAAATAAAAAGTAAGTTAAAAGGTTAAATTGCTGTGGACTTTCACTACATCTTTCTCCTCTATCTCTTTATATATTTAAATTTATTTAATTTATACAAATGTTTGAGTGCTGGTAACCACCTGAGTACCAACATTTGTAAAAGTGCTTACCTTCCGTTCCAAATCCCAGAATTAAGAACAAAGTAAATTACTTTTTGCCGATGTCAACAATATCCTATCGATGTGTAATAGCATGGGTATCGTAAAAAATGAAAAGAAATGAAAATGATTTTTCGACTATTTTCATACTTTGCGTGACTAGAAACATTTTTGGATATGATCAATAGTTTTTTTTTTTTTTTGGTGAGGAGGAAAAAAGGCGAAATCTTTTATAGACGTTGTACAGGACTCTCCTAGTACGGGTATAGGAATATCTGTTAAAACCAAAAACCCCCTCTCTTGAACCAATACACCGCCCGCGGAACCGCCTTTCGGCTTTAAACGTAAACTCGGGGCTTTCGCTAAGAATACCCCGATGGAAGCAGAGGATGACAATAGATGCCCCCCACCCGGAAGTAATGCCTAACGGCGGTTCCGGGGTGGGATTCCACGACCTAGAGACAAGGAGGGAGTTTTAGTCGGTAGGGCTACGTGAGCAGCAGAATCCCACGCACCAGGGGGTATAGAGTCCCCTGAACGGTGCATAAAGCATTTTTCCCTTCATCAAAAAAAAAATTATTTTTATCCAAAACTATCAAGGGTCCGCCTTACAATATTTATTTTACAACAATCTTTAACTGATTTTTTTTTTATTTAAATAATTTGTCAAAATACTTTTGGTTACCTTTTGGATTTTATTATTATGAATATACAACTGTTTTGTATGCAATAGGATTTTTATAAAATTTACACTAAAATATATCCATTTTCTACACATTGGTTGAAGAAAATAGTTAATTTTATCAATATTCAAGTGGGTTATTTTCTGATAATAATATTGACTTGGAATGTATCGCGACGTGAAACACAAGAGAATTCAGGCAATTAAGATGAATTCTATTTAGTTGATATATAGATTGTAAAAACAATCTTGGCGAGGTTTAGCAGTTTTCGAGGAAAACATATACATATATCTTTTGAACACAACGGTTGCTTGGCACGTTATGTAATTTAACTTACAAGATATCATAAAACATCGAGTGCACTGAGAAAAATATTCGTTTGATTAAAAAAAATTATTCCTTTATTATACGGCCAAACAACTGTTTGTTTGATTGAAAGAAATTATTCATTTGGCGATTTTTGTTTGATTCAAACATAATATTTTATTCAAAACTTGTGAGCTTCTTGTTTGAGCTATTGTTTGTTTGACCAAATGTGTTTAATATAAACAAATATTTTGTTTGAAAACATTAAAATTCATGCTTGGATTATTGTCTGTTTGTCCACATTTGTTTGATTTAAAAAAAAAATTTGTTTAAATTAAAATCAGTATATAGTTTCTACGTTTTTGGGAAGTTATAAGAATCGGTTCAACTTATGTTTGTTTTACTTTCCCAGGCTTGTTTATAAAAATAACTATAATAGTTGTTACTGGATTCATAATATAATTAATTTCTGTATTAATAATACTATATTATTAATATCTTTGCATGTGTGAAAATTGAAGTTAATTAATGTTGCACAATTGTGTAAGACGTCCTTCTTTACAAGTGGTTCAACTAACACTCTTTGATTGTTTACGGCTATTACTGCACCGAAAATTTTAGCGACGCCAGTACTTGACATACTCTGAATAAGCAATTTGTTTGGTAGATACTTTTATTGTTAGTGCCAAGCTACGATACCAATAATTTGGGAGTTCAACTGTCACAAATTTACTATATTAACATAATAAAGCATACGTTTTATTTTTTACAAATCAAAACCGCACAGATTTTCATGATGTAGTCAGTTATTTTGAGTACAAATCAATAAAAACTGACTGACTGTATCAAAAAATTTTTACTGATTTCAATTAAGTCGTTTTATTGGGGATAATTTGTTATCTATGAAATATTTAACGATATAGTTATTAATTATACAGGGGATATAAAATTTAATTTATTTTCGTATACCTAGTTCATTTGCACACTGAGAAAGGAAAAGTTTTGTTCAAATTAAATGTATTGTTCTTTTAATTGAGTTTTTCAAATTCAAGACAGTAATTTATTTGGATTAACCAGGATTTTGAATGATTTCAGTAAATATAAAATATTTATCTTCTTGATTCAAAAAAACTATTTGTTTGAGATAATGTGTTTGATTCACATAAGTGAATTTTCGAAATTAATCAAAAGAGTTGGCTTAATAATAATTTATTATAAACAATAAGATTATTCGTTCAATTCAAACAAATAAATTCAGCGAAGAAGTGTGTAATGCATCCGCGCTAAGCCGCTATCGGTACTTCCTGATTTCCTATAACCCAGGGTTATATGTCCCGGATTCCGGTTTCGATGTATTATTCGGAAATCCAGTGCAATTCAGTGCAATCGAGAATAAAAATATTTCTTTATAAAAACATATTTGTATTTTATATTTTTTTACAAAGGAAAAAATACTTGAATCAAAGAAATGTAGTACTACAAACGTCCTATCAAATATGCTCTTAATCCAAAGAAATTTTCCTTGTATCGAGAAATAGTGCTTTGATCAACAAAAATTTTTATAGGACGAATTCAGTTCTGTATTTCTTTAATTCAAGTAATCTTCTTACATTCTCATCATGGATGAGAAGGTATTAGTTTTATGTGAAAAATGACTTGCGAAATTTTCATCAAATCTTTACGTTTTGAGACCCCCTGAGTCAGAAAAAGTGGTTTTTACGGAAGTGTCTGTCTGTCTGTCTGTATTAAGTCGTATACTCGATAACTCTTGATAGGATTATCAGATTGAATTGAGCTTGGGCACACTTTATCGGAGCCGAAGAAGTAAGGACAACTTCGTTAACCAGCCATATCCAGCCAAAATTGAGAAAACTAGACCATTTTTAGTGTTTTTGAAAAGATCAAAAATTCTAATACTGGTTTTTGATAGTACTCATAAATCTCTGCAAATTATCTTTATAACATTCTTTTATTAAACCAAAATTAGAAATGTTACAGCATGTTAAAACTTGAAAAAAATCAATATCAAAATTCAATTTTCCAGTTAAATTATACGAGATATGAAAAAAAGTAATCATACAAAATTATTTTCCACAATAAGATCTACAAATTTGAATTGCAACATTTTTTCATAAGATGTATATTTTTCTTTCTAATTTAAAAAAATACCATTGAAAATCCAAAATTCAATTTTTTTCAACAATAATATGTGAAATACGAAAAAACGTAAGAATGCAAAGTTGTTCGTTTTAAAAAGATTTACAATTTTTGTCCCACACAGTTTCTGATAAAACATGTATTTTTCGTTTCAATTGCAAAAATACGATTAAAATTCAAAAATTCAATTTTTTAGACAAAATATGTGAGATACAAAAAAAAACGTTTAGATGGAAAATTATTTGCCTGAAAGGACTACAAATTCTCATCAAGACATTTCTCGACAGGATGTATATTTTATTGATAGAGCCTTAAGTAAATTGAATTTCCTGTTCTACTTAAATTCAAGAAGAAATTTAGTAAACTGGAAATTGAAGAATAAATCGCAATATACTTTAACAAATGATTCTTTAAAGTAAATTAAAATTCTATAAATAATGTCAAAGTGAGTAATAAAACTGGGTCAGACCTTTTTGACCTTCATATTTCCTTGATGTAGGATAGGTATATGTATCTGGGTGCAGTATTGATCTATTTCAAATTCGAGCGACCGTTACTTCCCCTTTTCGCCTCTAACCTTCCTTGAGTTAGTAGAAACGAGATGGTGAATTTTCGGAAGGGAGAATTAATACCTAACATGACCCACAACAACTTGACCGGTGCACATCTGATTTTCTATACGTGTTCACTCTTTGAAGCAAATGACCAAATCATATGTTCTAACAATCTTATAGGTTGATTCAGAAGTTCGAGTTAAGACCTTGGCCTCGGAAGAAGCTGTTAACTCAGACTATATGATTCGAAATACGCAGGCGTCTGAAAACTAGAAATAAAATACACACCTGTGTAAGAATTCACTGTTTCATACAGGCAAATGCCAGTCTTCGCGATATATTTACACTTACTGAAAATAGCTCAAGCACATAGCTAATTCAATAAAAAAATTTATATAATATAGCTTTGAAAACTTTGATAATTTTAATTTTTTCTAACAATAGAATTCATTGTTCATATACAATTTATTTTCATAGATAGTGACTCTGGAGTTTTATATAAACTTTTTTGTCGAATTGGTCGTTACTATGAGTTTCTTAAAGTATCTAATTGTTCTCTGGCAACTCACTAAGTAGGTTTAATACCTGGTATCGGTCTTCAGTCTGTAAGGACATTAAAATTATTTTACTGGCGATATTGATAATTCAATAAAAAGCAGAAATAAAGAGTATAAGTATAGTAAATATAAAAAATGATATTTAATCGCTAAAAAAACAACTTAAATTTGTTTTTGGTGTATTCGAGTAACTTAGTAATTTCTTAGTTAGGAAATAATCATTTGAATATAAAAATTGGTAAAGAAAATGAATAATCTGGTTGAATTATTGAACAATATTTTCCTGGCGAGTGTATTCGCTTTTCAGCAAAGCTATATTTTCAAATTTCAATAATAGTAAAAATCAATAAAGGTGACCTGAAACCGTTTGAACGTTTTTAAAGCACATGTATTATAATGAATATATGGATAAAAATAAAGAGAGAAAATAAATAATTAGCTTGATAAAAAACTAGCTCAATTTGACATTCTAATTAACAATTACTAATTAATTTAATGCACCAATTGGTCTGACTATATATGCAATTGCTCCACTGGATCTGTTATGCAGCTATTGCGCGATTCGATCGTCGCGCTTCGCGTTCGGTCTTGTGCTCTCCGCATACATTCAAGTTTATTTCTTATAATATGATACTGAAGCTCAAACTAATTTTATACACTGAGAGAAAAAATAATGTCACCGCAACAAAATAGTTTTGTTAAACAGATTTTGTTGTCAATACTAAAATTTGGTTGGCATTACAAAAAGAATGGTTAATGTTACCAAAAAATGTATTTGGTTCGAACAAATAATTTGATTGAATGCCTTCGTTAAACCACCTAAATAATTTGGTTGTCCCGATAAAATGAATTACCACTCATGTGTATTGTTTTGTTTATATCAGTATTTCGTTCGCGTCGCACGCAACCGGCACATCATCCTATCTTTCCTCTTCATAAAATATGTTATGAGAGTTAAACTAGGGCTTAAGGTGGCGCTAGTATTAATTATGTTCTGCTAGACCACATAATGCACAGAAAAAATACGAAAAAGTGGCAAATTAATCTCTAAACAAACCATGTTACGGAGTAAAAATTATTTTAAACTAGTAGTTAAACTATTTTCATATTATTGTGTTATTTTCCATGTGTTACGTGCTTTGACAGTGCAAAGTTACTACTAGCGACACCTGAACTCTGGTGACATATTTCAATTCCTCGATACACAGGTCTGGTCACGCGGCTCTTTTGTTTGATTCGATGTAGCAAACTTTACCGAGAAACCACATGTCTTCATTTTCGCCGTTCACCGAAATTTAATTTAATCGAATTCGCGACTTCATATTTATTGATGTCTGACTTAAAAATGCAGCAGCTCTTGGAGGAATGGGGCTTACCAGGCCTGATAAATACCTTCAAAGGTAAATCTAACACTAATCTAACCCTAATAGTGCATTTAATCAAAAATATTCATTTATCATTTTTCACTTTTATTTTGGGATTAAAATCAATATGGCAGGGTCTTGCAAAGTGATTATTAAAAATCTTACCAGAAAGTGTTCAGAAAATTTTAGCAATGTAAATAATGATACGTGTAGTTGACTTTTTTTTTACTTTTATGATTTGTAGATTCGAATAACCTCGGAAATTCATATTTCTCTTTCCGTGCATAGAAATATGTTTTATCTGTGCAAAAAATATTGCTAATTTAACAAAATTATGAATTTCCTTCAACAAAACGATTTTTTTCTACTAAAAAAAGTATGCTCTCCTAACAAAATAATTTTGCTCTTTCAAAAAAATAATTTTTTTCTTGGAACAAAATAATTTTGTTGAATCAACAATAAGTTTTGTCATACTAACAAAACACTTTTGTTATCACTACAAAATTATTTGGTTGAGTGAAACTAAAAATTCAACAAAAAAATTTTGTTGGTCCAACAAAACATTTTGTCAGCTGTATATCAAACAAATTATTTTGTTGCGACAACCAAATTTTTGTTGGCACTACCAAACTGTTTTCTCAGTGTAATTATATTACAGATGATGTGAATTACACATTTTCTCAAAGTCACTCTATTTCTTTTTGAATTTAAGTTAAACAGGAAATTCAATTTACTTAAGGCTCTATCAGCCTCAAGGAACACATTCTCATCATGACGCTCACGCTTCGCGCTCGATTTTCTGTATACATTTCAGTATAACTTTTCAATAAATTACATGATTAAAAGAATTTACTTTCTTCCAAATATCTAAAAAAGGAAAAACAATCGTAGACTTTATTTAAGGAAACGATTTTGCAGAACAACGCTTATTTCGTATCTCACATATTTTGTTGAAAAAAATCGAATTTTTTTAATATTAAAAATCAAAACATAAAATATACATCCTGTCCCGAAATGTCCTAACGAGAATTTGTAGACCTCATTTAGGCAAACAATTTTCCATCTAAACGTTTTTTTTTGTATCTCACATATTTTGTCTAAAAAATGGAATTTTTGAATTTTAATCGTATTTTTTGGAATTAAAACGAAAAATATATGTTTTACCAGAAATTGCGTCAGACAAAATTTGTAGATCTTTTTGAAACGAACAACTTTGTATTCTTACGTTTTTTTCATATTTTACATATTATTGTTAAAAAATTGAATTTTTGATTTTCAATGGTTTTTTTTTAAATTAATAAGAAGAATATGCATCTTATGAAAAAATGTTACAATTCAAATTTGTAGGTCTTTATGTATTCAATAATATTGTATCATACCGTTTTTTCGTATCTCGTATAATTTAACTGGAAAATGGAATTTTGATATTGACTTTTTTCGAATTTGAATATGCTGTAACATTTCTAATTTTGATTTAATCAAAAAATGATATCAGGATAATTTGTAGAGATTTATGAGCACTATCAAAAACCAGTGTTGAAATTTTTGATTTTTTCAAAAAGTTATTTTCAAAAACACAAAAGTAGTGCTCAATCCCTCAATTTTGATTGGATGTGGCTGGTTAACGAACTTGTTCTTACTTTTTCGGCCCCGATAAAGTGTACCAAAGCTCAATTCAATCTGATGATTCTATCGAGAGTTATGCCGCACACGACCTACAGACAGACAGACAGACAGACACTTTCGTAAAAACCGTTTTTTCTGACTCAGGGGGTCTCAAAACGTAAAGATTTGATAAAAATTTCAAAAGTCATTTTTCACATAAAACCAATACCTTCTCATCCATGATGAGAATGTAAAAAACTGAAAAATTTAAATCCTATTTCATAAGATACAGAAGTGTTGATTTGGCAACGTCAGGAAGAGATAAGTTTACAAAGATTAATGTAATATATTTTACAGAACAACGCTTATTTCGTATCTTACATATTTTGGTGAAAAAAATCGAATTTTTTCAATATTAAAAATCAAAAAATTAAAATATACATCCTGTCGAGAAATTTCTCGATAAGAATGTGTAGACCTTATTTAGCCAAACAATTTTCCATCTAAAAGTTTTTTTTGTATCTCACATATTTTGTCTAAAAAATGGAATTTTTGAATTTTAATCGTATTTTTTGGAATTGAAACGAAAAATATATCTTTTATCAGAAACTGTGTGAGACAAAATTTGTAGATATTTTTGAAACGAACAACTGTGTATTCTTACGTTTTTTTCGTATTTCACATATTATTGTTAAAAAATTGAATTTTGGATTTTCAATGGTTTTTTTTTAAATTAATAAGAAGAATATGCATCTTATGAAAAAATGTTACAATTCAAATTTGTAGGTCTTTATGTATTCAATAATATTGTATCATACCGTTTTTTCGTATCTCGTATAATTTAACTGGAAAATGGAATTTTGATATTGACTTTTTTCGAATTTGAATATGCTGTAACATTTCTAATTTTGATTTAATCAAAAAATGATATCAGGATAATTTGTAGAGATTTATGAGCACTATCAAAAACCAGTGTTGAAATTTTTGATTTTTTCAAAAAGTTATTTTCAAAAACACAAAAGTAGTGCTCAATCCCTCAATTTTGATTGGATGTGGCTGGTTAACGAACTTGTTCTTACTTTTTCGGCTCCGATAAAGTGTACCAAAGCTCAATTCAATCTGATGATTCTATCGAGAGTTATGCCGCACACGACCTACAGACAGACAGACAGACAGACACTTTCGTAAAAACCGTTTTTTCTGACTCAGGGGGTCTCAAAACGTAAAGATTTGATAAAAATTTCAAAAGTCATTTTTCACATAAAACCAATACCTTCTCATCCATGATGAGAATGTAAAAAACTGAAAAATTTAAATCCTATTTCATAAGATACAGAAGTGTTGATTTGGCAACGTCAGGAAGAGATAAGTTTACAAAGATTAATGTAATATATTTTACAGAACAACGCTTATTTCGTATCTTACATATTTTGGTGAAAAAAATCGAATTTTTTCAATATTAAAAATCAAAAAATTAAAATATACATCCTGTCGAGAAATTTCTCGATAAGAATGTGTAGACCTTATTTAGCCAAACAATTTTCCATCTAAAAGTTTTTTTTGTATCTCACATATTTTGTCTAAAAAATGGAATTTTTGAATTTTAATCGTATTTTTTGGAATTGAAACGAAAAATATATCTTTTATCAGAAACTGTGTGAGACAAAATTTGTAGATATTTTTGAAACGAACAACTGTGTATTCTTACGTTTTTTTCGTATTTCACATATTATTGTTAAAAAATTGAATTTTGGATTTTCAATGGTTTTTTTTTAAATTAATAAGAAGAATATGCATCTTATGAAAAAATGTTACAATCCAAATTTGTAGGTCTTTATGTAAAAAATAATATTGTATCATAACGTTTTTTCGTATCTCGTATAATTTAACTTGAAAATGGAATTTTGATAATGACTTTTTTCGATTTTGAATATGCTGTAACATTTCTAATTTTGATTTAATCAAAAAATGTTATCAGGATAATTTTTAGAGATTTATGAGCACTATCAAAAACCAGTATTGAAATTTTTTATTTTTAAAAAAAATTATTTTCAAAAACACAAAAGTAGTGCTCAATCCCTCAATTTTGATTGGATGTGGCTGGTTAACGAACTTGTCCTTACTTTTTCGGCTCCGATAAAGTGTGCCAAAGCAAATTCAATCTGATAATTCTATCGAGAGTTATGCCGCACACGACCTACAGACAGACAGACAGACAGACACTTTCGTAAAAACCCTTTTTTCTGACTCAGGGGGTCTCAAAACGTAAAGATTTGATGAAAATTTCAAAAGTCATTTTTCACATAAAACCAATACCTTCTCATCCATGATGAGAATGTAAAAAAGTTGGAAAAAATAAAAAGTTTGAAATAGATTTCGTTTTTAAAAAATTCTAATACTTGCCTATTGTAAACATTAATTTTTCAATTTCAATTATTTTGATTGAATCAGTTCATCAAAATTTCATTGTTGAACTAAAAGTACCTAAATACTTAATTTAAAAATAAAAATACGAAAATTAAAATTATTGCTTACTTACAGAGAAACTTTTTATCAAGGATAACAATTAGAACTCCAGTAGTCATTATAAGCACTACGGTACAATTTTACCTCAGAGATATTTGAATTTTTTAAACTAAATATTGTAATAATATTTAAAGAACTGAATCTCGTACAATTTTTATTGCTTTTAAAATGAACACAAACTTCACAAATTATGAAATTCTTATATACAGGGTGTCCCGGTACTCAAGGTACATATTTATATTTTTGAATTCCAAAAAAAATGGAGTAAAAAATTTTAATACAAAAAATTTGTGATTGGAAAATAATTTTTATTTCTTTTTGCCTTCATTAGTCCATAAAAATCCCAATAACTGGTATTTGTAAGGCATCCCGAACTAAGGGCTATTGACCTACGCTATTAATAAAATTCCCTTCCACTATTTTAGAGATAAGACGGGCTCAGGTAGGCCCTACATCGCAAATAGCGACTTGTAGAATCAGACGTTTACAGACGTTCCTTCGGAGTGACCCCATTTTAATTACAATCATTGCAATGATTGTTTTTGTAATCTCTCACTTGAATATTCGATCCTAGTCCAAATAAATTATTTATTCATCCCGTGACATAATTCTCCGCCGATCCAGTCCAGGATCTTATTGATTTTATATGTCAAATCTAATTAGGACTAACAAAGAATCAACCTCTACGGAGAAGCAGAATCTTTGCACAGGGCAGACCACTATAGAGGAGATGTACTCAGACTGAAATAAGTAGACTTGATATTGACTCCCTGACACTAAAATCTCAAAAAGCAGAGACATCTCCAACCCAAGGTTGCACCGCTGGAATTTGCAAAAAAAAAAAAAAAAAAACAAAGAGGAGACAGAGTATCAACAATATCCGGACAGCCCTATTGAAAAATCCCATGTAGGAAACTACCTAGGAAACTATGTAAGAAACTATATGGGAAACTACATGGAAAGCTATATGGGAAACTATATAGGATCCGGGCTCAAATTACTATACAGTTTCCCATATTGTTTCCTATATAGTTTCTTGCATTGTTTCTCATATAGATTCCCATGTAGTTCACCATATCTTTGACTACATAGTTTCTTTCCTACATAGTTCCCTATGTAGTTTCTTACATAGGATTTTTCAATAGGGAGCTCCTTACAATACGAGGAAATTTACTGGGAACCGTGCGACCAACAAAATTACTAGTTGATAGCGGTGCATCAATAAATCTTATAACAGAGGAACTTATTGACAAAACTTGCAAACAAGAGGCTTGTATAAGATAATGTATAATGGAAAATGACACTCTCAAGACAACAAAGATAGTGAACTTAAAATTCTAGAAAAAATTCATGTCTTCTTAGTCGTTCCAAATGATTGTCCCATGCCAGAAGATGGAATAATCGGCGTTCCACTCTTGTATGCATATAAATTCAACCTAAATATCGACAGCCTCGGACTAAATGATAAAACATACCCGCTTGAAAATGACACTATTCTCATACCAGAAAATTCTATTTGAACAATAAAGTTAGATGCAAACAAAAAAGAGGGTCAGGTTATCATAGAAAATAATCCTCACTTGCCTAATAGAATTTTTTGTATCTCCGTCTCACAGATAAAAGTCCCTCTAAGCAACTCAACCAACAAACCCATACGAATTTCTAAGCAAGAAATTAAGTATCAAGACATAAAAGCACTCCCTGAGCAAACTGAAAAAGTATATACTCTCATCTCAGAAGATCTCTCTAATCGAATTATGAGATTCTATATTTGTGATCCACTATCTTCAGATTTAGAAGTGAAGGAAATAAAAAATATCATCAATTTCGTTAGGCAACAATATAAGGAATTCAAATATGAAATAAAAATACATGTACCTATGTTGCAGTACGACGCGATAATTAACATAGGAAGAAAAAGAAGCAATCATCCAAGTATCATACGGAAATCTCTCTACCGGACAGTTTGGAGAAAACAAAACGATCTTAAAAGCAAGAGAAAACGGAGTCTGGAAAGGTATGGCATAAGATATAATTCAAGCAGTAAAGAGATTTAAAGTTTGTCAGGCACAAAAGTTAACACGAATGAGACGAAGAGAACCAGCCATTATTCCCGATACTCCTTAAGAACCAAACGAAAAAATCGCAATGGAAATTTTCGGTACATTACCCATCATCGCGCAAGGGAATGAATACATACTTCGATTCAAGATATGCTAACTAAATATCTTTTACTGATCCCGCTGAAAACAACAACAAGCGAATCTATCCTCACAGAATTTCTAGACCACTATATTTACATAATTTCGTCACCAAAGCACATCCTGACAGATCAAGGCAGAAACTTCATATCCAAATTAGTCGATGAAGTCGAACAACTCTTCAGAATCAAACACACAACACCAGTCGACTATCCTTAGGCAATATGGGGCACGGCAATCGTAAGGTCAATTATTGACCCCCAGTTCCTCGTCTAAACGTGAACTCTTTGTCCTGATTCAAAGCCATCAGGTCAATTTCTAGCGACCATTCCACCGACCTCCCATCTAGACGGCTTCTCCCCACTCGGGCGTCTTACTATTGAAGTCACCCCCTATGAGGATCCGCCCGACAGCCTCGCTGAGGCTTTCCTCAAGAAGGAGAATCTGGGTCTCGGAGACCTCTAGAGAGTCATTAGGGGAGAAATAGTAGCTGTACAAACGCACACCCGCCACCTCCACCCAAACGAACCACGCGTCGTACTCCAGAAAATCCCTGACGCTCAAATCAGGGCTACAAACAAGGATCCCGGCCTTCCTTGATGCATCCTGATACAAAGTAGAGTTTTCGGACCATTTGCACTGCTCACTAATGAGCAAAACATCGGCCCCACTTCCCTTGGCAGTCTGCACGAAGAGGTCCTGTGCGTCCTTCCAAGGTTGAGCTGCAGGAACTTCACTTCCCACCTCTCAACCTCCGAAGATCTTTCCGAAACACCAGGCAGTAGCCGCGACCGAAGACATGAGCGACATCTTTCTCGCACCTGTCTGAGCATGTCAGGTACCTTGGGAGCGCCTTGAAATCTCTGGCCGCGTGTCCCGCAGTGCTGCAACTCCAATAGGCATCTCTCTTGTCAGGATTGCCACAGCCGCGAAACTTATAACCGCTACCAAGGCCCCTGAAACACCGGACGACTTATGCATGCTCTCGGATTCGCATGCTCAGCGAATTGGATAACTGCAGTCTTCTCCCCACCAAAGCAGGTGAAGCACCTGCAGGACCCGTAGAAGGACGGATTTTAACGACCAAAATGACTTCCTTCTTTTTGGTCCTCCGGATAGACAGGACCTCAAGTCCTGCCTTCTGGGGGTTGACTTTCGCCTTCATCTCTTTCAAGATGTCGGCGTAGGACTGGCCATCCCTCGCCGACACCTTGATAGCGTCGCCCGACCTGGCGAGCGTGGAGCGTTTTGCCGTCTTTGCCTTTTCCTTCCGTGCCTCCTGCACACCTTTCTTTTGCATAGGAGCATAGGAAGGAGACATGCTACCCTTTCCTTTCTTCGCAAACCGTTCCTCAGGGGGAGAAGGTGCTTCCCTTTTCTCTCCTTTAGATTGCATTTTGGGGGTATTTCCCAAAGACGCAGACCTGTGTCTCCCAGTGATCCCAGATCGTGGGAGTTGTCGGCCCCCACCACGCTCCCATGTGGGAGCACACACAATCAAGCGCGCCGTGTCGGTGTGTCCCCCACTTCCTCGCTTCGATTTCACGCTTTCGTCTGTTGAGCCAAGATCGAAAATTATGTTTCTGTCGACTTCGTGTCAAAGTGGCGCGAAGAAGACGACAAATTTAAAATCACCAAATTTATCATTTAGGATATTACCTTTCTTTCTTTGATATTTCCAAAAACATTCACTTAAAATGAATATCTAAACATTTTATTTTAAATTTTAGAATGATTTAAAGACTCAAAAGATGATTTTCTATTAAAATTTAAACTCAATAAATTTTCAGTTTCAAAACAAAACTATCAATTTCAATATTTTTTAGCTGTGCAAATCAAATAGTTCAATTAGAAAATTATGTAGAGAATATTATATATTAAGGAATGGTAAAATATGATATTGTAGTTTAAAAAATAAAATATTAAAATACTTAAGTAATACATAAATTATATCTAGTTATACACTCGAAATTATACGATAGAGTTTCTTTTTTGGTATGAGGCAACATTGAAAAAAATTTCATTCAAATAAAATACTCAGAAAACTTTTTAAAATACGTAATATTATTCACATATGAATTTTATTATAAAACTGTGAATAAAAGGTTTCAGTATTCAAAAAACCAAAATCACATCTAAATTTGCATACGAAATTACACTTTACGATTTCTCTTATATAAAATACAAATATTTATTTCAAATAAAATAGTTTTTAAAAAATTTTGTAGTACGTGAATCAACTATATCAATTAAAATATTAAATGGAAAATATTTTATTTAAAAAAAATAAGTAATAAGAAATTAAGGTTAAAAATCTACTTTCTTAATTACATGGTGATAGTAGATAAAAATGTTCTCATTTTACGTTTTAGTGGCTTATATGCATAGACTTTTCAATGAAAAAAAGCAAACACATAAGCAAAATTTTCTAATTGATGCAGTTGATCAAATTTATAAAACCGAAACATGTTTTAATTGATATATTAATTTATAGCTTCAAAGATTTATTAACTTAAAATTTTACTTGGAATTTTCCAAGAATTTCACATAATCTCAAAAATGTTTATATTAGGCGAATGCTTTTCAGATATCAATAAAATTCCGTAGTCAATAAATGTTTAACGTTTCAAGTTAAGGTATTGATTGGAAATTTAGTAGCTTTTTTAGTTAACTATTTTAATCAGAAAATTCTTCATTTTCGTAGATTTTTTCAACTTCTTAATTAAAAATTTATGCATAGGCCACAAAAACGTGAGGTGAAAATTTGGAATCATCAGCCACAATTTCTAGGCAACAGAAAATTTAATTCGATTGTGGTAGGGCCCTAGCTGTTTTGCCCTGTCAGTAATCAGGTGCTGATCCATTTTTTCAAAAATATGCAATAAGGCGAAAGCGAAAAAAATTAGTTCTAATTATATAATATATAACATTGTATGCAAGATTGTAGCCAAATCTAAAAAATATTTCATTGAATGCCATGTATAAATAATCTTTTTTCAGAAATTTGGAAAAACATGTCGTCCTAATTATATAATGCCCGTAAATTAATAGTATTCAATAACGATCGTATTAGAATGATCAAGGTAATTGGCTGATATGCAGCAAATGCGAGTTCAAACCCCTGTACATCTAAAGATTTTTTTAATCGATTTTATCGAACAGCTAGGACCCTACACAATCGAATTAACATTTTTGTTGCCTAGAAATTGTAACTGGTGATTCAAAATTTTCACCTCACGTTTTTGTGGCCTATGCATAAATTTTTAATTAAGAAATTGAAAAATCTACGAAAATGAAGAATTTTCTGATTAAAATAGTTAACTAACAAAGCTACTGAATTTACAATCAATACCTCAACTTGAAATTTTAAACATTTATTGACTATGGAATTTTATTGATATTTGTAAAAACATTCGCCTAATAAAAACATTTTTAAGATTATGTGAAATTCTTGGAAAATTCTCAGTAAAATTCAAAGTCAATAAATATTTGAAGACTTAAATCAATATATTAATTAAAACATATTTTGGGTTTTGAAAATTTGATCAACTGCATCAATTAGAAAATTTTGCCTTTGTGTAAAGCATTTCTTTTTTTCATTAAAAAGTCTATCGTATAAGCCACTAAAACGTAAAATGGGAACTTGAAATTGGAAAAAATGTACTGAAGTTTTATATAAACATAAAAACAAAGTTTTCTTAATATTATAGAGCTCAACTGAATTTTCAAAAAATATATCTTAAAAACTACCAAACTGTAACAGAACTTTTATAAAATTATCATAAAATTGTGTAACTGTAACTGAGTTTCAATTGCATGTGGATGAATTTTCAGTTGCATGTGAGTGCATTGAACTTCAGTTACCAAAACGTAAAATTATTCCTATTACAACTATCAGTATTTCCAGGTAAACATATACAGAATATTCAACACTTTGGAACTGAAGTTTAATAAAAAAAATTGTTTTTATAAATTTACTAAAAAGTAACAGAATTTCCTGAAATTCTGTCTAAATTTTGGGAGGCTGTAGCTGAATAAAACTCCACTCACATGTTCTGGGAAATTGCGGTAGAAAAATTCTAACAGTGTAGAATTCGTATTAGCAATTCTAAGCTAATTTTCATAAATAATTCTTTGTAATTTTATACTACATATGTACTTACATCTATATCATCAGTAGCATTTAGACACAAATATATACTACTTTTTAGTTGATTTACATCAGAGTTATGTGCTAGAAATTTATTTTTTATTCCTAAGGAAGTTTTTAGATAATTTGCCAAATTTCTGTACAATTTTATGTAAATTTTCTCACGATATTTTACATTTTTAAGTTTATTCCAAAAAAGGGATGTGCAATATTTTGAAATAGTTTGAAAGTATGTGACTTCCTGAGTTATCATTTCTGGACCCTAAAGCCAATTATTAACAACAACATCGTATAGAATTTTCATCTACTATCACCATGTAATTAGGAATGTAGATTTTTAACCTTAATTTCTCATTTAAAAAAAATATATTTTCCATTTAAATATTAAAGAATTTGTAAATCTTTCTATGGAAAAAGACGCTTTCGACTTTGCTGGAATTTGAGCCCAGGTCTTTCGATTGCCGGTCGACTGCTCCTAATTAATTTGAAATCAATTTTCCATTTAATTTTTGAATTGATATAGTTGATTCACGTACTACAAAATTTTTTAAAAACTATTTTATTTGAAATAAATATTTGTATTTTATATAAGAGAAATCGTAAAGTGTAATTTCGTATGCAAATTTAGATGTGATTTTGGTTTTTTGAATACTGAAACCTTTTATTCACAGTTTTATAATAAAATTCATATGTGAATAATATTACGTATTTTAAAAGTTTTCTGAGTATTTTATTTGAATAAAATTTTTTTCAATGTTGCCTCATACCAAAGAAGAAACTCTATCGTATAATTTCGAGTGTATAACTAGATATAATTTATGTATTACTTAAGTATTTTAATATTTTATTTTTTAAACTACAATATCATATTTTACCATTCCTTAATATATAATATTCTCTACATAATTTTCTAATTGAAGTATTTGATTTGCACAGCTGAAAAATATTGAAATTGATATTTTGTTTTGAAACTGAAAATTTATTGAGTTTAAATTTTAATAGAAAATCATCTTTTGAGTCTTTAAATCATCCTAAAATTTAAAATAAAATGTTTAGATATTCATTTTAAGTGAATGTTTTTGGAAATATCAAAGAAAGAAAGGTAATATCCTAAATGATAAATTTGGTGATTTTAAATTTGTCGTCTGCTTCGCGCCACGTTGACACGAAGTCGACAGAAACATAATTTTCGATCTTGGCTCAACAGACGAAAGCGTGAAATCGAAGCGAGGAAGTGGGGGACACACCGACACGGCGCGCTTGATTGTGTGTGCTCCCACATGGGAGCGTGGTGGGGGCCGCCAGCTCCCACGATCTGGGATCACTGGTGTCTCCGGAAAATCCCCATTTTTATCGAGGCGGTGTGGGATTCCAGCCTCTTTTGGATTTCCTCTCCGCTTTTGAATAAACACTTGTGAATTTTAAAGAGGTTACCCAAAACCTCGGCAACCTCTCCAACGCTCGTTTTGACGTTGGTCGGGGTATTCTGACGCATCCAGTCTTAGATGATTTTAAGGGCCAAGCCCAGCCTCTTCATTTTTTCATTTCGCTCTTTCAGGGGCTGGAGGACGTCATTCAATCCTTCATCTCCCGAAAGAGTCTGACACTCTTTATTCCACCTTTCCAAATTTTTTAAGATCCATAAACATTTTTACCAGCGCATCGTGCGTACAGGAATGGGACGGAATAGTTGGGAACGGGAATACCTATAAATCGCAGACCTACCCCTGTTCCCTGAGGCCCAACCTTCGCTTAGGCGTTCCTGGAATACACAGACGGACTGAACTCGCTCGGTGCAACACAGACTTCGACGTCTGTGTTCAATACGCACTTCCTGATCAAGGTCCCGAAGGGGCTGGCTCCTGATCCCGCATGGCACACCACCTCGGCAGAGCTAAGCTCACATCAACCACGCCTCCTCATGGGTGGGGAAGGACATCATTCGGGGCGGGACACTCCCAGCAGGGCGCCATACAGGAACGATCAGTTGGACTGTTCTTAGTCGCAGACTGTGGAGGTCTTGCAGTGTCCTCCCAGAAGACTCCATCTACCAATTTACTCTTAGCTTCATTCGGGAGAGAGCCCGTTCATAGATTCTTCTCCCGCATTCAAAGGACATCTATCACAGTCACGGGACGCTGTCCTTCATCCGTCTACATTCAGTTTATTTACTGTTCTTAGACACTCGCAGATTCATACCTGGCGACGCCGCCTGGGACATACATCCTTCTTTATTCATGGGGATGAACACGTCTATAGCGAACTTCTTTTTTAGCTTAAGATAAACCCGTCTATAGGACACCTGTCATGCAACTGGGAAAATGCCCGTTTATAGAGCCCCCGGCATTTTCACCGATTCGTCGGGACACTACAATCTCCGTGGCCCGAAGGCCGTCCGCTAAGCCTCCCCACCCATCCTTTTTTGGCATTTCCAAAAGAAGGACTTCGTCAAGGTGCCACTCCCTAGGCGAGGTAAAAAGCTGAAAGGAATTTCCCTGTCGATCGTAAGAAAAATTAAACAAAATAAAGTGCAATGCATGTTAAAGTTTTTCATCAGTATGATTTATTTGATCAGCTATAGTACCAATTATGATGGTTTGGTAAGGATTTTAAAGAAATACACGTTATGTAAAGATTAAGGAACTTTATATCAAGTGTACAAATAAGTTTCCGCCGTTTTTTATCAAAAATTGGGCATTTATTGTGAAAGAACGGAACCTTATGTTTTATTCGAAGTATTGTTCATCGTATTGTTCTTCTTGCGTTTGGCATGAATCTTGATCTCATAATGCTTCCGATTCTGCGTCTTCGTACACTTTCTGCTTTCCTTTACGTTCTTTATCTTCGATTTCAAATTCACCGTTCTTAACCTTTTAAAACCACTCACGACAACTTCTTTCACTTAAGGCAGCCTCGCCATATGTTGCAACAAGCAAACATCTGTTCTCAGTTTGTTGAACATAAAATTTAAATGGTAATCAAAATATTTGGAATAAGTGGATTCTTTTAAGGGTAATTCGTTTTGCTCGGCTTTTTTTAAATAATATTCAACGAATAATTCGTACAGTTTCTTTAAAGTAAAATCCGTCTGTTCAAAGTAAAATAAGCTTGTCGATTCTCTTCGGCAGTGAGAAACACGATGAGAAATGAGTTTTACATGCTCTTGAATACTATTTTTCAAATGATCGGATAATTTCAAAACATGGTTTTCGTGTTTTCCCCTATTATCAGAAAGATTTTCCCCATTTATCATTTTATTTTGGAGTATTCTTAACCTTTTGTCTCCTATTTGCACTACATAACAAAAAAATTTCCTGCATACATTAACATTTTAATCATCTAAAGGAAAACTTTAGGTCCAGTTTAATGCTGCAACCTTTTGTTCGGGATTCCTACTTGCTTCTTTTGGCTGATTGTGTTCCATTAACGTATCTAAGAGAATGTTTTGTTTATGGTAGTTGCAAAGTTCCCAAAAAGAATGATACAATTTTTCTTGCAAAGCGAATTCAATGTCCATATTACATTTATTTGAACGGCATGTTTTGATCTCTTCGAATGATTTTGCCTTCACAAGTTTTGTAGACTGAAAAGCATATTATTCCCTGATGTACCATTTTTTTTAAATTAAAATTTGCAATGTAAATTTTAAAAAAATTGGTACACGAAAAAAAGTTTGTAGTTGTCACAAGGATTTTTTACGTTATATCAGCCATTTTATGGTGAGGATGGTTAATAATATAGCTGGAACAGCGATATGTTTCTTCGTACAAAGAAAGAAATAACTAGTGTCGCGCACGTGGAAGGTACCAAGAATTGAGAACAAGTGAAATGGCGCGTATGAAATACATGAATTTAAGTATTTCACACTTTCCAATTTCACGTGCGTCGCACGTTTTTTACACTGGCCTTCTAATATTTGAAACGTTGCATCTTGTGTCTACGTCTTTAAAGCTCAAATAATTCGCAGGTGAGCGCAGTGTATCAAGTGCAAGAACAATACCGTATGTGGCAAGCATGAATATTATAAGCTTCTTTTAGTTGAACTCCATGGTTTCACGACTTGATTGGGTTGACTTATTTGCCTGAAGTACGCGGCACTGGTTATTTCTCTCCGTGTACCAGCTACACATTTTCTTGCGTGTAGATATTATAGGTGAATTTACCTCGTTTCTTTGCTTTTTGTTGATGTTCATTTCCCAATTTTCTTCGTGTCTTTGACGTTTGCGACAACGATCATCATTAATTTGGCGTAACATTTTTATGACATTGGTAACAATAAAAAATTCACGCATAAAACAAAGACGCAAAAGACAATATATGACGTTTGCAAGTTGCTTTTCACAAAGATTCATGACGAAGCGGGAAGCATATCCAAAAACAAAAAGAAAGGAAAAATCCTTCAATTTGTGAAATAAAAATTTTCGTCTCAATTCTGAAATTAGAAAATATCTCAAAAACAACAGACTGCTCAATTGGGCTCAATTGGGCAATGTCCGTGAAGACTGCGCATATGCATATATGCTATAAAACGTATCGTCACACAATTTTTGTCGGCCAGCTCGAAATCGAACCCCGAAGCAGGTAGTATATCGAGATAATAGAGGCAATAAACCGTACGTGTGACGTACTCTTGTTCCGAAATCAAAATTATCTACCATAAACCTTTTGAATTGAATGTGTTATAAAAAAGTAATCTAGAGCATTCGATAAAAATAAAACACACCATTCTGAGAAAGTAATGCACAAAATCGCCATGAATACATAAAAATCCATACATTCCTTGCATTGAGAAAAATTGTCGTTTTTTGAGTACATTATTTCTATATTCATTCCTATGTGAGTTACGTTACTTTTCGAAAAGTAACTTTTAAGATTAGGTTAATTTTATAAAAAAGTAACTTTTCACTCTTACAGTTACTAGAGAAATTAGGTGAAGCCATGCAAGTGTTTTACGCAGATGATAAATGATCAAGCAAACTTTAGTATGGAACCGATTGTCGGCGATATGATAAACACAAAATTTCCCAATTGTAAGCAACAAATTAACTTAGTAGATGATCGAAAAAACTATAACGTCCTCCTATTTTTAAAACTTTTAAAGCTTTAATCAATAGAGAAAACCTTTAGAAAGAAAAAGAATCGTATAAGAAAGCTCGCGTCAAATTCTAAATTGGTTTTTTATAAATAATAAAAAAATCCAATTTTCTGAAAATAAATGTCCAATTAAATGCTCAATTGGTCCTAACTGAACGTCATTTCTCATTCGTAATTTAGCAGAGATAATAAAGCGATGTTTCAGCTTCATAGTACATAAAAAAATGTTAACTAGAAATGCATAGAACTTGAGATTTCACTGTTTTCGCAGTTGCATAAATTCGTGTAACTTGACAGAAATTTAACTTTCTGAGTGCAAGCTATGAGACGAAACGTCACACAATTTTTGTCAGCCAGCTCCAAACAGTGTTCACAGAATGCGTAAGATTTTTGCTCCCACCACGTTCCGTTGTGTAAGCAATACTTATAAACGCGGCGTGTCGATGTATCCCTGCTCCATTGCACGATGTCGAGAGAGTTGAGAGAAACACACAGGGCAGGTCAACCTCTAATGTATTGGGTGTCCCCGTAGGATAGTTCATTTGCATGGATATACGCGGCGCTAGGTGTATGAAGTGGATGGAGTGCGGCAAGGGGAACGGCTTCGTATGAGTTCCGCCATTGTTGTATACAAGTGTATACAAGTATCAACAATTCGTACGTAATTGCGCTTTATAATCATTTAAAATGAATTCGAAGTACGAAATGCAGTGTGCTGTTAGTGGGTGTACCTCTAAAAGGGGTCTGAAGAACAATGTGTCAATTCATCGGTTTCCGAAGAAAAAAAATAATGGACAACGACGGGTAGAAGCATACGCTAATCCCTACTTGTCGAAGTTAGAATACCTCCAAGTAGTAGAAAGAAAATTTTTTGTTTGTCATCGACATTTCGATGAAAAATGTTTCTATCAGAAGACGAATAGTGTTTTTCTTTTACAGTGCGGTTCGATTCCAACGTTAAATTTATTTTCGGGTAGTGACGTGTCAATGTGTCAAAGTGATGTGAACATTAAACCGGTGACTGTTTCTTCCCCAGCAGACTTTGAAATTTTGATGACCGAAGTAGAAAAACCTGGAGAAGGCACACGAAACTTTGGAGAAAGTAGGGTGCAGTTTGCTCACGTAAGTAGCAATATTTTTAATTTCATACGATGTTGTATATAATTTCAAACTTTTCGACTCAGATCAGAGTCCTCATTAGTGATCTTTATTTCTTAAATTTTAAGTACAATAAATAAAATATTACACATACGAGCCCTATTTGAGATACCTCAACTAAAAAACTAGTATATACACTTTCGGTCAAAATTATTTATTCACCTGCTGTTTTAGCTATTCTTAAAGTGTCTTAATTTTTATAATAACAAGTTGGAGTTTCTTTTCCCATGATAGCATGGAAGTGAATAAAATTTTGCATCTAAGGAGCCCAAGTTGAAGGCAAAATGATAATTTTATAAGAATATATTGAAAAAAACGTCAAATTTCGATCTTTTTGAACAATATTAATAACACTGAAATTAATTAAGATTTTTAAACGTTTCTGGTCTCATTTTGAAAGTTACTCTTCATAGTATTTTGTTAACTTATCAAGATATCTAGAATTTTTCTTTTGCATTCTACCCTGGGATCAAACATGGTACAAAGAAGTCGAAAAATTTCAAATAAAGACAGTAATCTATAAATTTTATTAAAATATGACACACATTGGTTTTTAAAAATTTCTTGTAAGTAGCTACACATTTGAAAAATTTTATGACCTTTTAGTATCATTTTTGACTCCGGGTAGAATCCAGGAAAAGAAATCTCAAAATATCTTGATTAGTTAGCATTATACTATGAAATCCTAGCATTTAAATGAGACCAAAAACTTTTAAAAATCTTAATTAATTTCAGAATGATTAAAATTTCACGTTTTTTGAAATATTTTTTTATAAAATTAGCAATTTGTCTCTAACTTATGCTCAATAGATGCAAAATTTTATTAACATCTATTTTATGATAGGGAAAAAAATTTCAACTTGTTATTATAAAAATTAAGATACTTTAGAAATAGCTGAAACAACAAGTGAACAAATAATTTCGACCGGCAGTTTACTTCTGTCTAAATGTTACTGAAGATATAAATGCAAGTACATATATAGTATAAAATTACAAAGGATTATTCATGAAAAAATAGCTAAGAATTGCTAATACAAATTCCACAATGTCAGAAATTCCCACCACAATTTCCCGAAACATGTGACTGGAGTTTTATTTTATAAAAATTATTTTTATATATTATTATTTTTTACTTATTTTATAAAATACCTACGAAATAAATTTCAAATATTCATGGAAATTAAATGCTTCTAATCTATATTCCAGAAAAAAGAATCAGAAGATATCCCAGAAGCAGGAACCAGCAAGGATGTACTTGCAGAAGCCTTCCATTCAACACCAAAGAGAGCTATCTCGACCCCACAAAGTGTTCGATTAGTTTCTAAAAAAGTTGAGCTCCAGCAATTTTCACAACAAAAAAGAAAATTTCTGGAACAATTTGGATTCTATTTGACTGATATGTATTCATTATATTTCCTAGGCTGATTATGTTTCGATTATTCTTGGCCACGAAATCAATAAAAATTATCTTTTATTACAAAAATTAAGGCAAAATGCGCTAAGCAACTATATTTTCTAAAAATAAAAATACAAATTACAGATATTTATGATTTTCACTTATTACAACCAAACCAAGATTTAAGGCAAAATTGTGAGAATGTAATTCAAGAGTGAGTTGATATTAACTTCTCACTCTTGAATTACATTTTCACAATTTTGCGTTAAATCTTCAAATTCCTTTTAATTATATTTGAATATATTCTCTGTAACACATTTAAAGAACCTACGTATGCATGCATATGCACTAACACGTGCACACATAATGGTAGTTCATCTGCATGGATATACGCGGCGCTAGTTGCTAGCGGTCCACCACGACCTGGAAACACAATTATCAATTTCCACTCAATAACCGATAGCATGAGATCTGAAAATATACGTGTTACAATCGTGCATCCTCGGCAATTCTCGACTTTCGACGAACCAACAGTGCCGAACCCAAGAGCCGAAGCGAAGCCGAGAGAAAACGAATAAGCAGTGGTAATCATCCAATCCTCAATTTGCGAGCGTGTAAACAAGCGATGGAGCGGGGATACATCGACACGCCGCGTTTATCTGAATTGCATACACAAGGGAACGTGGTGGAAGCAAAAATCTTACGCATTCTGTGAACACTGGCTCAAAATATAACCCCGAAGCAGGTAGTAGATCAAGACAATTGAGGCAATAAACTGAGACGACCCAGTCTCAGCTAGAATAAAATAATCATTTTCTACTACTTTCTGACCCGCTAGTAGAAAAAAAATCGTGTGCAACATGGGAGAAACATTTATTTTACTCGTGTGGTTGTTACCCTCGCTTTGCTCGGGCATCAAACTTCACACTCGCAAAATAAATTTGTTTTCCCTAGTTGCACAATGTACTATTAACTCATTATGTCTCTTCCCATATATTTTATTCTATTACTATATTATGACCACATTGTTGAACTTGCGAAATAATTCTATTTAACTTTAATTATTTACTGTAAGCAAGCGCTGGTACGAAATTACGTAACCGATGAAAGTATTTAAATTCGTGAAAATATTTATGTCTATGTCTTGCTCGCTGACGGTGGGTCAAGGCCGTTCATGAATTGATGACAGGTGGATCTATTTTCCTTTATTAATAATCGGGTTTTCTCTTTTCCTCTCATACCTGAATGCATGGAGATGCAAAAGGGCATTTTTCTCGAGATCTAGCAGTCAAAAATATGAGGAAAAGACCTTTTTAACGTGCAGCGAAGCGCGCACCGTACCAACTAGAAAATGCGCCAAAATATTAATTATTTAATAAAAATTAATTCTTCCTTAATAAACTTCTTTTTAACTTTTCTTATTGGCTCCCCATCTTGCAATCACAACGAATTGGAAATAGTCACACTAGCCCTTCTCTTGCCAGGATGCAGATAGGTAGGGATTAATAAGAACAAATCGGAAATCAATCGAGGTAACGAGGGAAGCGAGCAATTCGTTACATCGGAACTGCTCGTAAAATATCCTTTCCCTAAAAAGTAGAACTGCTTTGAACCCGCTTGGGACATCGCAGTTTCTACATTTCCTACCATCTCTGTGCCTGCTTGTTTAATCACAGTAAGATTTTAAACATAAATCAATGTAGTTTTGAAACATATTTATTTTGCACATAAATACAATATTTGGTCGTCACAAGAGTACATGCTTCTTTTTCGGAAGTGAAAAGATATCTGTTTTCGGCAAGCTAATTGACGGAGTTACTACGGCTCATACCATTGACGAGGGTGTGACCAAAATTCCTATAGACACAATCATGATTGGTTATGAACTAGAGGGTGGGAATAGTTTCTAATTGTCGATGCCTATTGGCAAGTTCCTGGAGAAACCCAGCTAGGCTTTGGTGAGAGAGTAAAAATGCTGATGCCTGTACTGAGACAATAACAAAGGGTGTCCAGGCTCGCGTTCGTAGGACGTTACTGACCATAATTTAATTGCACCAAAGAAATGGTCTTGTGAGTTTTACAGTTTTAAAGAGATTTATATCCTATAGCTCTATAAGTTGAGAATAAAAGAGTATGCAGTAAAACACTTCAAGGTATCTCTTGGTCTAATCCTAAGTAATACAAGTAATATCACGTTTTCCTAGTAGATATATGCATTTAGTTAAAAAGTCTTGAATTAATTCATAAAGGTAAGAATCCAACCATTCAAGTGGACGAAGATCTGCTTCGTTGACGCTTACAATAGAATGGAAGTTTTCATCGTTCAAAATATAAACCCAATTGACAGATATTCAAATTGTTTAAAAATAATATAGTAATGACTATTGTTACGCCGTAACATGCCGGCCAGCTTTGAATGCTCTGCGTTCAAAAAACGGAATATAATTCGTTAGGTTATGATAAGATTGACTTGAAAGTTTGAAATAAAACTAAACTGACGAAATATAGTAAACTAAAATAAAATACTTATAAACGTGAAACCATTCTTGTGCCTTTGTTGACGCTTGAATTTTAGTGACTCTGTTAGCAACAAAGGTTTTCAAAGTGTAAGGTGGAGTATTTAACCAATTTAAAACAATGGTGGAGTCTGACCAAAAGCATGTCTGGTCAATTTAAAATAGAAGAGCCTTTAAAGTTACAGTATACAGTTTGACGAGGAAATTTGCCGCACAAAGTTCTAACAGCGGTATTCTAGTAACTTTCAAGAGCAACTCTAGACTTTGAGCAAATTAGGCTGGTTTGATGCTCTCCCTGTGAATCTGTTGATCGAACATACAAGCAGGCTCCATAGGCCCTCTCGCTTGCGTCGCAAAACCCATGGAGTTGAATTTGGGCAGCATTCTGAATAAGAATGCAGCGATGAAATTTAATATTGTTTAAAAGTTGCAACTGACTTTTATAATTAATCCACTGACTTTGAATCTCTTGAGGAACGATGGTGTCCTAAGCAAGTTGCTGTTTCCAAAGCTGTTGAATCATAATTTTGGCTAGCACAACGATTGGACCGAGTAAGCCTAATGGATCGAATAACTTTGAAATTTGTGCTAATATGAGTCGTTTGCTAATAGGTTCGTTTGAATCCGGTAGATGAACCGTATAAAGAATTGCATCAGCCGTAGCATACCAATGCAACCCTAAAGCCTTAATTGTTTCCGAGGGATCTAATGACATAATGGACTGACAGCCTTTTTCTGAAAGATGGCTGGTCGGTTTGGGATCGTTGGATGCCCATTTTCGAATGTTAAAATCGTTTCTGATTTTAACTGCTTCTTGGAAGGTAGATGCTCCTGTGAGTAAATCGTCGACGTAAAAGTCTCTTTTCAAAATAGTGGACGCAGTTGGAAATGTCTCGTATTCGTCTTTGGCTAGTTTGTAAAGAGTTCGAATAGCGAGAAAAGGAGCGCAGGAGGTTCCGAAAGTAAAGAAACACGTAGATTTTTACTGGTTCATCAGGAGAAGAACGCCACAAAATTTTTTCAAAATTACTGTCATCATGAGACTCGAATCTGCCTGTACATCTGTTCGATATCGGCAGTTAATGCGTAACGAAAGAAACGAAATCGTGTTACAATCGAGAAAAGATCCTCTTGAATTGTGGGGCCGACTCTCAATGAGTAATTCAAGGAAATACCTGTTGAGGTCTTTGCAGAACCATCAAAAACTATTCTTATTTTAGTGGTAAGGCTGGATCGTTTGACCATTGCGTGGAGTGGAAGATAAAAACCTTGATCTAACGATTCTGAACAACTCGGACAAGAAACTTGGGAAGTTTTGGAATCGGAAGCTAATGTTGTTTTATTGCATGCAGAAATAAATGATGACGAACGACCATAGCGATCGAGCCAATTTGGTTCATAATTACGCAGGTCTAAACCCGATGTTTCTGCACGTTTCAAGGAATAGTATATTGTGTATCTAGGAGGTAAAGTAGGTCTTTTGGGGCGAGGACTGAATACATCGGTCGAGTCCCAAAATGACCGACCTCCGTGGTACACACGATACTTTTTGCAAAATACGTCCTAAAGAAGTATTTCGAGTGTCTGTAGAATGGTATTGAGAGTGTCCAATTACGACTCGGTGGAATAGTAACATGTTGTAACAATAATATTGACAAATATGGTACGAAAGGTGGTGGAAAGGGCTGTAGGGGGGAGGGTCACAGGGGCGGAGCCACGGTGGGGGTGCAGGGGGCAAAGCCCCTGCCGGGGGGTTCGGGGGGCCGTGCCCCCCGAATTGTATGAAACAAATTTGATTGGATTTAATAATGTATGGAAAAGTATAAACTTTGGTTAGAATAATTAAGCATTAGCACTGAGCCCAGAACGTGCGAGATGGCTCCCTGGTGAGCAATAAGGGAGTTAGCTTAATCCATGCTGTGGCCATCTTGCGGTCCGATCAAGTATTTGCTTGGGGGGAAATATAATCCATTTTTCGCAACTGTGCAGAGGGCGTAAGGAACAAAAGTAGGACATAAGGAACGAAAGTAGGACTTAAGGAAGAAAACAGATACAATATGAACATGCTGGTCGTAAATGGACAACTTTACAGCCGCTCTACAGGGGCTCGAAGTACTACTTCAGTGCCTGTTTTGCAAAAATAAATTTTATTTCCATATCGTATTTATAAGTAGTTCTTTGGTAACGCGTAGTCGTGGGGGTTTTGATGTTATGAAATCAAAGATATGCTCTTAACTAAAAAAAAAACATTATTTTCAGGTGGAAGTCCCCCTTTACCTCATCACTTACTACGATTGTTGTAAACGGCCCAAAGAAACACACTAATTTTCATTTTACCTCGTTTTTTCACTTCTAGAAAACCCAGGGGACTGAAGAGAACACAATTTTGAAATGAAAAGCGGATATTAAACTGTCAGGTCGATTAGCTCCGCGCAAGTTAAACTAAGAAAATCGCGAGTCATATTTTTTTTTAATTATCGAGGGAAAAATCCATCGAAACCCTCCACATTCATGTGCGTCCCTTTGAGATTTTTGAAATCTGACGTGTGCTCGAAATATAAAAACGAATTAAAAGAAATTACAAGTTCAAAACTAGGGAAAATGTTCTGAGACTAACCTTCCGATGGTAAAATCTTAGAGAATAAATTGAATATTTAATATTTAACAAGTTTGAAACTCAAGGTTGTAATATTTTTATCGAATGCTCTAGATTACTTTTTTATTAAAAATATTTCTACTTTACGGACATTCCACAATTCGTGTTCTCATATGATGCATTACACTCATACGATGTGTTTCGCAACGAAAAATTCATGGCATTCAATCTCATGGGTTTATGAGGCATAATATTAATTTTGAATTGAGAATACGCCGCACGACCACTACCTGCTTTGGGGTTCGATTTCGAGCTGTCCGACAAACATTGTGTGACGATTCGTTTTATAGCATATATGCATATACGCAGTCATCGCGGACATTACACAATTAGCGTTGACCTATGAGCAGAGTTTTTTATGAGTATTATTTGTTAACCTCGAAGTCATAAAAGTTTGGTCGGTCCCAAGAGATTTCCACAGGTAAATTTCATTCCGACCTCGTCTTTCAGATACGTTTAAAAGTCACCTTCAACTAGAAGTAACTTTCTTATATAATTAGATCAACAATCCTGAAAAAAGTATAGAACTTTCCAAAAGTATTCAGTAGAAAGTCCGTGAAAATTCTGAATAAGCAAAATGTATAATTTCTATGAATCATTTGAAAAAATAAAGTTCGAAGATTGGACACTTCTGAGATTTAATATTGGTCATGTTTGGAAGCAGGCATGAAATAAATGTGACAATGGATTGTGTATTGCAGTATTCATTGAAATTTTCTTTCTCCAATTTACAGAGTCGAACTAAATTTACAAGAATAAAGTCACACGGGCCATAGGGTTGTGCTTTAATATAATTATTCATTTCTTGTTTTGATTTTGATATGTGAATATGGTGGGAGTTCAAAAATCTTGCGTTTTCGGTTTTGGTGCAAAGTTACAAAAAGAAGGCTTCATTTTGAGCAATTAATTTTTCATTGGAGCCAAATCTTTTTCCCTGGAGGATCCTTTTTAAGTCTGCAAGCAGGTAGTTGTCGCTGGGAGCCAGTTCCGGAGAATACGGTGGGTGGGAAATTCATTCCGTCAAACGCACCAATTACGCCATATAATATTCGCTATTGATACTTCTTCCTTTCTCATGGTAATCTATGAATAAAATATTGTGCGCATCCCAAAATACGAACGCCAAAACCTTACCAGCTGACATTTGCGTTTCTGGTCGGTTTGGATCGTTCTCACCCTATTCTGTCCACTCAGCTGACTGCCGATTCGACTTTGGAGTGTAGTGATGGATCCATGTTTCATCCATTGTCACATACCGCTTAAAAGATCCTTTTTATTGTGCTGGAACAGCTTCAAACAGCCCTCTGAATTGTCGACGCGTTGTTGTTTTTGATCGACTGTGAGCAAACGCGGTACTTATTTCGAACAGAGCTTTCTCATGCTCAAACATTCATGCAAAATGGTGAATACACTAACTTTTGATATCTTTAATGTGTCATCTATCTTACGCAACTTCAATTTACGATCGGCCAAAACCATTTTGTGGACTTGCTTTTATGTTTTTTGGAACAGCTGCCAAATTTGAGTGCCCAGAGCGTTCAGCATCATCGGTGTTTGTACGGCCCCATTTAAAATCAGCAAACCACTTCCCTACCATTTATCTCGATGAAGCATAGTCCGGATAACACTTTTCAAGACAATGCTTTGCTTGAGCGGTATTTTTTCCCATTAAAAAGCAATGCTTTATCAACATACGAAATCCAGATTTTTCCGTTGTTTTAAAAATCACAAAAGTAGCACCACTAAAACCGCTGTAACTTGTAAACTAAACATCAGATTCTCATGAAATTTTGATATGTATCGTTTGATTACATTTTTATTCTAATCTCATTTAGTTTTTATACTCAACATCAAACATAAATCTGGCCCCTTTGAACGAATATCGTTCAAATAACTGCTGAAAGAATTACATAATTGTAGAAAAATCAAGAAGTAACTTGACTCAGTTACAAAGATGCCTTATATAGTTTGTTAAATGTTACGGTGATGAACAGGAGGCAATGTTAATTAAATGTGGTTACAAAATATTCATACAATTCATGGAACTGAGATTAATTTACAAGTGAATGTATACGTGCAAGGTTGTCACCTAATTACATTCCTTTGTACCTGTGATTGCTGGAGATGACGATTTGATAGGGACAACCTTATCGTGATCTGGAAATATTTGTACAATTTGACCTAATTTCCAGGCCAAAAGGGGTAAATTATCTTCTTTTAGGACCACTAGAACACCACATTGGATGTCGTCTTGTTGATTTCCTGGCTGCCATCTGGTGCGACAAATCATCTCGTTCATGTGTTCATTACGCCATCGAATGAATGCCCTAAAAATTCTGTCTCATTTTTTGAGCATCTTTCCAAGATGACAATGGAAGTAGGTCATTTGAGTCTATATAACAACGGGGTAAGAGGACGAGGATTTGCTTCCACTTTAATCACATATGTTTTCAATTGATTATATGTTAGTACGGCATTGACTACCGTGCGCAAAAATGGTGTTTAAAGGATTTTACTAAGATCTCCCAGAGACCTCCAAAATGTGGTGACTGAGGCTCAAAAATGTTTTGAAAATTTTTGACTGTTCACAAATCTTTAATTTTTTAATTCGAACTGAACCCTTAAGGTAATTTTCAATCTATGTGAAATTTTAACTATAAATGTATTTTACTTGTATGTGTTAGTGAATTTTAATAATTTAATTTTTCAATAAATTAGCCTGACGAGGTTGACAAACCAAGCTAACGAAACGTCGCTACTTTGACCTGTGAAGATACTTGGTCTTTTCATTTTCTGTTGGCCCTTTCCTGCATCGATCGAGTCTCTTACTTATACTTAATCATGGAAGGCGATAACTTCTACCATTCGTTCAGGAAAGATATTCTGCTAGGGGGGTTGGACATCTACGAGGCTGTCCGGAAAGTATCGGGCCTACCTTTATATCTCCGCGCCATATTTTTTGAGCGACATCTGCGGGGCATGAACGTTAATAGTAAAGCCTCACGAACCTATCGGTTGCTTGATGACATCTGCCGGACGTATAGTTCATGCGCAGCGTGTCTTTGTTTACAAAGCTATTTTTGAGTTTGGCGGATTTTGTGATTGTTAAAAATGACTGAAAAATAAGATCAACGAATTTGCATCAAATTTTGTTTTCAACTCGGAAAAACGAGTTCGGAAACTATTCAGATATTCTGTTGATAGTGATTCTCGTTCTGGCCGACCTTCCATGACAAAAACATTGGATAATATTGAGCGGGTGCGACTTGTGATTGAAGGTGATCGTCGATTAACTGTTGGTGAACTAGAAAATGATCGCGGAATACCGAAAACTACTGTTTGGGAAATTTTGAACAAGATTTTAGGAATGACTCGCGTGTGTGCGGTGACTGGCTTCTTCGCCACGATAACGCGCCAGCGCATTCATCGAATCTTGTGCAGCAGTTTCTGAGTAAAGATAGTATCGCATTGCTTCGACAACCTCCGTACAGTCCCGACATAGCCCCCTGTGACTTTTGGCTGTTTCCAAAACTCAAAAAACCACTCAAAGGACAGCGATTCGATGACAAAAGGGTGGTTGAAAATAATGCGACGAGCGTACTCAAGGTCATCCCTAAAAGTGAGTTCCAGGACTATTTCGAGAAGTGGAAACATAGCTTTCGTTTAAAAGAATAGAAGACCGAAAACCGAATTGAGCTGAACTCAGCTAAAACTGCTGAACTCTTTAACTGGACTCAGCACTGGGCTGAACTTCCTGACTAGGAACTGGACCACATCTTTTAAAAAACTAGTCCACTCCCTAATTTCCCTACTCTTGGTTTTTTCCAACCCCTTGAGGGGAGGATGGTTTTCTCATGATTGGATTAAGAGTTTTTTAAGTTCTTTCATTCGATACTTTGGAAAACTCCTGATGGAAATGAGCCGCCCACGCACTAGCGTGATTGGTAAGTCCCATAAGTGTATGAGTGCGGAGGAGTGTCTCATCAACTCAACAGTGCCAGGCTCCCCTCAAGAGTTGTCTCTTCAAGTATCTTTTTCGGACTATTAAATCAAGGCTTTTTATATCTTTGTAATTTTACAACTAAGTACTATTAACAAATTGTTTTGGAACATTTTTTTGTGCATGTAACTTAAATTCTAATGACAAATGTAGCATATCTGATTGATAGACTGAAAAATTATAATTAACTTAAATTCTAGTTCGTTAAACATTTGTAAAATTTGATTCTAATAATTGGAGGACAATAAAGAAATTTCCAAACTTTAGAACAGTTTTGTGATAAAGGATATATACATATATTTCTAGTAAAATATTTTTCACGTGAGAAAGTAAATATTACAAACTACTATATTTTAAAATATTTTTTGTTTCTATCTGATTCTTAAAGGTTATGCTTTGATGGCCGACACATACTCAAATATTCGGACTTTTACATATAACAATTTTAATGTTTTGCAGATTAAACTTTTTAGAATAATTGTTTCATTTACTGAGGAATGGGTCTTTGTTTGTTAGAACTTTCCCACGCAAGAAACATCTTCTTCTTTCATTTTTATTACCTTTTTCCATTAAATTCTTCATATCAACTATATTTGATAAGTGCTCTATACGCGGCCTGTCACGGCAGAAAACAATAGACATTAAGAGGGCCTGGTATGGCGCTAAAGAGGGGCCATGTGTGCGGTGCGCGGTTGAAAGTTATTTTTTTTTAAATAAGAAAAAAAGCTAAAGGGAAAAAAAACAGCTGATATTGAAGAAAGCAGACGTAAAACTATTAAAAACATTTTATGTGCCTCCGGCGCGTAACTCGTGTTTACGCTACAGTTGAGATAGCGTAATGTAGTGTATTACGCTACAGAGGAATTTAATGTAAAAATTGAACTGCGCATGTGCCTATAACCATACAGCGGAGCGTAATATTCTTCTTATTCTTCTTCTTCTTCGTACAGCGTTGGTACCATACTGACAAAGCCTTGTACATTTGAACTGCGCATGCTCTATTACAATACGCTACTACTACACAAGATAGAGAAAATCAAAATGGCCGGAACTAGTCGCGAAATATCAAGTGCAATGGACGAGAATCATGATGATTACTAGATTATATTCGAGTGTACGCATAAAAACTCGTATACGCACCGAAGTCACATAAAACGTTTTTGTTGGTTCAGCCATAGTGTTTTATTGTTATATGGGCAACAAAATTATTTCATTAACTCAATAAAATTTTATGGTTAGTAAAATTTGGTTAATTTAATCAAATATTTTAGTTATTTTTAATAAATTTCAAATATTTATTAGATTCAATCAAAAAATTTAGTCGAGCCAATAAAATATTTTGTACATAAATTATTCAATAAAATATTTCAATCATTCAGTAAAACAAATAAAATTTTCGATTGAATCGTGAAAAATATAAATAAACAATATAAAGCTATTTAGTGATGTACATTTTCATAACACTTTCAAAATAACTAATATTTATATGAAAATTGAATAAAAACTCATTAAAAATGGCAATTATTTAATTATCAATCAAGTAAATGATACGTGATTTAATATAATACAAACGTTTTCACTGAAATGACCCAAAATACATGAAAATAAATTGCAAAAATGAATCTTAAACATTTAAAAATCTTCAAGCATCCAAATTAAAAAGCTATTTAAATTGTGAAGCGTTCAAACATCAACATCAAATGTAGATATAACATTATTCACCCGAGACCTTCCCTCGCGCACGCACGCCCGTTCAGCGGAATCCTTCTTCCTCATCACTAATGTGATGAATGACTCGATGTACTTCCAGACACCTTCAGACTGGAGCATGATAGGAATTATTTGTTTCAGGAGTGAGCTCAGCACCCACCGCCCGACCAACGGCCCCCCTTATCGCACCCCACCTGGCGCAGGACGTCACTTATTTTATCACAGTTGTCCAGCGGACGTAAGCAACGATAGCAGGACCCATGGAGAATAGACATAAGGAGAGCAAACTAATGGTACTGAAAATGAACGTCTTTTTGTCGGAAGTATATTGATGGAGTACAGGAACTTCCCAAGAGATAGCACTCCTGCAAGTAGCGTAAAAAAATGAACTTTTCGGGTACTCGTGGTTTATACCTTTGCGTGCATGCAGGTTGTCATAGTAACATTTTATATTAATGACTTCTGTTTTTGTTCTTTAATTATATACATGTATACAAAACACAATAGTGTATCCACGTAATCGACACATTATTGTACACTCTCATTATACACTTTTTTTTAAACAACCTCAACATACTATTGATGTAAAAATTGCACCAACGCTTACAATTTTATACTCCAAATAATAGTTTCAAATAAAAAGTGTTTACAAACATTGGTCTCCTTATGTCTATTCTGCATGGTAGGACCCATGGAATGAAAACAGATACAATATGAAAACGCCGACCGTAAATAGACGTCTTTATACTACCGCTCTACAGGCACTCGAAAGTACTTTTATAGTGCATGTTTTGCAAAAAATTATATTAGATTATTTATCCGATTCTCAAATTCATCTATTTTTAATTGCTTGTAACGATTTCACCATTTGTGACCAATTTGCAACTACCATAAACAATTTGGTTGAAAGAGAGAGGGGATAAATTTACAGCTGAGGGGTGAGGGATCTTAAATACTGAGTTCGGAAATTAGACTGGTGAAGCGCAAAACAGTGTTAAGAAGGGGGAGAATCGACAAAGAGGAAAGACTCACCTATTTACCTTGAAAGTTTAAACAGCAGAATAGAATGAGCAGAGTAGTGTTGATTTTGCGTCTTGCGTCATTTTATTCCTGACTTACGTATTTGCTGGATGCAGTGAATAGGGATGAGGCCTTTTAACCCCACAGAAGTAAGTCGATGTAATTAACTAAATATCATCCAATAATTCTGAGTGATATATCTTAATTTCAAACAAGTTTCCAATATTTAACAGAAAATCAAGACCAATTAAATAATCTCATAAATTTTCGTACGCTAATATTAAAGTTAAAATTGTTGAAAACTATCATAAAAATCGCTATTAGTCACTTGATAAGATTCCGTTACAAATTTCTTTGTAGGTAATTTTTCAAATATTTTCAATAAAAATGTCAGGATGGATTGAGACCAAGCTTTCACGCAAAGACATTATAGCATAGATGCGGCATAGGTCGTTGGTGGGGACAGCATGTATATATATACGCAACTCCATATTTTGGTTCTGACATCTACAACTCTTAGCCGTTTCCATGGTAACCATTTACATTTCCATGATTACTGTTTACGTTTCTACGCCATTTCCTATACCCGAATGTAACCGAACGGCTTCGGATTTAGCCAAACACAAACTCGACTGTGTCGCATCTAGTGGTATGTGGCGGAACTAATCCGATGCCGCATTTATGCTATAATGTTTTTGTTTCAAGGTTTTGCGGTATTTATACAAGATTTGATAAATAATAACGAAAAGGTATGTAATCTCGAAAAATAAGTTTATTTTTAACATAAAATAACGTGACCTTGACTAGGGGAAAAAATAGAGCCGAAATAAAATCTTTATAATTGGTTTTGCTCATCGAAACCTATGCTTCATCAGAAGAAATTATTGCAGTCAAAAGTAAAAGGAAGTAAAAGTCGATCTGCGTATTATCTCGTACGAATTTATAGGTTAATTTCCTTTTTTATTGTCTGATTTTTACGGTTTTTGGTATAAACACCTCGTTAGGTTAGAATTTCTGCACTCAGAAAGGTACTTGTTTACTTGTGTGTATTTTTGTGAAAGGAACAGTACGTGTTATATTTTAAATTATTTTTAGTAATTTTATGAAGCCGAGTGCAGGTGCAGTCGTGTAAGATTATACTTTGTTATTGTTAGATTCCTACTCGAATTCCGCGTTCAATATCCTTTGCTTAAGAATGATATCATGACTGTTAAGAACAATAAGTTAGCTTTGCTCAAATTGAATTTATTTGATTATTGATTTGTTTAAAAAACAGGGTTGTCTTAAAGATAGATTAGCAAATATATGTATCACAATTTTTAAAAATTGCAGTAACAATGCAAACAAAGATTTCGTGTGGGATTTTGTTTATAATATTCAATCATTTCTGAATATAGATTCATATAGATGTAAAGATATATATAAGGTTTTCCATTTTTTATTCTATTATCTTATTTATCAAAAATTGTCTGACAAAACTATAAGAACTTTTTATATAGGTACCCATTCTACCTATCACCTATCACCGTTAAGAATATAGAAGGTTCTGAAGTTTTAATTGCTTTGAATTTTAATCTATACATTGCAGTGGTAATAAAGATCACGGTTTTTAGTTTTAAAAAGACAATTATCATTAAATCATTCAAATTTTGAAAACGATTAATGAGGATAAATAAAATTTCAGTTTGTCAAAATTTAAATAAAAAGTTTAACTAGTTAAAATAAAATTTGCAGTATGACAGATATACCATATCTTTCCTCTACAGATTTCCTCTGAGTACATATTAATAATCTGTTATACTATTCTTGATAAAAATTCCAAATTGGCAACAAGGTAAGAAAAAAATTATTCTTATTAGATTCATTTGTTGTAAACTGCCAAACAGGGAACTATGTGGAGGGGATAATTTTGCAACTAAGGGATCTTGAGGTTGAATTCGGTATTTCGGTTGGCGGAGGATCGAAGCAGTTCTAGGGCCAGACCAGAGAGAGGGAGATTTACCACTTGGAACCTCGAACCACCTCGAACCTCGAAGCTCGAAGCAAAGCAGAGTGGAGACTTGGAGAGTTAAGTTCGCCTCACTTCGTTCCTGGCTAACGTATTTACTAGACGTTCTTCAGAGTTATTTCTTCTTCTAAAACCTTGTCAAGGTGAGTCGATGCTACTGACTTTAGGTCGAGTCCAATAATCACGAGTGATATATCTTAATCGTTTTAGAATTACACTCCTTTTATCTCGTGCAATTTTCACAGAAAACCGTTGCCGAATCGAAACCTTTAAAATCCTCGTGTGCGGATCAAAAAATTTAACCCTCTCACGGATCCAAAATAGTAATCTGTTTAAAAAATTCGTTTTAGAAAATCAATAGCTTTTCAAGTTGTGGCATTTCTAGAAACAAAAGACATAAGTATAATCGAATTTTTGAACCATTGTTGGAAAGATATTTTTTTTTTTGCCAGTGCTATTATTTGTCATCGAGCCTCTTTTAATTTAACTGAGTTATTTTAATTCTATGAAACTTTAACTTCAGAGTGGAATGTGGTTTCTAGTCGAAATGAGTAGACTAAGATTCCGAGCATTGCGGTATTTATGCAAAATTCGAAAAATAACTCAAAGGTATGTGATCTCAAAAATGAAATTTGTGTTTATATTAAAAAGTGAAATGTTCGTGTTTGAGTAAAATAAATGAGGAATAAAATTGAGTATGAAATAAAATCGTTACGATCGGCCTTGCGCGTTGAAACTTGCGCACCAGTCGAAATAAAAGTCGATCGGAGTTTTTAAAATGTTCTTCTATGATTTCATATTGTTGAAATCCAATGTTTTTAATTGCAATTTGTAAGAGTAAAAAAAATTTATACACTAAACGACTAAACTATACTGGATGGTGCCGGTTTCAGAGGTTAGTTTTCTTTTTCATTAAGTTCTGTAGACCACGTGTATCCGGAATTCTTTTTTTCACTCTCTTAACGGTTTCCACTATCTCTTTGCGTCAGAATTTTTACTCCAAGAAAGGAGCTTAAATGCCGGCTTTCTTTAAGTTATAATTTGAAAGAAATTATTTTTAAAAGTTTAACAGATAATCGAATAATAGATCGAGAAAAGATCAATATGTATAAGTAAAGACAGTGCAAAAAAATATTAAATTTTGGCTTCGTTTTGTATTAGTAATTTTCTTACTAGAATTTTGTGTTGAATACCTTCTACTTAAAGAATTGATCATCAAAACGGTTTGTTGAAAATTCCATTTAAGATTTTTAGTTTTTTATAAAATAATTTCACTTTACTAGCAAATTTCATAGCAATACTAGCAAATATTTTTTTTATTTCACTTTTTTCGATATATTTCTAGTTTAAGCATACTTTTCAATTCTGTCGTAATTTTTCTTAAAAGCATTGATAGATAATGAATAGATCAAATAATATTGTAAAATGATACATAGATTAATAGTGGATGTAGCTCTCTGTTACGTAAGGGATGCCGCCGCGTAGGCACTAGTTCTCGATCGATTTAGCCTCGAAACCCTCTAGATGGAACAGTTTAGAAGTGGGTCTCTCATTATAGAATTTTATTTTCATAATTATATTATAAAATAAAAATTTTAAAATCTCATAGAAAATAATTCATAAGTATTTTCGACGCTTAGTTTTACAGAAGAATTATGGATAGCAGAAATTTATTCAACACAATGAGTGTCTTTATTTTAAAAACTCCAATTTTATTGAACACCATTTGTTCATATAATTTATCATTTTGAAAATTTGAATTATAAATTTTAGTGACAATTTTTTATTGATATTATAACCGCATTATAGGTATTGTTCCTTGAATAAATAATTGAGTCATTTACAAGGAATTTTCGAACCTAGGCAATTTTTACGTAATTTCCAGCTGAATTAAGGAACAGATTGAAGGTGAATGGAGCCCCATAAATTAGACATGGCGGGGTTATTGTATATATGAATATGAATTCGCATTTGAAATTTCTAATTTAAGTGTTGTGAACATTTGAATAATGTTATATCTATATTTGATGTTGAACGCTTCACAATTTAAATAGCTTTTTAATTTGGATGCTTGAAGATTTTTAAATGTTTGAGATTCATTTTTGTAATTTATTTTTATGTATTTTGGGTCATTTCAGTGAAAACGTTTGTATTATATTAAATCACGTATCATTCACTTGATTGATAATTAAATAATTGCCAGTTTTAAGGAGTTTTTATTGAATTTTCATATAAATTTTAGTTATTTTAAAAGTGTTATGAAAATGTACATCACTAAATAGCTTTATATTGTTTATATATATTGTTCACGATTCAATCGAAAATTTTATTTGTTTTACTGAATGATTGAAATATTTTATTGAATAATTTATGTACAAAATATTTTATTGGCTCAACTAAATTTTTTGATTGAATCTAATAAATATTTGAAATTTATTAAAAGTAACTAAAATATTTGATTAAATCAACCATATTTTACTAACCATAAAATGTTATTGAGTTAATGAAATAATTTTGTTGCCCGTATAACAACAAAACACTATGGCTGAATCAACAAAAATTGTGTTGAGTTAACCAAATATTTTTTCTAAGTGATTGAGTTGATGCGGATCTGTATGTAAATTTAATTGCGTATTTTTTATAAGTAAATCATTAGGGGCTAGGACTAGACGACCGGAGATTTGTTTCAACGATGCGAGTATGCGTTTGGTAATTTAAAACGGAAATTGATAGTTTGTGGCCTCTGGTTAGTGCTTTGTACACAAGCAGAATATCGTTCGCATGTCTTTTATATGGGTGCGCGCTTATTTTTATCGATGCTCCATTACCGATTGATTCTTTGCCCGATTGTATTTTAAAAGGATATCATTTTATATTATAGACTTCAAGTATAGACACTAGGCTATCACTATAGGATCCTGTGCTTGAATTTTTATCATGTGATGATTATATCTGCACAATTTTTTATTTAAACGTAGAATTTTGGAGGTTTATGTTTAAAATTTTAAGTAAATTAAATTTGCACTTTATTACTGTCTGGAAAATTATGTTGTGAAAATATTTATGTATTTCTGTTTAGGCAAAAATTAACAGTCACGGGATTAATGTATAAATTAATTTTAGATTCATCCTTCAGGGCTCTAGAATAAAATTATTTTTAAATTTATGACTAAAAAGTTATAACTATTTTTGAGATTTTAATATTTTTTATTTCAATTCTTATGTGAATTCTATCTAAAAATGTTTATTGTAATGTAACTCGTCGAATTATTTGAGAAAATGACCTAACAAATAAAATTAGCTGTTACAGTAGGACCATGGTTGGACCCTGGACTACGCGGGACTTAACAATCTCCTATTCTGCTTGCCCCACTAACAGCCTAAATGTTGCTTGCTTTGTAACTGAGCAATTCTTGCTCTTTTGTGCCGATAGCTGGCAAATCATAAATTTTTTTGCAAACAACTTTCGGTACCTAAAACTTCCCCCGAGTTTGTTGAATCCAGTGAGCTCGACGACAATGACTAAAGAGTGGTGATTTTCGTATATTATTTATTTACTAAAACTACAATAAATCTTTGAATTTTACTAAAGTGTGTCAAATATGTAACATTTTCAGAAAATTTCTGAAATTCGCTTTAAAAATAAAGTATTTGAATAATAACGACAATATTATTGTTCAGTTGTCACGAGCAACTTCCGACCTTGACCGTGCGTTAAACGTTTATTGTAGTTTGATCGATAGAGATTATTACACTCGAGAACAGCATTTCATACATTTTTCGAGGTTGCACTTTACATAGCGCATACAATAGAACAAACCAATGACGTTCACGTATGTCGGAACAAACGGGAATAGAATCTTGTCCTTTAAAAAATAAATACAAATATTCAAAGCCATGGATCAACCGGACCACCTGATTAAATTATATTTTAATTCATATTTGTGAGATAGATTTTTTACAATAGTTTACGAAATTTTTTTTCTCAAAATTTCTGAAATATAATAGAAAATTGATTTCAAATTAATTAGGTGAGTTTGAAATTTTTGTCACTGCCTACATTATGGAACTTCTATTAACTTATTTTCCGTAGAAATTTTAAGAAAAAATGAAATTAATAATTTTTGCAATAAATTATAGTTAACTGCAATTTTTTTTCCCAAATTTTACGAATGAGAAGTTAATAAGTGTTCTTTATTGCTTTCTATTATATTTTTTTAATTTTTAGAAAGACATTTTCTAATCTCAAAAAATCATTTAAAAGGAATTTAACGTCCTACTATCTATAACAAATTTAGAAGTTGACAATATGTATATTAGGGTAGCTCAAGAGAACATTGTTTTCATTTTTAAGTTGCCGCATATAAACTGAAGGATCCTTTGAGTAAGAAGTGGACCTCTAATTTGTTTAATAATATCATAAAAATTTATCGAGGTCGCACAAATCCTTTTTATTCCAAGAATGATTTTAAGAATTAAAAAGCTTATTCTGGATACTGATTTGAGTCAATAATATGTCAAACAGCATCAAATTCTTCAGAAAAAAATAAACACGGCGTCTGTACAAGTCGTAAAGATGTCAAATTTGTAAGAACAATACTATAAAAAAATTATAAATAATAATAATTAATTAGTTGAGTTTGAAATTTTTGTCACTGCCTACATTATCGGAGAATCACTAGTCGCGTATCAGATAGGATACGTTGTCGACAGGTGTCCTCGTAGACAATTTCAAACTCTTATATCGCAAATAATGCAAATAAATTCAATATTTAAAGAATTTGAAAATCTTTCTGTGGAAAAAATGACGCTTTCGACTGCGCTGGGATTCCCACTAGGCGATATAAGGAGATCTTCCTGTGGAGAAAGAGATGTCGGACGCCTGTGTAGCTCAGTGGTCAGAGCAGTCGACCGGCAATCGAAAGACCTGGGCTCGAATCCCAGCGCAGTCGAAAGCGTCATTTTTTCCACAGAAAGATTTTCAAATTCTTTAAATATTGAATAATAATAATATTTAAAGAATTTGAAAATCTTTCTGTGGAAAAAATGACGCGCAGTGACAAAAATTTCAAACACAACTAATTAATTTGAAATAATAATAATAAATAATATAAAAAATTTTGAGTTACTCTCAACACGATAGGGACAACATTGAAAATAAAGCTATAAACAAAGAAGACTTTTATTTTTTTGAATTTCATACATGTGAAAAAGGCGCAATGTTACATTTTACAGAAGATTTTATCTCAAAATCAGTCATTACTTTTGCTTGCGCTAAACTATTCTTCCTCTTTCTGTTCGATATTTTCACTATTCCTCATTTGTCAGAAAAAGCTTTTTAATTCTTAAAACATATTATATCATTTGGAATAAAAGTGTGATAAAAAATAATTTTTTACACAAAAACAATTTGCGCTACCTCAACAAATATTTTTGAAAATCCGAAAAAGTTGGGTTCTATTTCTAATTTATACAGGAACCTCCACTTTTTATATGGCAACTCAAAAATGAAAAAAAGAGTTTTCCTACAACACCCCAATCTATATCTTTTTAATAAAATTATTTAATGCAGAACAAACCCTCGTTTGTTTTCTTTTTGTTAGTCGCGATAAAGATTATTATTTCGTGAATAATAGATACATAACTAATTTATGGGTTTTAGATTTTATATTATCATTGAATAATTAGTTTAGCATTGAAGCATAATTAGCGTGGATGTATAGCTCTGCGTATATTATTTTTTAGTTTTCTACTTCATCTGGTTATCAGATTATTAATAATAGGTGAAAATGAAAGTCATAAATAGATGCGCTTGTATCTTTGACTCGAGGCGAACTGTTTTCTTACATCCATGGATCGCGAAATGTGTGTATCCAAATATAAGTTGCTGAAACGGTTGAACCAGGCCTCCAAATTCCCGTTTATTTTTTCTAATGCGTTTTCAAATTCTGCCTCGTCTGTAACAGTTCCACGATCTTTGCTCAGTTCTTGTTCTTTCTCCACTTGAACAACTTTTTCCAATATCTGTTTCTTTTTGCATGTGATTTAATATAGATAAATAATGTGATTACGTGTGAAATTAATTTTAATTTCAATTACTAATATTTTCAGAATTTTAGACACTGAAAATAAACTGGCAAATTCTAGTGAATGTAACGAAAATAGTAGTAAAAACTAGCAATCCCGCTAGCCAACAAGTCAATTACTTAATTTCACTCGTTTCTTTTTTATTCATATATACATGATTAAACACATTAATTTCTGTTTTACCAACATTTAATTTTTATTTGATTGTTCAGAACTATATTTAGAGTCGACAAATCTCCGTTAGTATGTGTCCTTTATCATGATTCAAAACTTCAGCTAAAAGTATTTTCAAATTCAGAATTATCTTTGAATTAATTATTTGAAATTTATAAGGAATCCGACTATGAAGTATTCCAGAATTTAACAAATTTTATATTGAAAGACTAAGGAAATAAATTTAGCTAAAAATGAGTAAATCTAAAGCTAAATTTCCGTTCCAGCAATTACTAAAGATTAAATACTTTTTATTCAAAATATGCACGGAGAAAAATAGTTGAAGTAATTTTACTCAACTCTATCGATTAAACTTGGGACATAAGGTCATTTAAAACATTTATTAAATCCTAGCCGGGTAAAATCAATTTGATATATACCTAATTCACCCAAAGTGAATAACAATAAGCGTTACATAGGGAATAGTCAGGAGTTGAGTAAAACGTTTTCGACGACAGGGCACCAACATGCGTCAGTGGGTTAACATGAAATGTATAAGTATATCACCGACGCTTGAGGTGCTTCAAACCGTAGTTGGGTAAAATGAGCATCGGGCGTATTATTTCAACTGGCAATGATATGGTTCTCTTAAATAAAAAAAATTCTTACCTCGAGCCTGCCATTAGTCATCCGATATATACATACATATATACACACCATTCAGTCGTAGCCAATCATATTTTAAATCACAAATACACTTAACGAAACTTTTTCTGAGATACGATATGCATTGTCGCGAAAGTTCTGAGAATATCTCAGGTGTCTTTACGAAATTATGTTTCTTATCAACCAAGTTCTATTTGCCAATGTAGAATGAACATGGATCATGGTTGTATATGGGGCAAATTTTGCCAAGTGTATCACCGAAGAAATTTCTTTGTTCCAAATTTTTTTAAATTTTCAAAAAATGTACTAAATACGAACTCATAATTCTGAAAATGATTTTGCATTAGCACCTACAGTTAATAAATTACAGGGGTGGTAAGTTTACACTTTTCACTTAACCACCTTTTTTGAAAAAATTGTAACTTCCATTTTTTTTTTTAATCATGTCTTGCATATATTGGTTTTCGTACACGGAGAAACTTTGTATAGCAATATATGTTTTATTTAAAAATGATAATTCTAAAAAATATTAGGAATCTAGGGAAAATAGAGGCGCAATGGTAATAATTCCTAGCAGACTAGAAATTCTTCGCAGTCAAAATACTAAAGATCCGAAAAATATGAAACTTCACTATAGATTACAGTAAAATTCGATACAATCTATAGTAAATTATAATATAGTTCATCTAAAATTCAGTATCTCCATGCAAAAAATTTCCACTGTGACAATTCTTTCCCTAAATTGAAACATAGTTAAACAAAAATTGTAAACTTGGGTTTCTCCGTGTAGCATTTTTTCCGTTCTTTTCAATGGCTCTAACTATTTTGAAAAAAAAAAATTTTTATATAAATTTTTCAGTTTGAATATTGTTTTTGCATTTTTTTGGAAAAAGGACATTTAAAAAAAAAAGTTAATTTGCTTGCTGTGAAGCTAGATTCTTCAGCTTTCAAAATATGTGAATTACATAATCGGATGAACATTTTGTTCGGATGTTTTCAGCGGTTTTAAGCTGAAATGAACGGAAAAAAGCTACGAAAACCAATATACGCAAGACATGATTTTAAAAAAAAATGCAAGTTACAATTTTTTCAAATTAAAGGTTTTTAAGTGAAAAGTGTAAACTTACCACCCCTGTAATTTATTAACTGTAAGTGCTAATGCAAAATCATTTTCAGAATTATGAGTTCGTATTTAGTACAACATTTTTTGAGAATTTCAAAAAATTTAGAACAAGGAAATTTCTTCGGTGGTACACTTGGCAAATTCTGCCCCATATATTGGATAACTTGACTATACTCTCAAGTGAAACTGTAAATATAATTCCTTTGTATAGTCTCTCGCTGACAATGCTTAAGTAATATATATGTCGTTTAAATTCACTTATAATAAAAAAGGATTATTTCACCGTTCATACACTGGAAAAAATAAGATTACTAGTTCAATTTATTCTAATTAAATCAATTAGATTTTCGATAAATTTAACAAAAGGAAAAAAACAGTATTTATGCTGGGCACCCAGTAAACCGGTTAATGTTACCAGTTTTTTTATTTTTGGTGCAAGCCAAAATTCAAAGAGTTTAAAGAATTTAATGCGAAGATAGCAATACAAATTTTTTGTCAAGTCCTTGTCACTTCATTTTGTTATTTAATAAAGAAAGATTCGTCTAACTTGGTTTATTTTAATCAGATTTTTGCTTACCCTGACCTGAAGAATGTAATTAAGGAAAAATTGAATAATAAAAACTGGTTAAAATTAAAAAAAAAAATTTATCAGTCTAGTGAAACAAAAATTCTTTGCACAGGTGTAGAAAATCCAATTTTTGAGATTACATACATTTGAAACTTTCATATCCTTTATAAATTTCAACGAGAGAATATTTTTAAATTACGTGACATTATCTTAAAATGTGAATTTTTTTTTGAGTCTATATACTTGTCAATTTAAATCAAATAAATATTTATTTACAATTGAACTACGAAAAAATATGCATTGGTACTCTTGATATACAATAAATTCCGCCCTTATCCATGCGATAGATTTCATTGACCGATTACATTATACCAGAAGTAGATTATACTATACTTAAGTTAGCGAATCCTCAAAAATGATTGTCTTTAGAACACAGAAAATCAGAATTTTTACTATCTTTCGTTGGAATGTTTTAATCATGAGAAACGTGTGAATACGACGAGATACAAAGTATACTTTCTCAGGGTTCATCGATTAAAGAGAACTGACAAAAATATGTTGTCGCAAGTCATCGCATCAAAGAGTTGCCAGCTTTTGTTGGCAGTCGTGTCTAGGTCAAACTTTATACAATCAGATGTTATATCTCACATATCTACTACACATTTTATTGTCCTCGTATTTTTTTTTAACTCTTTCAGTTAAACAATAAAATGCTCTCTTTTGAACAGACTTGGAAAAATTTTAGTTTAGGTAACTTTAGACAGAAAAAGTTTCAATCAAACTTGAGCTTAAAAAATTGAGTTGGTTGAATTTTCAAATTTACTGGTATTAATAGAAAATTGTATTTTTATTTTCTACGGGCATGTGATACTTAGGTAATTAGCAAATTCCATTTATTTTAGATTTCTACCTATTTTGTCCAAAGTGCATAAAATTTTGTTTTCAAAATTTTGAAAATAGAGTAGATAAAAACAGACGTAGATAGACTACTTTTGGTTTTATAAATAACAAAAAGTTCAATTTTAGCAAAATATATTGAACATTTTTTTATTATCAAACCAGCAACAATGGTCTATTTATGTCCGTTTTTATCTTCTCTACCATTTCTCAAATTTTGAAAAGAAAAGTTTGTGTCCAAATGCCCTGAACTTATAGAAATGAACTCATTTTCTTCTTCTTCTTCTTCAATAGTTTCTTGTTCCTTAGGGTAAATGGCCAGAAAACCAGATAACTATAAAACCAGAAATGAACTGATAAATTCATCACTTGTGTCAGGTCAGGGCCATGAATCCACGTTCAAGGTTGCTTAAAGCATTCACAGTTATCGATCTTTGAGCTTGAAATTGAGGCTACTCACGGCATGTTCTTGTCACCTGGAGTCATGAATTAGTTTGCTCATTGCTTTGTTTTTGCATCTCTCACTCAAGATTTATTTACGGTCTTCTTAGAGCTTTTCTTCATCAAAGGAGACAGAAAGTGGCACGAAGACAAACGGTCAGAGTAAAATTAGAAACAAGACTGTTCTTATGGCCTTCGGAGCGCCATGCCAGTCCTTGAGCTCAGATATGGATAACTGTTTTTTTTTTAACTTCAAAGGTTCAAAAGCATCTTGAAGAAAATAAACTCGAAATTTAATTTAACGAATCTGGTAGAAAACAGTAAAATTCAAATCATAATTTTAATTTATTTGATAAATAGCTATCTACACTTCATTTTAAAAATACTGGAAAAAAAAATTTATCTCACATAAACTTTTATAGGACTTTGATAACGTGGTCTGGTTGATTTACTCAGTTCAGAAATCTAGTAGCAATTATCAATCTAATATTTAAAGCATTTAGGGTTAAAATCCCCTTTAGATGGACTAAAGTTTAGAAAATGTTTAAAAATTTTAAAGCTTTATATCCGTATACTGAAGGGTGGTTTATTTGTTATGGGAATAAATTTACTTAATCTGTCTAATTACAATAGTCCACTTAAATTATTAATGCTTTAGCAAAGCTATATTATCACAAATAAGGTGATTAGCATTAATAGCATAAGTGATAGGCATTAATCACCTCTGTAAGCTATTAGTTCTCGTTTCAACTCCTATAGTTATAAAAAGGGGATGCATAGTAATTTAAAATTTGTTATACATAGAATTTTGATTTTTCGTGGTTTTGGCACTTTTTTAAAAAGTACGTAGCCAAAGTGGTGCAACCCTTCAGATCAAAAATTTTGTTGTAATTAGTTTCACCCGTCTTCTTTAAGGCCATACATCAACCAGACTATATGATCGATGTGATGATTTTTTGTCTGTAAACTTTTGTTCATGTATAATAAAATATCAAGTCAAAAATTTGTGAGATCGAAGAAATGACACTACTTAAGCTCTGTCAACTCTTGAATTTTTATAATTATAAAAGTATATTTTTTTTTCAATTTAAAAAATCTGCGAGTTGGCGGACCTTCCATAGTGCCTTTTCTTTGATCTCGCAAATTTTGGACTTGGTATCTTATTTTGCATGGACAAAAGTTTACAGACAAAAAAATGTACACGGAGAAAAATAGTTGAAGTAATTTTACTCAACTCTGTCGATTAAACTTGGGACATAAGGACATTTGAACATCTATTAAATCCTAGTCGGGTAAAATCAATTTGATATATACCTAATTCACCCAAAGTGAATAACAATAAGCGTTACATAGGAAATAGTAAGGAGTTGAGTAAAACGTTTTCGACGACAGGGCACCAACATGCGTCAGTGGGTTAACATGAAATTTATAAGTATATCACCGACGCTTGAGGTGCTTCAAACCGTAGTTGGGTAAAATGAGCATCGGGCGTATTATTTGAACTGGCAATGGTATGGTTCTCTTAAATAAATAAAAATTCTTACCTTGAGCCTACCAATTTTCATCCGGTACATACATAAACAACTTACAAATACATTCACACCATTCAGACGTAGCCAATCACATTTCAAATTACAAATATATTTAAACATATAACCTTACATATAGAAACCTAATAATTACACTTATATATAGTACAATACGCTTTCGTCGAATCACGCACACGCTCGCTTACAATGCTGAAATATAAAACTTGAAACTTTCTTATATAGTGACTGCATGAGTTATGTAGAGCTTGTGAGAGTAAGTGCCGTCAATAAAATTTTTAAGCCTTACTCAAGTAAAAATAAATCAACTTTTTTCATAAATGATTAATAAAATATTTTTAAAAATTAATATAATTAAACAATTATTATAACTATGATTATTAATATATATAATATAATTATTAAATTACATTTAGTATAAATTTTTATTATAACGACGTATGAAGTTTAGTGAAACTAAATTTTCAAATGTAGATTAAAAAATTGCATTATTATTAAGAAGTATCTTGTATAAAAACATTTAAAAGAAGGTTCTTTTATTTTCTGTGCTTTATATTTTCAAAATATGGATTTTACATTTGCGAATTCCTAATTATTACTCTGCCTGAGTAATTTATGTGATATTTTATATTTTATGTAATACACTTATCGACTTTTTTTATGTGTGCCCAAGGCGCAGATTACTTTCATTCGTTCCTGCGTGAATAGATGTAGCTGTTGGAATAAATCTTGCGATTCACGGTTTACTCAACTATCGATTGGAGCGTAGAGTAGAATGAACGGAAAGCTCTACTATTTTTGTGATTTAATAAAAGATTGGTTTTTTATAGTTATACTACGAGTAATAATATATATGGGTCATTTCATGGGAGATTTACAGTCAAAATTTTTTTTCGACGAAACCTTTTTTTTTGCCTTTTTACTTCGAAAATAATCGACACTTATTTTTTTTTCCAATGTGTTACTTGAAAATTTCAAGATATAATTTTTTTAAGTTTGGCACTCGGGAAAATTTTTTTTTTTTCTAACGGCTCACTGTAAAAGCAGTTTTGAATATAAAATGTAACCCTTGCACTTGAAATGCGCGAAAGAGTACAAGCTTTCGAAAAAGTTATAGCACACATTTCGTTGTTTTTTTTTCAAAAACAATATAGTACATTTTTATAAACAATTGAATTTTTCTTTAATTTGGAACTAATTTTTTTCCGATTTTTTTGTTTCTAAATCTTTGTTGAAGTTTTTTCAATATGCAGACAAAATTTTGGAATAGAAAAATGAAAACTGTAGGTGTAATTAATTTATAAAATCTGTCCCGCGCGTTGCAACGAACGAGCTCGCACGCTGCAACTACGCTTAAGCTTGATTAGGCATGCTCGGACTCGAAGCACGTGTGGCAGTGAATACAGTGACCGCTGTTTTAGTTTTCTGTGAATGTTCCTTAAGTGTTCACCTATTTCAAATTAATACAGAAATGCCAAGCTTTCGATTTAAACATGTCTGCTGCAATCTGTTTAATAAAAAAAATCATAGTGGAAAAAGCAAAAAAAAAATTTGCGTCTTAAGTGTATCATTTAGAGTAATTTTATCGTAAAACTTCAATCATCAATTCATCATTATAACTAATGATTCGTTTTAAAATAGTCTACGCACATGTTTGAATGTACTTACAACAAAAATCTTCCATCTCCATTTCATTTGCTTCTATTCTGCATTGTGTACACAAAACATCATCCGGTTTGAAAATTTTCAATTTTTTAAGTATCGAGGACGAAACGCGAGGCAAATTTTTTTTTTGCTTTTATCCACTATGATTTTTTCATCAAACGGATTGCAGCAGACATGTTTAAATCGAGAGCTTGGCATTTCTGTATTAATTTGAAATAGGTGAACTTAAGCTTAAGCGTAGTTGCAGCGTGCGAGCTCGTTCGTTGCAACGCGCGGGACAGATTTTATAAATTAATTACACCTACAGTTTTCATTTTTCTATTCCAAAATTTTGTCTGCATATTGAAAAAACTTCAACAAAGATTTAGAAACAAAAAAATCGGAAAAAAATTAGTTCCAAATTAAAGAAAAATTCAATTGTTTATAAAAATGTACTATATTGTTTTTGAAAAAAAAAACAACGAAATGTGTGCTATAACTTTTTCGAAAGCTTGTACTCTTTCGCGCATTTCAAGTGCAAGGGTTACATTTTATATTCAAAACTGCTTTTACAGTGAGCCGTTAGAAAAAAAAAAAATTTTCCCGAGTGCCAAACTTAAAAAAATTATATCTTGAAATTTTCAAGTAACACATTGAAAAAAAAAATAAGTGTCGATTATTTTCGAAGTAAAAAGGCAAAAAAAAAGGTTTCGTCGAAAAAAAATTTTGACTGTAAATCTCCCATAAAATGACCCATACATTTAAAAAATTTTAATGCACGCTTTCATACCTCACCCTACACTTCTGAATTTTACTGAACTTTGATTCACTTTCGAACATTTATATATCACAAATAAACACAGTGATACTAAATAACTTCTAACTTGTCCTTATGTCCCAAATTTGATCGGAAGTTGAGTAAAATTACTTCAACTATTTTTCTCCGTGTACTACTGGCTATCGAGGCAATGAATCAATCGGACCACGTGACTAATTTATACATTTATTCGTTCATGTAAGATAACTTTATATTTACAAAGTATCTTTCTGAAAATTTGAGAAACGTAACAAAAGACAGTAAAGCACGTCTGTTATCTTCTTTTGAGTGAAAATTTTGAAAAATAATCGAAAACTCATCGACAATTACAGTTAACTGTGAAATCTTTTGCAAAATTTTCACTTCAATGAAGCTAACATTCTCTATCGTGTTCTGTAGTATTTTCCAAAATGTGAGGAAGATACTTTGTAAATTAAAAAAGTTATCTTACATAAACGAATAAATGTATAATTTAGTCATGTGGTCCGATTGATCCATGGCCTTAAAGGGTTAAAATGATAAAACTATAACAGAACTTCAATTACATGTCTTTCAATAATTCGTGATTTAAAATGTTTAAATCTTCGAAATTTATCAAATTCTGAGTCATTATTTTTTAATTAAAGAGCACTAAATAGAATGTATTCATTAAGTGCGTATGTTTTACCGGAATTACATTTCTTTTTCAAATCTACAAACTAAAAAAGATTAAGAACATGAATCAACCGAACCATGATTGTGACGTCTATAATTGCAATTACCGTCTAAGATTATTCGAAAATGGATAACTGTAAGAATTTTCTCAACGAAAGAGACGTAAAGAAAAACATGATGTAGGTTTTTCTAGTACAGGAAATCCATTTTAATTATTGACTTTTAAATAACCTTACAGACTGTAATTGTAATTACCGATGAGGTCAAGTGGTCCGGTTGATACATGGCCTCGAAAGGATTATTATTTGTATTGAAGACGCTTTTCAAAAAAAAAATTCAAATTCAAGTGATATTTTTTCTACATTTTTTAAATTCAAAGTTTGATATTAGTATAAGAAATCGAGTACATCCGGTCGACTCGGTACTTCATTTCCTACTCGGTAGACTTATTACGTATAGTCACTCAATTAAAAGTAAACGGATTAAACGAATTTTCCTGTTTACTGCAACCCTCATCCAAACGATCATCCAAGGAAAGAGAAACTTCTAATCAAAACATTCTTTTAAGGGCATGCCATTAACGTGATTTTATCTAATACTTTTTGTCCTTCCCATTCTTAAATTAATAACTCAAATGGATTTTCCTTAGCAGATAAACATACCTTGATCTTTCTTTTATGTTTATCTGCTATAGATAAATTCATTTGAGTTATTAATTTCAGGGCATCTGATACTTTAGGAAAGTACTGAGTTCATTTGAGCAACACGGTCCAATTTTTACATGTATTTACATGCAAATTACATAAATTATTGTTTCTCAAAATTTAGGAAATGGTAGAGAAGATGAAAATTGACGTAAATGGATAACTTTTGATTTGGAAGATGGAAAAAACTTCAATTTTACAAAATCTATCGAAATTTTTTTTCATTATTAAAATCAAAGGTAGTCTATATCTATACATCCGTATATAAAAACTGAATCAAGTTGTTCACATAAACTTGTTACTTTTCTAAAGTATCACATGCACTTAAAAATAGGAAGGCCTTAAAGTAAATGTCCCATTAATTTAATTTAATTTAAATTTAATAATCGGCATTCTAATTTAATTAATTAATTACAATGTTTTTAGGGGTTTCTTTAAATTTTGCAAGTAAAATGATGATTGCTGAAACATTAGCGATTACCGAGTCACACTAAGAAAAATATTTAGTTGAATTAACAAAATTTGTTTTTATATGGTTGTTATATGGTCAACAAAATATTTAATTAAGACAAACAAAAAATTTGTTTTCATTCAACTACACAGAGAAAAAAAAGATTTGTTGTATTAGTAAATGGATTGTTGATATATAACCTAACATTTTTTTTTGTTGGTAGAGTTAAAATTTTGTTGGGACAGTAAAAAAATGTGTAGGTTGTATATCAACCATCTGTTTGCTAATACAGCAAATCTTGTTTCTCTTTTTAAAGATAGTTTGTTTGGCCACGATTTTTCTGAATCAAATAACTGCATATTTTTGTTGATCTAACCATACACTGAGGAAAATATATCTGAATTTTTCCTGTTTTTTATAGGAATTCTACCTCAGGGGGTAGACAATAGGAAAACTTGTTATTTGAAAAGAAGTATATACTATTGCGAAAGTGAAATAAGAGGATAAAAAATAAAAGTATTTACTTTTTTTATAGGAAATTTGTTATCCAAATTTTGACGGAAATAGTACCTTACTTAAAGAAAATAAGTATGTACAGTAACTGAATCTAAAAAAGTCCGATAAATTATGGGACTTTCTATGGTCCGTCAGATTTCCGATAAATTATCGGAATCAAAACTTCAAGTTCAAGGCAGATTTTACTGTTTTTTTTCGGACTGATGGCATCAACTATACACGACTCCGCAGTGTCTCCAGAACGTGGGATTTTTCGGCCCCCACCACGTTTCCATCTGGGAGAAACACATGCAAACGTGGCGCGTCAGTGTGTCGGCTCTGCTACACGCTGCGGTCACCAGCTTCGTGTAAAGCCGAAGGTGCACGAAGACGGACTTCGTTACAATGCTTGAGTTTTCAAGTTATTTTTAGATTTCACGCTTTCGTTTATCGAGTCGAAATTAAGAATTGTATTTTTCTCGAGTACGTGCAAAAGAGGCGCGAAGCAGACGACGAATTTGAATTTACGAAGTATATAGTTCATGAAATAACACTTTTCTTCAATTTCTTGAAGAAAGTCTGCATGAAATAAACATCAGTATGATCTTGGAAAATTTCATGAGGATTTCAACATTTCAAAAATAAACTTTCAGTGAAATTTAGTGACAATAAATGTATAAAATTTGAATCAATATATAATTTTCCATTCAAATTTATATACTTCTTACTAATTTTGTACATTTAACAATTTTTCAATTAGAACAATATTTTCTATCAAGATAAAATGAACATAAAATTCAAGTTCTTAATTTATATTTTCAGTTATATGTTAGAAATATTTTCATCTCACATTTTTGTAGCCTAAGCACAAACTTTTCATTCCAAAACTTAAAATATCTACGGAAATGGAAAATTGTCTAATAGCAGTAGATAAATTGAAAAGCTAAAATATGTGTTTATTGGTATTTCCATATTAACATATTAATATTAATCAACTTTATATTTTACATAAAAATGTTCGTTCGAAGTGTTCAAATCTTGTTACAATTTGACAAGATTTTATGGAGGAGTGCAATCTTTTGGATGAAATATTTTGTAGTTCTTAATTTGTCTGTTCGTCTGAAATCGTAGTAAGATTTGAACAGTAAACAACAAATTTTCCAATAGAATTCAGGATCAATAATAATTGATTCAGGAAATACTTCAACTCTGTAGAGCATTTTTGTATTTCGAATTCAAAATGTGTGCTTAAGCCACAAAAAAGTAAGCTGAAAATGTAGATATAAAACTAATTATGTCATGTTTATGTCTTCTTAATGGAAAATACTTTGCATATAATTCTCTAATTCGATATTTTTTTAATGTATGAACATTCAGGAAATTGATAAATATTCCATATTTTTATAGGAACTAAAAATTTCCGGATAATGCTTTGATTGAGAAAGCTAAAAATTTGTCAAATATTGATATAAATTGCAATTTTACAATTGCATTATTTTTCAAATATTTTAACATCTCTTCAATCTTGATAATTCTTACAGAAGTTTATTTCATTTGAGTGACTTTTTCTTTTTCTAATGAAAGATTTCGTAATTCTAAATTCGGCCCAATTCGTAACATTGTAAAAAGATTTTTAAACTTCATAAAAATTTTTGTTCTGTTTTATTCAAAGTCAATAAATATTCAATGTTTGGAATCGAAATATTAAGTAAATGATTTTTAATTTCTGGGAATAAACTGCTTTAATAAGACAATCTTTCTTCTTTGTGAGAAATCTCAATTTTTCCTTCGTTTTCCTTCGTCGTATAATTTATTGTTCACAATGAGTAATCCGGTTGACCCAAATTCGAGTGTTTTGAAGGACAGCCAGGTTCAAACGAAGGTTGACCACCGTTTGAACTCTGGTTCAAACGAATGTCAACCCGCTAGAAAAGTCATGAAAAATGCAAAAAACTTTCAGTTGGGATGGTTTGAGGAATTTCCGTCGTGGAGAGAGTGGGTGGTTACATTAGCAGATGAAACAAGATTTCATTGCAAAATTTGCAATAAAACGTTGCTATGTGGCAAATCGGAAATTGAAAAGCATGAAGCATCTTTATCACACAGAAAGAAGCAAGAGTTTTCAAATAAATTAGAATGTTATGGAGTAGTAAGTGAAAATTATTCTAATGTAACTGCCAATTCTTACAGTGTTGAACCTTGTATAGCAAGTTCTTCTGCTTCAGAATTCACAAATTCCACGATTCCGGAAAGTGTTACTTTCAAACAGAAAGTACAAGAAGCAGAGATTAGGATTAGTACATTTTTCGTAGAGCATAATTTACCATTCGCGATTTCATCAGAATTGATAGGACTTTTCCAAGATATGGAACCTTCGGTTTTAAAAGACGTTAGATTGAGCCACACTAAAATGGTCCTAGTTGTAAATAACGTCGTATGTGCTGCTGAAACTGATCGCATGGCAAATATTTTGCGTAAGCAATCATTTTCAGTGTACGAAGACGAAACGACCGACAGGACTCTAGAAAAGTGGCTGTCATTAATGGTTCGCTATGTGGAGCCAACGACATTTTCTGTCAGGGTGGAATTGCTCCAGCTTATTAATGTAAATGCTTCGGATTGTTCTGCCTCTAAAATTTTTGATGCTTTCGAAAAAGCATTGTCCGGGCAGAAAATCCCTTTATCTAATATCTGTGCTTTAGCTTGTGATAATGCACAGGTGATGGTCGGCAATAGGTCCTCATTTAAAACAAAATTAAAGGAAAAAAGTCCCCGTTTAATTGTTTTCCCGTGTGTCTCGCATTCGTCAGCAATTGTAGCAAAATATGCTTGTGCCACAATCCCAGATGTAGAGGATTTAATCAAAGATTTGCCAGCTTTTCTTAATGCTAGCTCCAAGCGAACGGCTATTTTTCGATCGATTGTTTTGGAATTATGAAATGACTATCAAAAAATTCCTAGTCATTCTGAAACTCGCTGGCTTGTCCGCTATCGATGCATAGATATTATAATAAAGAATTGGGAAGTTATTCTTCAGTATCTTATGGTCCTCGTATCTGAGAAGGTAGAGAAGGCCAAAGACTTGTTAGGAAAAATGCAGAATCCTTTGACACTCGCATATTTCCTATTCTTGAAATTTACTTTGAATAGGTTCAACGTATACAATGCGAAATTTCAAAGTCGCGAAACAATGGTTCAGGAACTCCAGCCAAACTCGGCTAAATTCTTCGTATGGATTCTTAGCAGTTATTTGAAAGAGGGTCTTCTTCAACCGAATTTATTCTTTCAAATCATTAGAAATGTTAACTTTGCAGATCCTAGTAATCAAAAGCTGCTTCAAGACATTGACGTTGGTAAGGAAACGCGAGAATATTTCCAGCAGCAACTTACAAACAAGAAGTTGCAAATAGTAGAAGTTGATCTATTTCTTCGTAATTGCTTGAAATTTTATGTCACAGCAAGCGAAGAAATTCGCAATCGACTTCCTTTTGATGACATCTTTTTGTCTTGCGTTGCTGTTTTCCGGCCTCAAGTGGCTTTCTATGCTGATCGAAGCGAAACTTTTCCTAGGGGCTGGAAAGTTTGTCAAGATTTAGGGTCGTTTGATAGAATAGGTGTACAAAAAGAGTGGGATTCTTTACTCAAAATCAGACAGGAACTCAAAGAAAAGTGGTCGAATTTATCTTTTGACGAAATGTGGTCTAGTATCGGTGTATCTTCGACGAGTACAGGAGAAAAACTTTTTCCAAATTTGACCTCAGTATTGAATCATGTTCGGAGTCTTCCTCATTCAAATGCTGAGGCGGAGCGAGGTTTCTCCATGCTCACGGACGCGAAAATTCCCAAAAGAAATCGCTTAGGAAACAGGGACGGTCAACTCAATTTGTGTTACTCGATCAGCCCTAAAGGCGAGAGCTGAAACAGCCAGAACAACGAGCATCACTTCGAAGCATTTGCAATTAATGACCGAAAATCTATATGAGATGGCAGAAAGTGATAGGGAAAGTGGTTTGTCGCTCTTCGCTCACGAAGGAGAGGATTAATTCTAATGGCCAAGGCATGGCGTTAATCAATTTCAAACCCCTTTCTTACTCACAAAATAATGACATTTTATTTCTTATATCAGAGATACGTTCTTTATTCCTTTCTTCGCGTGCCTCGGGTATGGAAATTGTTTAGTTTTAATTATTATTTTGTGAGTAAGAAAACATACTGAAATTGAGTAATATCGCGCTTTGGGCATAAGTGAGAGGCAAGGGGACTCACAATAATCAAGCACCCCAAATCATCCCGAATTAATCAAACTTCTTCATTATTTGATTTAAAACAAAACATTTTTGTTCGACGTATACTGGCATTTGATAGAGGCAAGCCTGAAGTACGGGCTACATTTGTAGCGTTTTTTACCACTTTGCTTCATTTTTTCCTTTTTCTTTTTGCTTGAAAGCAAAAACCCTTTTCGTTTCGTAGGACGTGGACTAGGCCTACAGGGGATACCACGTAAAAAAACGAGCCTTAAACTCTACCTCCGTTGTGGTGTGGAAAGGAGTTTATTTCAGAATATTTGGGATTCTCTAAGAATGAACCAGCTTTTTTATTTTAATATTTCAAATGTGTTTTCTTTCTTTTATGTTTAAGGCGAAAACTAGATATAAAAAAAGCAAAAAAACCTATTTCTGTAATTGCGTCCAAGATTAGAGCAGAATCTATGCAACCGATTGTTAAAGGTTTTAAAAGTTTTCGCTTTAATTTAAAAAGCAAGTCTTCATAGTATTTTACTAAGTAATGAAAGTATGTCTACAATTATTTTCTTGAATCCTACCCAAAGGTCAAACATGGTGCAAAAATGTCGTAAAATAAGAAAAATGTCTGAGTACTTTGAAGAAGTTTTTCTAAATCGATATGTATCATATTCCAATAATATTTAGGAATATTTATTAAAATATTCATCTTCTAAATTTGTTTGATTAATGTACAGAGTACACTTTATATTTGAAATTTGTATACACTCTAAATGTGAATCAGTCAAATTTTCACTGATTAAATCAGTGATTTGCCTTTTCACTGAATCATCAGTGGAAACAATATTTTTCACTGTTAAATCAGTTACTTTTCACTGAAGTAATCAGTGAAATTTGACTGATTCACAGTAACCTGTTTTTAGTTATTTAAATCAGTCAAATTTCACTGATAATCAGTAGATTTTGACTGATTCATATTTGAAATTCGTACAGTTTTTAAAAAAATCCGAAACTTTTTGAATTTAGTAGTTTATTTATAAAATTTGAGAATGTTGTAGTTGATATTTCTATATAGAACTTTAAGCATTTATGGACATAAAATTTCATTTAAAGTTTCTTCTATCGGTATTCAAAACTTTCAACAATTTTGCAAGATCAGTCAAATGCAAAATTTGACAGAGTATTTAATCAAAATATTTACATTCATTTTTTAAATATTTTGAAAATAATTCGACTAAAATAATGATTAATAAGATTTTGTAACATTGTGGGAATATTGGAACGCTGCAAGATTAAATTTTGAGTACAATTTTCAATTAATGAATGTTTAAAGAATTGAGTGAAAGCATCAATTAAAAAATATTTTTACTTTATAAATTTGATTAAGTGCAGTAATAAGAAAATTTTGACTTTCTATAAAGCATTTCATTTATCTGATTAAAAGTCTGTGTATACGTCACTAAAACGTAAAATTAAAAAACTTTAAACTGCTTTTACCATCAATCTATGAATGTGGATTTTAAACCGTAATTTAATGTGTCTTATTTTTTTTTGATAAAATATTTTTAACATAATTTTTTGCTTAAAGTAGCCGATTTACTCGATTAAAAATTGGTCAACTTGTATATTTCAAAATTCTGTAATAAAAGTATTTTCATATTATGTTTTTGTATCCTATGCGTAGAATTTTAATTTTAAAATTGAGATTTCTCACAAAGAAGAAAGATTGTCTTATTAAAGCAGTTTATTCCCAGAAATTAAAAATCATTTACTTAATATTTCGATTCCAAACATTGAATATTTATTGACTTTGAATAAAACAGAACAAAATCATAGTAAGGCGAAGTTCGAACTATTTTCGCAAGGCACAACTGCTCTAAAAGCATGAAACTTGCTACTTTTTTAGCATGAAGGGATCCCTGCTTAAAATGTATGATTTTTTCACCTAGATAGCAAGAACGAAACCTGCTACAAAAGCATGACTAGTGCTCTTAGTATTATAGTCAGATTTTTTTCTCCGTGTAGAGTCCGGTCTTTTTATGAAATGCGATTTTTTATAAAAAAGACAAATCCTCATAAAAATACTGACTTTTCATAAGGTCAACTATACAAAAATTTTATAAAGGTTAGTCTTTTAATAAAAAAAAGTTCTTTATAAAGATAGAAAACTTTATAAAACTTTCATAAGGTTTACTATATACAAAATTGGTACATTTATTCAGTTTTCATAAAATTACATTATTAATACTCATAATGTATACATTTTTCTATAATGTTCACTTTATAAAAAAACTATATGAAAATTTTACAAAGTTTAGAGTTTTTATAAAGAATCGTACCTTTATAAAAAGACAAAACTTTATAAAAGTCAGTGCTTTTATAAAGTTTTGTATTTTTATAAAAAAACGCATTTCATAAAGACAATTTTTATAAAAATTTTCATAAAGTTGACTTCATAAAACGTCACTAATTTTATAAAAAATTTATTTTAAATAAGTGGCTTTATAAAGTTTTTAATTACTAAGGACCATCTGTATATCGCTATGTCAAATCTACATTTAGAAAAGCAAATTTGTTTTTTTATGGTTGGGAAACGATTTCACCAACAACAGTAGGGTTTTTCAAAGTAAAACTCGTAAGAAAATGGGGCATCTCAGGCTGTAGGTCATGTAACTAATAATCGAAGTTCCGTTGGAATGGTTTCACAGGTCAGCGGTCTACGTTCTAGCCTACGGACCACGAGTGCGCGAGTTCGAACCCAGCTTGGAGCAGAATTATTTTCAGATTTCTTCAGCTTTACTACATAAATGTTCAAATATCCTAATATAATTACTAACATTGTTTCATAATTGTGCATGATAATAAAAGTCTGAATAATTTCTCCTTTCACACAGGTTGTCAATGATAAGTAGAAAAATGAAGGTAGAAACGTTGTAAAGAGAAGAGGGAAGAAGGAGAAAAGGATCGATAAAAGGGAAAATAAATTTTTGCTTTTTTTTGCGTCGAAAAAGTCCGATAAAAAAAAGGAAAATGTCCGATAAAAAAGAGGAAACATTGTGACAAATTTATATGAACTTTTTAGTGTTCCAATCACGGGAAAAAGTCCGATAAAAAACAGTAAAAATTCCGGAATCAAAACAGTGATATTTTACTGTTTTGAAAAAGTATTAATTAGACATTTGAGTAGGAAATTATATGATGTTTTTTCGGAAAAAGCCCCTATTTTATAGCACAATTTCCGATGGTATGTAAAGTTCGATAAAAAATAGGAGAATGTTCTATAAGGATTTTCTGGGGTTAAAATGCCATAAATTATAGAATTTCGCCTAAAAAAAAGAAGAAACTAAGATATATTTTTCTCAGTGTATTTTATTTGATTTAACCAAATATATTTGTTCATTGTACAAAATGGTTTGGTTAGATCAACCATATTTTTTCTGGGTAAATACAATACAATACAATGAATTTATTTATTCTTTAAACAAAGATGGTTTAACTTCAGCAATTTTATTTTTATGATTAAAAGCCTTTGAAAAGTGATTACAAATTTCTGCCCAATCAGACTTTAACAACAGGCGAAGTACTAGGCCCGTACTGCTGGATACTGTCGCGGTACTGGCAGAATACGGGGATGATAATGCTTTACCAGTACTGACTGAGTACTGACTGCCAATACCAGTCAGTACTGGGCTTATACGGGCATGTCATTACTGGTCAACCAGTACTTGAACCATACTGGCAAGCCAGTACTGGGCTCGGTCGGACTTTCACAACTTGCACGGTACTACGCCCGTACTGCCGGAATACAGGGATGATAATGCTTTACCAGTACTTGAACCGTATTAGCAACTATATATAGTACTAAATCAGTACTATATATAGAACTGATCATTATAACTTGGGATTGTATAAATAATTGTTATACCTAACTTTTCAAGGAGGTAAATAGCATAAGACGTTTGTCCTTCCAAAAATATTAATTCACCTCGAGACCCTCAATATTGATGGAAAGTCGCGACAATATAACAAAAGGGACAACCAGCATTCGCCTTCTCTTTCTCGCCATGCACTCTCTCCGTCTCTCTTAACGGAAGGCTACCAGACCCAAGCACCCCTCTCCCTGCCTCCCTCACCATCTTCATGGTCAAGCGGCCCAGGCTAGAAAAGTACAGGGAAAATAAGGAAAGCGGAGAAATGAAGAAGCTCACTTTCTTGTCTACCCCTTTCACCTCCACAAGAAATTTGATTTTCTGTAAAAAATAAAGGAGCCCAAAAATTGTTATCGGTGCCCAAAAAAAGCCCAAAATTCTGAGCTATAATAGATGGTGGATTTCCGATGTGGAGGTGCCACCTTAACTTACCTCTTTCCAAGCCAACTGTAGTTAAGTAGCCAGAAAGAGAAAGAGAGAGTTTGCCGTAGAAGTTTACGCGCCGGAGGCACATAAAATTCATTAGATTCTGCAGTTTTAGTTAACAACTAGAAATTAAAAATTTACATTAGAATCTTACAAAATACCACTCATTATTTTTAAATAAAAAAAAAGTCTCATGATTCAAATATCGTGTTACAAATAATGACAAAATTAATAATTTTCTCTTTCACTAACAGCTAACTTTTCATCATGGAACACTGGTGGTATTGTTTTAATTGGGAAACATCGGGGGGAAATGATTTTATTTTTCAATTTTTACAATAAAGAAGCATTCTTTAAAAAATGTTGTAGATGAAAATATGTTTTATTATGCAAAAAATTAAACTAAACAAACAATAAATTTCACTGATTTCTAATCCACGAGTAAGTGAATTTAACCATTTATAGAAGTATATAGGTAATAAAATGAAAATACATTTTAAATTATTTATACTTCTGAGACTTTTAAATTGTTTATTAAACTATAGATCTACAGAGAAAAATAGTTGAAGTAATTTTGCTCAAGTCTGTCGATTAACCTTGGGACCGACGATGCTTGAGGTGCTTCAAACGATAGTTGAGTAAAGTGAGCATTGGGCTTATTATTTCAACCAACAGTGGTATGGTTCTCTTAAATAAATAAAAAATTCTTACCTCGAGCCTAACATTAGTCATCCGATATGTAGATACATACATATATATTTTTATGATAACTACGTATGAAGTTTAATGAAACTCAATTTTGAAATGCTCATTAAAAAATTATATTATTATCAAAAAGTATCTTATGTAAAAACATTTAAAAGACGGTTCTTTTATTTTCTGTGTTTTTTTTTGCAAACTATGGATTTTACAATTGCGAATTCCAAATTATTATTGTGCCTGAGAAATTTATGTGAAATCTAAATCCTGTGAAGATTTTTTATATTTTATGTAATGCACACGGAGAAAAATAGTTGAAGTAATTTTACTCAACTTCCGATCAAATTTGGAACATAAGGACAAGTTAGAAGTTATTTAGTATCACTGTATTTATTTGTGATTTATAAATGTTCGAAAATGAATCAAAGTTGAGTAAAATTCAGAAGTGTAGGGTGAAGTATGAAAGCGTGCATTAAAATTTTTTAAATATATATATTATTACTCATAGTATAACTATAAAAAACCAATCTTTTATTAAATCACAAAAATAGTAGAGCTTTCCGTTCATTCTACTCTACGCTTCAATCGAGAGTTGAGTAAACCGTGAATCGCAAGATTTATTCCAACAGCTACATCTATTCACGCAGGAATGAATGAAAGTAATCTGCGCCTTGGGCACACATAAAAAATTTTTAATTTTAAAATCTTCAATTCTTAAAATTAAATTGATATTATGAAAATTTAAACAAAAAAAAGTCGATAAGTGTATTACATAAAATATGAAATATCACATAAATTACTCAAGCAGAATAATAATTTGGAATTCGCAAATGTAAAATCCATATTTTGAAAATATAAAACACAGAAAATAAAAGAACCTTCTTGTAAGTGTTTTTATACGAGATACTTCTTAATAATAATGAGATTTTTTAATCTACATTTGAAAATTTAGTTTCACTAAACTTCATACGTCGTTATAATAAAAATTTATACTAAATGTAATTTAATAATTATATTATATATATTAATAATCATAGTTATAATAATTGTTTAATTATATTAATTTTTAAAAATATTTTATTAATCATTTATGAAAAAAGTTGATTTATTTTTACTTGAGTAAGGCTCAAAAATTTTATTGACGGCACTTACTCTCACAAGCTCGGAATAACTCAGGCAGTCACTATATAAGAAAGTTCCAAGTTTTATATCTCAGCATTGTAAGCGAGCGTGTGCGTGATTCGACGAAAGCGTATCGTACTATATATAAGTGTGTAGTTATGTTTATATATGAAAGGTTATATGTTTAAGTGTATTTGTGATTTGAAATGTGACTGGCTACGTCTGGATGGTGTGAATGTATTTGTATGTTGTTTATGTATGTACCGGATGACTATTGGTAGGCTCGAGGTATGAATTTTTTTTCAAATTAATTAGTTGAGTTTGAAATTTTTGTCACTGCCTACATTATCGGAGGATCACTAGTCGCGTATCAGATAGGATACGTTGTCGACAGGTGTCCTCGCAGACAATTTCAAACTCTTATATCGCAAATAATGCAAATAAATTCATTTAAGAGAACCATACCATTGCCAGTTGAAATAATACGCCCGATGCTCATTTTACCCAACTACGGTTTTAAGCACCTCAAGCGTCGGTGATATACTTATACATTTCATGTTAACCCACTGACGCATGTTGGTGCCCTGTCATCGATAACGTTTTACTCAACTCCTTACTATTCCCTGTGTAACGCTTATTGTTATTCACTTTGGGTGAATTAGGTATTTACGAAATTCATTTTACCCGACTAGGATTTAATAGATGTTCAAATGTCCTTATGTCCCAAGTTTAATCGACAGAGTTGAGTAAAATTACTTCAACTATTTTTCTCCGTGCAGTTATACAGACTGTTTCTATTTAAATTTCATGAAATTAATTAAATTTTAAAAAATTATGTGAAAAAGAAAAAAGTAATTAGTTAGATAATATCCCGTGTAGAAATTTCGATAGGGGTCTAGTGAGGCTCTGACGAGTTTGCCCTATTGCTAGTCGGGATCTAGCGTGGAAAACTAGTCAGGGCCCCGTCGGTAACGTAACGCTTTTAAGGTGGGCCCCACTACACTTTCTAGTAGGGGTTTATTGAGGTCAGCCCTTATATTAACCCACCTACAAAAAAGGACATCATTAGGGCCCTATTGGACCTTTGCATTGTATTTAAGGGCAAATATCAGCGGTCTCGTGACCAATCTTGTTCAGGTATCTCACTGAAAAAATAATAAATAAAAAGGATTTTTCACACTGAGAGAAAAACTACAGGGAAAATTTGAGTTAAGACTCTAATATTTACCGTTTTTAACGGCAAAGGAGGGATATCTGCTTGGAAGGTTAAGTTTACTGTTTTCACAGTAAAAAATCTGTTTTCAAGCTTGGAAATTTTTTCTGAGTAAAGTGATAGTACTTTTCCGTTACACGTACACCGAAAAACAATCTCAGTAGGTTTGACTACTTTTTAACTTACTTTCCGTAATTCGTAAAGGCCCCAAGTGTCATTTTTAAATTTAAGGGAACTGCAGGAACATAGGTAAATCAAATAAGAGTATTAGTTGAATCGACGAATATTCTTAGTATGTTTCAAAACTTTGTTTACTTTCAAGTAGACACTAACTTACTATTTTTATATACACACTTACCTACAAACACACACCCCCCTGTACACTACACAAACGCTCGTTTAAGCAGTATTAAAAATTATTCCTAACGCTGCCGATTCGAACCCTCTCTACTTATAATTAACGCATTACTAACCTAACTACTAAGCCTCTCGGCTGCGCACGCTTGGAATACAAGAAAGAAAATAGCGCTTATAACCTGCAACTGCTGCAGGGCCGTGTAGAAAGTGTTTGGGCCCCGTGTAATCGAGAATTTTTAAATTTTATGCCAATTTCTGATTCTGATTAAAATTTTTAAGATTCTTAATTATTTAATCGATTTTCTATAAAATAAAATATTTTTGAAAGAAACAAATTAAATTTTTGAATTAAAGAACAAGGTATGTTCAGAATCGAAAAAATTTGAGTTTTTTCAATTCCAAAAATATGATGAAACTTTTTTACCAAGAAAATTATCTCATAACGAAATAACGAAATAAAGGTTATGTTGTGTCTAATGGACCTAACCTTAATCACAAGTATTACAAGTAGGGATTCTCTAGCCGGGGCTCCGCCAGATACAAATAGATTTTCCATACTTAAGCGAAACAAGGAATTCCTCACTGGCACCTGACAGGTTCCCTATAAGTTTTTTCTGGCCTAGAAATACTAATCGGGTGCTAACAGCGCCCCTACCTTTATTTTCTATATTAGGAAATTCAAGTCCGGGACCCAATAGAACCCAATTTGAAATAAGGAAAGATAGGGAAATTTCTACACAGGATTTGTAAGGCTTATCAATCTTTTGTATCAATGTACTTACACATAGAAACGAGTTGTCTGAATTTCGTTAAGTTAATTTCAAAAGAATTTTTTTATTGAAATTTTATATTTAAAAATTTAAGCTTCTATTGCTAAATTTCATGGAGCATTGGTAATCGGTAATCATCTACCTAATGAGTTCAAAAAGTTTAATTATAAAATTCTAACAAGCTTATAAAACAAACAAAAAAATGTTTCTGAAACGTCAATGTTCCGAATAGAAAGTCTGCGAAGTTTGAAAAAAAATTAAATTAAAAAGTGTATGTAAGTATTTTAAAATCTTATGAATCTCCTGTTTTGTGCTAACAAATATTTAAGATTTTCATTTATTTATTTTATCAGAGTATTTAATAAGCGGAGAAATCGAGAAATATCCGAGAATTTAGATTATACGGGGATAAATTTGAAATCGATTTGAATTATCAAAATTAGACCGTAAATTTGAGTAAAATCATTAAATTAGATAACTAATAACGATAAACGCTTATAACTACTACCTATTGAAAGCTAAGTATCTTACTGAATTTTAGCAAATCTCTTTTTAACGTGTGTATATTTTAGTGTAATTAACTGAAATCGAGTTGATTCGCAACTGAGCTTTATTGAATTCAAGTAGTTTAAACTAAATTAAACTAAATTTACGAGATTTATTTGAATTTGTATACTCAATATAACAAAAATTAAAGTTTATTTAATTTGATCTGTATACAAAGAAATTTTGTTATCAGTTCTTTTGAATTCTATTAGAATCACAAATCATGATAAAAGCAATCTTATTGAAAAAAAGATAGAGTTGGTTAAATGCTTTGAGATTCATTCGGATTCAGTAGAATTTCCGTAAATTTACTTTGATTTCAGTTAACATTTCAGCTTATTAATTTTCTATAATTTTTTATTTATCACGTAAAGAATCTATCGCATTTACTGGGTCCACAGGTTAAAACCATGAGACCATAAAATTGATATCTATTAACAGATATTTCAGTAAAATTCACCAATTTTTTGTAAACACTCCTCCCTGTTACCTTATTAAAAGTTGAAGTCAAAAGTTTGTTTCTGTATAAAAGATCATTTCAACTTCTCAATAATTTTATTATTCCAGGCCACACCGAAAGTTATTGATTCGATAAGGATTAACCACACTGAATTCTTAACTCCTCTCTCTTTCAAGCGGATTCAAGTTCTTCCAGACTCTAAAAATTACCAGTAAAATTAATTTGAGACGATATTCTTAAACTTTCCGCGAATCTTCAAAATGGTCATGGGTTTTGTGAGGGGAGTAAAAAAGACAGGGAAAAGGGCAGTTAAGTATTCGTAATGCGTGTTGAGCGTGCGTTTTAGGTGGTGGCAACGGCGGTTGTAGGTGCGTGATATCGACCGGGTGTCCTATGCCGGACAGCGTTGTGCCCCACCCTGAAGAGTAGGGAGAGACTGAGAAAGCGAGTAAGTGAGAGCAAGAGAGAAAGCATGAGTTCGCGGCACGCAGAATACCTCCTGCTTAGTGATAGCGTAGAGACTGTAGTGTTCACATCATCATACATTACACATATCACAATCATCAAATCACACCTATACTTTTAATTTTTCATTGTTGTAAACACAACCCATTTAATAAATTTATAGACATTGAAAGAGCCGAAGAAACATCGAAGAGACACACATGCTCCGGATCAGTCACGCACTTGAATAATTATTACTTGAAATCGTATATAAGTAAACTTCCAGAGTGACAACCCTCGCTCTCAGTTTACGGGAAACAACGAAACGCATACCCACTCAGACTGACCTATACTAGTAAGGACTTTTAGTCGTAACCAGGCAATTTAAGTGATCCGCTCGAAGCAGCTTGAAGTGCCCGGAAGTCGCTAAGGAAACAGAGAAGCCGGTAGGACTGAAACCGGTGGCGGCGAGTTCGTTGCATACCACACGCCCTTATTCATTTAAAAACTCTTTGATTGTCAGCCGAAGTGAGAGACACGTGCGAGTTTCTCTGCTTTAATCCATCAGAAAGCTGGGAGCTGGTGCAACTTCTTCTTTTTCTTCTTCTTCTTCTTCTTCTTCTTCTTCTTCTTCTTCTTCTTCTTCTTCTTCTTCTTCTTCTTCTTCTTCTTCTTCTTCTTCTTCTTCTTATTCTTCTTCTTCTTCTTCTTCTTCTTCTTCTTCTTCTTCTTCTTCTTCTTCTTCTTCTTCTTCTTCTTCTTCTTCTTCTTCTTCTTCTTCTTCTTCTTCTTCTTCTTCTTCTTCTTCTTCTTCTTCTTCTTCTTCTTCTTCTTCTTCTTCTTCTTCTTCTTCTTCTTCTTCTTCTTCTTCTTCTTCTTCTTCTTCTTCTTCTTCTTCTTCTTCTTCTTCTTCTTCTTCTTCTTCTTCTTCTTCTTCTTCTTCTTATTCTTCTTCTTCTTCTTCTTATTCTTCTTCTTATTCTTATTCTTATTCTTCTTCTTCATCTTCTTCATCTGTTGCTTCTACTTCAGTTTCTGCTTCTCTTATTCATCTCGCACTTCTCGGACTTATTAGATATATTGCGTATGAAGTTAGGAGTACGTGCAGAGTTAGTGGGATATTTTATTCTGTAGCAGTGATCTGGGCCGACTTCCTGGTTGTGCCATCGACAAGTGTGGTGCTCTTAGCAATATCATCGTAAAACAGTATTTTATACGTTTCTAGAGTGAAGGGAGAAGAATAAAATTGTGAAGAATGGGTGGATGTACCTCGAAGGATACCGCTTCCGGTGATGAGTACGTATTTATTGCCTGAAATCTTCTTTAGGTATTATCCGGTAAATTTAGGATTTAGGCATTTAATTGATTTTTAAAATTTGAGAAAACCGGATCAGTATGTTGTAGACGAGTAGGTGTTTTTCGTGTCGCTCTCAGCATCATCCGATTTCATGAGTATTCAAGCCGAACGCTTACTTAACTTGTATTGGTGTGAGAAATTATTATGATTTTAGTTTCTTGAGTAGAGTGGTAACTTTCTTTTGATTTCAATAAATATTTGTCCTACTAGTTTCTTAATCGGTTCATGTACTGAAAGTCTAGTTGATTTTGCTAGTTTTTTAAGTTTATTTCGTTGGAATTGAACTATTTATTTATTTTTTGAGTTTTTTTCTTTGAGTTAACCTTGGAGAAGTTATGAGAAAATCGGGAGTTTGAAATCGGTAGATAAATCGACACGCTAATTAATTTTAAAAATGATTCAATCTTAGAAATAATTTTAGGTCTTAATCATTAAGATTTCAGACTGATAAGTTACCTCATATATTCACTCTGAAGTAGATTTCAAGGCTACAAAAATACAAGTTCTTTATAACTCACAGTTTGCAGAAATAACCCTTCTTAGTAATTACTTTTTACATTTGAATGAAAAGAATTGCAATTGAAAATCAAATTTCAATCAAATTTAGCACTCTTTGGCATTGAAAATTAATATGATTGGTTGGTATGCCTCGAGCCTACTTCCCGTTGTTTTAATAACAACAATCGTGGTTGAATTCAAAATAGAAGGGACTACAGTCATCAATTTAACTTGCCTCTCACGTTTTAGAATAAAATATACTTTACTCTCGATGATTTTAATAGTTCACCAATAATTTATGTAAAATTTAGTTTAGAATTGGGAACCGAGAGGAGTCAGCTGATTGACAGAATACTTTGTGTGTCACTTTAAATTTAAATAACAAAGTACCTGTGTCAATATTTACTTTATGGTCAGATGCGAGGTCAGATGTAAATAATTATTTGACATTGCATGGTTATCGGTATTATTTTACTTGATTGTTTCATAATTGAGTGTTTTTTAGGTATATACAGCAATAATAATTTACTTACTCGGTAATTAAGAATCACGTCGAATAAAAAAATTATTTAGTAGTCTTTACATTAAAAATAAATATCAAAATTTAATTTTTACGTTTAAATATCAAAGAAATGAAAGCAAATCGAAATTTACCTTGGCCATTCAAAGGGTTAATAGTTATTTGTCCAAAATTTCTCGATTTCTTATGGTAAAATTTAAAAAAATGTCCATACAAAGTATAAATAAAATTAAAAATACATTAAATGTTCAAAAATTAATCAAAGTTGAGTAGTAGGGCTTTCCGTTCATTCTACTCTACGCTTCAATCGAGAGTTGAGTAAACCACGAATCGAAAGACTTATTCCACAATTCCTTATAACCACTATTTGTTTTTATGATTATCCGAATTGTGTGCATTGGCACATATTCTATTTTATGTGACTTCGGTGCGTATACGAGTTTTTATGCGTACACTCGAATCTAATCTAGTATTCATCATGATTCTCGTCCATTGCACTTGATATTTCGCGACTAGTTCCAGCCATTTTGATTTTCTCTATCTTGTGTAGTAGTAGCGTATTGTAATAGAGAATGCGCATTTCAAATGTACAAGGCTTTGTCAGTACGGTGCCAACGCTGTACGAAGGAGAATAAAAAGAAGATTACGCTCCGCTGTATGGTTATAGGCACATGCGCAGTCCAATTTTTACATTAAATTCCTCTGTATCGTAATACACAACATTACGCTTCTATCACCTGTAGCGTAAAAACGAGTTTACGCGCCGAAGGCACATAAAAATTATTTAAATGTTTTAACTAGTCGCGTATGTGATGGGATACGTTTTCGACAGGTATCCTCGTAGACAATTTCAAACTCTTATATCGCAAATGAAAATAAAAAGATTCCTCTCCCGATCGACGCTGACAGCCAAGTCCACCCGAGATGCAGGACCGCGAGTGCAGGCCCCGATGCGATTTGTACTGGCCCTAGTTGTTGCCGCGCTCTGCACGCCCATCGAGCTCCATCTTCTTCATCACCAGCGTGACGAATGACTCGATAAGCATCCATATTTGAGAGAGACCATCGTGTCAGGAGTGAGTTGTGCGTCCACTGCCCGACCGACAGCCTCCATTTCCGCGCCCGACCTAGCACAGACAAAGAGTGTGACACGACTCATCGTCTTTTTTCTTGCAGCACTTCAGGTACGCATTAAAGCAACCATGGCCTAAAAGCGCTTGCGCCAGGTAAAAGTCAACTTGACCGTGCTTTCTATCTAGCCAGGTGGCGAGCTCCAGGATTAGACGGTGTGTCCATCTTCCGGATTGATCACCATGCCACTCGTCTGCAATTTCCCGACGAGTCTGCGCCTTCCATCCTTACGGATGGCCTCCTTCGCGCGAACGATTTCCTGCAGGTTGGTTAAGCAGGTGAGCTCCTTACGGAGCTGAAAGGTCTCCTTCCTTTCCTCCGCCAATAAGTCTAATGGCGGGAAGCTAGCCAGGACCAGCACAGCACTCATCGACACAGTTTGGTATGCTGAGACAATTCTCAGCACCACACCTCGCTATGCCCAGAGCAGCTTCTTCTGGATAGCATGGTTGTTAAGGGCAGTTGTCCAGACCGAAGCTGCATAAAGCAGCTTCGAATTTACCACGCTCGCTACCGGTCTTCTCTTAGCTTCCCTGGGGCCACCAATGTTGGGCATGAGCTGAGTCGGAGCGGCTCCAAATTGGATGGCTTTGGTAGTAGCGATCCGCAGGTGTTCGCCGAAGCTAAGCTTTCGATCCAACTGCGCACCCAGGTACTTGAGGAGGTCCTATCGTAAAACGAATTAACGGTCAGAAAAGGATGAAACTTGAAACATAGTTATCCAAATACATAAAAATGAATCAGTCATATTTCCAAGACTCCAGGGTACCTGAGAGCTAAGATATTTTAATAAATATTTTCCGTCATTTAACATGTGCACTTGTGGACAACTACCTATTCATTATTTTCAATTACCCACCACACATTTATTAACTGTTGAATATACACATATACATATACACATATGCATTGGTAGGTTATGGCGTGCTATTTGAAAAGAAACATTGAGCTTACATACACGTTTTCCCTGTCATAGTATTCACACCTGAATGCCTTAGATTTATAATCTAGTTCAATAAAATGCTTCTTATGATGCCAAATTTAAAAGGGACACTAAAAAAGCGAAGCGGTGTTGCCACATGAACTACCTCGTGAGTCAACTGCTCGAAATGTTTTGTTCTGACTAGCTATGTACCGATAGGACTTCCTTAATGCTCTTTTTCCACTGAATATCATATCAGCTCCAGGATTCTGACGTTGTCAGCGGTAGTGATGGGCGATACCGACCAAAAGAATTGGAATCGAAGTACTCGAGTACATTAAATACTCGATTCCGATACCGTGTACGATACTAGAAAAAATGTATCGATTCTAAGGAATCGGTATCGGTATCGACGTAATATAATTTCCGCATTTCCCACATGATAAGACAGATACATGTGGACTCCGCTGGAAGTATATAATGAAATTAAGCCACATATACAGAAAAAGAGGTATATTTTCCTCCGTGAACATATGGATGACGTCAGAACACGACTTTTCATATGAAAAAACTAATATATAAATATATTAAATTACAAGTATACGTTTGCAACTGGAACAAATCTTGCACAATTAATATGAAAACAGCACAAAAAGTCTAAAAATGATTTTTGTGAGTACAATAAATGTACAAACTCGTCGATTTGCTGGAACTATGACTTGATCTGAGATCTATAGATCCACGATAAACAGAAATCTTGGGAAAATACAGAGGGTCATAAAATAAACATATTTTTACTGTTCATCACACATATATTTATATTAATATCAAAATCACAGACATTTCACAGTTGCGTTGCTCATATTCGCTTTTCCTACGATTTCAGAAGAACAGGCAAATTAAGAATTACAAAATATTTCATTTAACAGATTGCAGGTGTCCATAAGATCTTGTAAAATCGTGACAAGATTTAAACACGAACTTGAAAAAAAAATTTTCATGTAAAATTTGAAATCAATAAATACTTATGTGGTCAGATGCAAATATCACTGAACACATTTTTTAGCTTTTTAATTTATCTCCTTCTATTAGAAAATTTTTCCTTTCCGTAAAGCAATTCATTGTTTGAATGAAGTCTGTAATTAGGCTGCAAAAAGTGAGATGAAAATATGTCTAAAATAAAATTGAGAATGTACTATTCAATCTTAAATTTTATGTTTATATCTTCTTAATGCTAAATAATTCGCTAATTGAAAATTTTTTAAATTTACAAAATTGGTAAAAAGTATGGAAATTCGAAATTCATAATTTAAGCTTTCCTTTAAAAATTTCAAATATTTTCAATTTATATATAGATTCAAATTTTAAATATTTATCAATTTCAAATTTCCACTTTAAAATAATTTTTAGACTTTCAAAATAATTCCACAATTTTTAAAAATCTTATAGATGTTTATTTTAGGGGAAAATTGATTAAAATATCGAAAAAAGAAGTATTATTTCCAAATAACTACATATTCTGTAAATTTGAATTTGTCGTCTGCTTCGCGCCTCTTTTTCACGGAGTCGAGAGAAACACATTTCTCAATTTCGACTCGATAAACGACAGCCCAGGCCGTGCAAACCTAATGGAAAGGTGGTGGACCGTTAGCAACTAGCGCCGCGTACAGCACTGCGCATGAACTACCATTATGTGTGCACGTGTTAGTGCATATACATGCATACGTAGGTTCTTTAAATGTGTTACAAAGAATATATTCAAATAAAATTAAAAGGAAATTGAAGATTTAGCGCAAAATTGTGAAAATTTAATTCAAGAGTGAGAAGTTATGTTGATATCAACTCACTCTTTAATTACATTTACACAATTTTGCCTTAAATCATGGTTTTCTCGTCATAAATAAAAATCAAAAATATCTGTAATTTGTATTTTTATTTTCAGAAAATATAGTTGCTTAGCACATTTTGCGTTGATTTTTGTTCTACAAGATAATCGAACACTTTGTGGGGTCGAGATAGCTCTTTTCGGTGTTGTGTGAAAGTCTTCTCCAAATACATCCTTGCTGCTTCCTGCTTCTAGGATATCTTCTGATTATTTTTTCTGGAATATAGATTAAAAGCATTTAATTTATATGAATATTTGAAATTTATTTCGTAGGTATTTTATAAAATAAATAAAAATAAATTTTATAAAATAAAACTCCAGTCACATGTTTCGCGAAATTGTGGTGGGAATTTCTGACATTGTGGAATTTGTATTGGCAATTCTCAGCTATTTTTTCATAAATAATCTTTTGTAATTTTATACTATATATGTACTTGCATCTATATCTTCAGTAACATTTAGACAGAAGTACACTGCCGGTCGAAATTATTTGTTCACTTGTTGTTTCAGCTATTCCTAAAATGTCTTAATTTTTATAATAACAAGTTGAAATTTTTTTCCCTATCATAAAATAAAAGTTAACAAAATTTTGCAAATAACAAATAAAACAAAATAAAAAATAATAAAATAAACTAAATAACAAAATTAAAGAAATTTTTTTTTTTCACAGAAAAATTTCTTCAATTTATATTGGAAAATACCATCTAGTTTTAAATAACGTTGGATTAATTCTAAATCAGAGGTTCATAAGGTCGATATAGTAGAGTTCCGTTGTCACGTACAGTGATACACTCTTCTAATGATCGACATAATCGACTGAAATGATTTAGAAAAATCAGAAAAAATAACAAAATGTTAATTTTATAAAAAAATATCTCAAAAAACTTGAAATTTCAATCATTCTGAAAAATATTAACAACTCTGACATTAATTAAGATTTTTAAAAGTTTTTTGTCTCATTTAAATGGTAGGTTTTCATAGTATTTTGCTAACTAATCAAGATATTTTCAGATTTTTTTTCCTGGATTCTACCCGGCGTCAAAAATGATACAAAAAGGTCATCAAATTTTAAAAATGTGTAGCTACTTACAAGAAATTTTTAAAAACCAATGTGTATCATATTTTAATAAAATTTATAGATTACTTTCTTCATTTGAAAATTTTTGACATGTTTGTACCATGTTTGTCCCCAGGGTAGAATCCAAAAGAAAAATTCTAAAAATATCTTGATAAGTTAACAAAATACTATGAAGAGTAACCTTCAAAATGAGACCAGAAACGTTTAAAGGTCTTAATTAATTTCAGTGTTATTAATATTTATTCAAAAAGATCGAAATTTGACGTTTTTTGCAATATATTCTTATAAAATTATCATTTTGCCTTCAACTTGGGCTCAGTAGATGCAAAATTTAAATAATTATAAAAATTAAGACACTTTGAGAATAGCTAACACAGCAGGTGAATAAATAATTTTGACCGGTAGTGTATATACTACTTTTTTAGTTTGCTATCTCAAAATTACGTGCTAGAATTTTATTGTCATTCCTAAGGAAGTTTTAGATACTTCATCGAAGTTTCTTGTACTATTTTATGTAAATTTTCTTACGATTTTTACATTTTTTCACATTTTCAAAGTTTACTTCGAAATAGGGCTCATATATGTAATATTTTATTTATTGCACTTAAAATTTTAGAAATAAAGATCACTAATGAGGACTCTGATCAGAGTCGAAAAGTTTGAAATTATATACAATATCTAATGAAATTAAAAATATTGTTACTTACGTGTGCAAACTGCACGCTACTTTCTTCAAAGTCTCGTGTGCCTTCTGCAGGTTTTTCTACTTCGGGAATAAAAATTTCGAAGTCTGATGGGGAAGAAACACTCGCCGGTTTAATGTTCACATCACTTCCATTCGACACATCACTACACGACGGTAAATTTAACGTCGGAAAAATGTCGATGACAAATAAAAAATTTTCTTTCTAGTACTTCGAGGTATCCTAACCTCGACAAGTAGGGATTTGAGCATGCTTCTGTCCATCATTGTCCGGCATTTTCTTTCTTCGGAAACCGATGAATTGACACATTGTTCTTCCGACCCCTTTTGGAGGTACACCCACTCACAGCACACTGAATTTCGTACTTCGAATTCATTTTAAATGATTCTAAAGCGCGATCGCGTACGAATTGTTGATACATGTATACAACAATGGCGGAACTCATACGAAGCCGTTCCCTTTGCCGCACTCCGCCCGCTTCCGACAACTAGCGCCGCGTACACCACCGCACATGAACTATCCTACGGGGACACCCAATACATTAGAGGTCGACCTGCCCTGCGACAGCCTGAAATCTAAAACTTGGAACAGTTGAAAACGCATGCATTGTAACGAAGAAGCGAGGAGAATAAGGGGAAATGGGACGAGTCGTTCTCGCATGCAAGAGTGACGAGGAAAGAAAAATGGCAACGTGCCCCGTCTTCGCTCCCTACTCGCTTCACACCGACAGGCAAGCTGAGAGTGTGAGACACTGCGTCGGTTTCAGATCTGGGATCACTGTTTTCAACGGCCTCAAAATTAGAATAGAATATTAAGAAATATTAAGTAAAACTTACTTGACTGATGAGCAAAGAAGAAATTTCCTTTCGAGTGCTTTCGAGTCTTCACGAGTGTCCACGAGTCTCTATAGTTCACTACAGTTAGAGTGAGAGAGCAAAGTATATTTAGTTGGAATTTGGAAGTGTTCTCAAGAACGAAAGTATCGATATAGCCGATATCGGTTAAAAAAGAATCGAATCGCGAAAGTATCGACTTTCTAGGTATCGAATCGAGTACCGAGTATCGAGTGCAAAAGTACCCGATACTTAAAGAATCGAATCGGTATCGCCCATCACTAGTCAGCGGCGCATACGACAAGTGCGTCATCCGCGAAGCCCATGATGCTCGTTCCAGCGGGTAGGTCCATGCGCAGGAAATCGTCATACATGACGTTCCAAACGAGTGGAACTACCCGCGACCCTTAAGGGGCGTCAAATGTCATCTCTTCTTTGAAAGACCATTCTTCGCCCTCGTATATCACCCACCTGTCGCTCAAATATTCATCTATCATTCGCAACAGGTAGTGTGGAACCTTTTTCCGCACCATCGCCTCGATGCAGATGTTCCACCTCGCGGTAAGCCGAACTGATTTTGCGAGAGACCTTTCTCGCCGACCATGTGACCCTGTAGTCTTTGTAGAATCATTTCCTGCAGAAGTTTCCCCATTGTATCTAATAGACAAATAGGTCAATAGGATGAGGCATCTTCTAGAGGTTTATTGCCCTTCCTCAGCAGGAGAAATCTCTGCTTCTTCCAGTCTACGAAGAACCTCCCCTCCCGAAGACAGGCACCCGTCGAATGTATTTGTATGCTGTTTATGTATGTATGTTTCGGATGACTAATGTCATGTTAGAGGTAGGAATTTTTTTGTCATTTAAGAAAACCATACCACTGCCGTTTGAAATAATACGCCCGGTGCTCATTTTACTCAACTATCGTTTGAAGCACCTCAAGCGTCGTCGGTGATATACTAGGGTGGCTCTTATTTTCAAAGTTTGAATTTTCTTCACGCTACCCCTCATTTTGCTTCCATTTTATGTAGAAATGATTCGTGTAAAATTTGAGCTTAATCGGACTAAGGAAAGGGGTGCCCCTCAGCCCTTGAAAATCACAAAACCATACAAAAAATCAATTTTATTTGTTTATTTTGCAAAATATTAATTATATGCAAAAAAAAGTTGATACAAAATTTGTAGATCTATTAAAAGTGCACATATTTTCTTCTACAACTTTTTCTTCTATGACTGACCGTTTTCGAGAAAAATGCGATTTTTTACTACAAATCTTGACTCATAGACAGACTCTTTTTTATAACCTGGAAACTTTCGGCGATAATCACTCACAATCTGAAGCACATACTGTTTCTGTTGTTCGTTTTTCGTGAATAATTTATTGTACTCTTCCATAAGCTTAACTCCTCTCTCAGCCGAATCATTTACAACTTTCAATTTATTTACTAATTCAAGTCCTTTAACAAAACTTCCATTTTTAGGCCACGTCGACGGTTCTGTCCTAAGAAATTCATCATTCAAGTTAAATCTTTTGAAAAATCGTTTAGTGTCGGCGGAAACGAATTGCTCAATTCCATTGTTGATAATTTCTGGGATTTCATCGATTTCTACTTGTACTCGCTTCAAATTTTCATTTGATGATTCTGTTTCGCGATTCAAAGCATTGACCATTTTCATTTTCGATTCTGATGACAATTTCGGATCAAAGAAAGCTAATGCGACAGTTTCAGAGCTTAAATACCATAAATGATTCATGAGTTTTTTTAATGCAACACGAGAGATACCGGGATCGACAGCTTGATATTTATAAAGTTTTGAAAGAACCCTAAAATCCAGATAAGGTGCTTGAGCAGCAGAAGGCGCACAAAACCATGCTTCGACGTACACACTTACAATAAAAATACAAACATCGCAGATCGCATTCTGTTCTTCTAGAGTTAATACAAATTCACGACAGAAGAGAAAAATTTTCAAGCAATAAATAGCTTTTGCCATCCACCTCGCATGATGGATAGCCCCCGGAATACGGAAAAATACTCCACGAGGTGGTACTTCGCCAAGGAAAATTATTACTAATTCCAAAAATTCCCTATAATCCTCTCGAGGCTGCTGTTCCTTCAAAGTATTTTTAACAAAATCAAGGATTCGAGATACGTCGCCTTCATTGAAGTGTCCTTTGACCTTTTCGTTTTCAATCCCTGATTGGAAATTATTAACATTGATTCCAGGCCAAGCTTTTTGAAAATTTTTAAAGATCAATACAATCGGACCTGTAGTTTTACCCATCTCTTCCTCGAAAACGCTTCTAAGAATAATTTCATATATATGATGTCTACAAGCAAAGTACAAAAGATCTTTTTCTAAAAAATTTTCTATCAAAACGCACGCACCTCTATAACTTCCAGTATTCGATGCTGTTGTATCGAAAACTAATGCTTTAACACAATTTTGGAGACCCCACTCAACAAGAGCTTCACAAACAGCAGATGCCTGATTTTTTCCAGTCCCAGATTGCAGTACAGGCACTCCAAGAAGTTGTTCAGCATCGCCATTCGAAAGAATCACAGGAAGTCGATCAACGGTCTCCTTACCTGTTAACGCTGGCAGTAACTTACCATCCCAGTGCACGAGAGCAGCTTCCAATTTCGTGCCCGTTCTGCACGTATTTTTTCTCTTGCAATATGAATGGACGATCTGTTGATGACAAAATCGTGCACATCATGGCCTAGTGCCTCGGTAGTTGCAATTAGAATATGAACTGCATCCCTGTCACTGATTTTACATTTATCTAAGGCCGCAGCAAGCTTAGGAGTCACTAGTGTACGGCTCCCTCTTGCCCGTTTTGCTTAATGGTGATGAAAATTCCAATTCTGTATCTTCTGAGAGACGAGGTTGTACCATAATATTATCAGTGGATTTTCCAGCAACTGATACATTTATATCTGTACTTGATTCCAAACTGCTGGCGCTTGTAGATGACGTCAATTCGGTAGTTTCAACTTTAAAAGGAAAAGAAGAGATTCAATGATGCAAAATTAAATTAAAAAACTGAAATGTGAAATAATTACAAGTATTGCAAATTCCATGATTGAAATTTTTTCCATACATTACTCACATAGTTGTTCAATTTCAAGATCGCTTCGCTCTTTTCTCATCAACGCTGCCTCTTCTCGTTCTGCAATTTTTCTTTCTCTTATAACTTCCTTGTAATCGACTCCGTACATGAACCCTTGTCGACCCTTCAACCTTTGATTTATTAAAAAATGCTTATCTTCTTCTATTGTCATATTTTCCAAAGCGTTAGCATGTGCAATGTCGAAAAGATCCTCGAGCTTCGATTTGAAATTTTCTTCTTTTTTCTTATGAGCCTCCGATGTTCTCCCAGCGTGTTTTTTGTAATTGTCTCCATTCTTGGTACAAAGATTCTAATTTTGGGATGCAGTTTCTTATTTCCTGAGTTGGAATTCGTGCTTTTTCCCAAAAAATAATAACCTCCTGCAATGCTAGTCTGGCACTTTCGCGCAAACTTAACTTCACCACACGAAGATTGATAAATAATACACTTAAAACGTCTTTATTTGATGGCAATTTATTTCCACTAATTTTATTCCAGTAATATCCAAGTAAATAAATTTTTTCACGTAATAAAAGGGCAGAAGACATTCTGACATGAAAATTTCTTTTGACTCGTCCGATATCCGAAAGAGAACTGCGTCAGGTATGCGGCTGGTGTGTTGACTATGGGCTGGGATCATGGGTCCTTTAGATTTTAGAACATCTGCTCAGCACAACTACATTACTACATTAGTATTAGTACCTCTTGGTAGCGCTCGGACAAGAATACTCAGGAAACAGGGAAGGCTACAGATGAACTAAAAGCAAAAAAGTGTTACGTGCTATATGGAAGGCTCCTAGACTATACTCTACTAGAGTACCTGGAGTAGCTTTATTCGAGGCATACTTTTTCGCATTTTTTTCGAAAACAGTGAGTCATAGAAGAAAAAGTTGTAGATAAAAATATATGCATTTTTAATAGATCTACAACTTTTGTATCAAGCTTTTTTGCATATAATTAATATTTTGCAAAATGAACAAACAAAATTGATTTTTTAATGGTTTTTTTTTATTTTCAAGGGTCCAGGGGCACCCTTTTCCTTAGTTCGATTAAGCTCAAATTTTACACAAATTATTTCTACATAAAATGGAATTAAACTCGGGGGTAGCGTTGAAAAAAATCGCAAAAAAATTTTTTCCCAGAGTAAATAAGAGCCACCCTAGTGATATACTTATACATTTCATGTTAACCGACTGACGCATGCTGTTGCCCTATCGATAACGTTTTACTCAACTCGTTACCAGCCCTGTCCGACTAAAAACAAAATGGCGGTTCCTTAGTGATTATAGTTTCTATGTGCGAAGTTTTCTCACCAGAGCGGCGCTGCACGCAGCACGCTCTACAAAAGCATAATACTAATAGACAAATATTTTAAAAAATTTAAATAATTAAGTTTCTGAGCAATATGAAATTTAAAAAATGTTCCTAAAATGATTCTAGGACATAAAATACACATGTTGCATAAATCAATTAATACAAAATAAAAAAAGAACACATTAAACTTCGTAAAATATATACTGTGGATACGCATGAAGAATTCTTGAGACCCTGAACAAAATTTTTTTTATGTTATCCCCATATAACTGAAAATATATTTAAAAATGAATAAAAAGCTTAAGCTTCTAAATAGAAGTATTTTCCATTTTTATTTTCCAGCTTCAAACGAATGAAATGAAAAATAATTATTTTGTTAAGCCCTGTGTTCAACATAAAAACCATGTGAAGGGATATATATATACTCAATTAAAAATTTGTAAATATAACAAAAAATATTCATTACTATAAAATTTGCTAGTACATATTTTTAACATATTTTTAACATATTTTAAATTTTTAACATGTACAGATCGATGATGACTAGTTAAGTGTCACAAACCTTGGCTGCTTTTTTTTTCAAGACGCTAAATTTTTAAATTCCAGCAATTTCCTGTCTTACGAATTGTCTCATTCTTATTTAAAATAATATTAAATCACATATGCTAACATCTCTACAGCTTCATTGGCATGTTCTTTGCAATGAAAAATAAATATCGAAGAAAGCACTTTTATATTTTTTTACAAAATGGATTTGTATAAGAAATATAGTGTCGTTGATGTTGCATTCAAAATCCATTTAGTATTTCTTTAGCTTCCTTAATTTCAGAAAATTTAACTGAACAAGATAAAAATATGTTATTCAGTATGAAATTTCGAATGGAATATTATCAATACTTTATAAAAGTTTCACTAATTTTTTGTTCCTTTCCTTTTGTTTAGAGATTTTTTGGCACTATCAGATTAGCTGGAGGAACAAATGATCATCCTTGTACACCAACCTTCTTGCAAATATACAAGATATTAGCTGCCTTTAGCATTTTGAAACCTGCAAAGCTTTGAAATTGTAGTACTTTCGATGGCAACCCTCCACAGCCCTTAATAACAATTTCAAAAGTGAAAGAATTACATCAGTCGAATAGTAAAAGCGCAATTCAAGAAATTCGAGAAAAGTTGAAAGCTATAATCGATTGTGAAGACACTGATTTTAATGATTTTGTAGATGCAGTAGCGCACGATTATGCTTTACCAGTTGTTAGAGATTGTTTGATTTTTTACACAACTGGTCGTATAACTGCTTACATTAAACAGCACACTCAGTGTTCAACATGCTTAAATGCATTTTTGACTACTTCTGAAATTCATGCAGATACGATAACTTTTTCTTGTGATCAGTTACCTGAATGTTTGAGTAGATTTGCAAGAATAAACAAATATTTCATACATCCAAATGTTAAGTTATACAAGCTTATCACAGTTGTCGAATATCTATTCAACAAACATGGCCGGTCTAGCAATTCTTTTGATCTAATTCTAGACGATTTAATTTCATCTGAAACAAAATTTAGTTTTCAATGCAAAGAACATGCCAATGAAGCTGTGGAGATGTTAGCATATATAATTCAATTTTATCTTCAAATACGGATGAGACAATTCGTAAGACAGGAAATGGCTGAGATTAAAAAAGTTAGCGTCTTGAAGAAAAAAGCAGCCAAGCTTTGCGACACTTAACTAGTCATCATCGATCTGTACATGTTAAAAATTTAAAATATGTTAAAAATATGTTAAAAATATGTACTAGCAAATTTTATAGTAATGAATATTTTTTGTTATATTTACAAATTTTTAATTGAGTATATATATCCCTTCACATGGTTTTTATGTTGAACACAGGGCTTAACAAAATAATTATTTTTCATTTCATTCGTTTGAAGCTGGAAAATAAAAATGGAAAATACTTCTATTTAGAAGCTTAAGCTTTTTATTCATTTTTAAATATATTTTCAGTTATATGGGGATAACATAAAAAAAATTTTGTTCAGGGTCTCAAGAATTCTTCATGCGTATCCACAGAATATATTTTACGAAGTTTAATGTGTTCTTTTTTTATTTTGTATTAATTGATTTATGCAACATGTGTATTTTATGTCCTAGAATCATTTTAGGAACATTTTTTAAATTTCATATTGCTCAGAAACTTAATTATTTAAATTTTTTAAAATACTTCTCTATTAGTATTATGCTTTTGTAGGAAACTAAAATCAGTAATGGAATCAAGTTCTCGCCGTTGCAGGCAGGGAGTCGGATAGGGCTGCTCCTTACTATTCCCTATGTAACGCTTATTGTTATTCACTTTGAGTGAATTAAGTATTTATCAAATTCATTTTACCCGACTAGGATTTAAAACATGTTCAAATATATTTATGTCCCAAGTTTAAGCGAGAGAGTTGAGTAAAATTACTTCAACTATTTATGTCCGTGTAATAATATATTCTCCAAGAATATTTCGGAATACTTGTAAATGTAGCGGAGCCATTAGTAATATTTCAATATTTGAACTAAGATATATTTTTGCACGAACTATTTCCAATTTATTGTTAGTTAAACACAGTATTACATTTGATGTTGACATCAACGCGTATATTATTTAGTACAATGCTTTTAAAGTGTTTAATAGTATATTATGTGCCTAGGCGCATAATGAGGGTTATTACGCGACGAGCCACAATGCTCGCAGGAGACGAAGCCGAGACAAAGCCGAGTCGCGATCAGTCCTGCGAGCATTTTAAGCGTGTCTCGTAATTATCGGAATTTTGTGTATTGGCACATATTCTATTTTATGTGACTTCGGTGCGTATACGAGTTTTTATGCGTAGACTCGAATCTAATCTAGTATTCGTCATGATTCTCTTCCATTGCACTGATATTTCGCGACTAGTTCCGGCCATTTTGATTTTCTCGATCTTGTGTAGTAGTAGCGTATTGTAATAGACCCATGCGCAGTTCAAATGTATAAGGCTTTGTCAGTACGGTGCCAACGCTGTACAAAGAAGAAGAAGATTACGTTCCGCTGTATGGTTATAGGCGCATGCGCAGTTGAATTTTTACATTACATTTCTCTGTATCGTAATACACAACATTACGCTACTCTAAAATGTAGCGTAAAAATGAGTTTACGCGCCGGAGGCACATAAAGGTCTAAATTAACCTTAAAATGTCATTTAACGTCACTTACGCGATATTTGTTATCTGGTTGCATTTATTTCTTATTTCTCTGTTCCAGCTATACTATAATGTCCGGATCGAACAAATAATATCACTGAAACCGTTAAACTGGTCAAAGATTAGTCAAAGACTTTAGCTGATTCAAAGATCTTCTCACATTTACTTGTTCGTTACCAGCTAAATGTTTAGCTGTAACAAGGGTTAAAATCCCTGTCACAGCTGCACTTTTTTTCCGTGTAATAAACAGTTTTTTTTTCTTACTGAAGATCTCGAATTTATTTTATTACTAAAAAATAAAATTGAAATGAAGTGAGTCTAATAAATAATAAAGCAATCTTTACGGATCGGAGTGTAATTTTACGTTCTCTTCGTAAATTTATCATGTGTGCACGGAGAAAATTATTTGGTGAAAAATTAACCTTTTTTGAATGTATTTGGAGATTAATATTTACAGTAATTGGAATGGTGGAAAATAATAACTCATTATGATTTTAAGTTGTGGGAAACGAATGGAATAAAGTATATTCATATATTTATGGAGATGTGTGACCCGTTCGACTAAGGATTTTCGTTTTTCTTAACTCTTGAGTAAACCGTAACACACTCGAAAAAGAAAAGCTCGCCAATGAAGCGTAAATTTCCACATAAAATAGTTGAGATAATATTCCAACTCACACTAAACTTTCATTGAGATTTGGTTTAAACTTTACAATAGTATAATGTATTAAATTACATTTTTTTGAAAAGATTCACAAACATTTTTCATTCATTCACTTATTTTAAATGGAAGATTAATATTCTGCAGTTAAAAAATTAAAATCTTTTTTCAGAAAAAATGTTACCTGACTTTAGGCGAAAGATTTAATTATTTTAGGTTACTTTATGACAAAATTTTTGCAAACTGTACACTCCTCATGTCAATTAGTACACTACTGAATTTTTACTCTACCTTATTATATATTTTTGAGCTTTATTATATTATATTATTATTTATTTTTATTTTAAAGATATTTTTTACAGTGTAGTCACCTGGTAGCAATATGTGGTATAATAAAGATACCACATGTCAAGTGATTACTCCTGCACTGAAAAAAATGTTTACGAACGTTTGCTTTTCAACAACAAATACAAACCCATTATTTGCAGACCTGTGTTATTATTGTGCCTTATAAATTTATGTGGATTCTAAATCCTGTGTAGATTTTTTATACTTTATGTAATACAGTTATCAAGACTTTTGCTGTTTAAGTTTTCATATAATAAATTTTATTTAAAAAACTTGAGTGAAAAATAAAGAAGCAATTATAAATGAATTAAGAAAAAATTATGGATCAAGAATTTATTAAATTTGAAGAATCTATATAACTAGATTATTTGAAACTTCTAAATAAATTATATAAACAGTCGGACTAAAACAGGATTTGCCATAAAAGTGTTGGATAAGAAAAATTACTTTTTTTCTACTAGCGGGTCATAAAGTGGATTTTATTGCCCGTGCGAGACAAAAAAAATCCATTTTCTGATCCCTTACACGGAAAGAAATTTGATGGCTAAATGTATTACGTTTCGTGAGAAGAAGTACCATTTTAGAGAGTAAACCAGAACTATTGGAAAAAGTTGTGAAAAAGTCACATCATAATGGTAAAGTTTATTATGTCATTGCTCGCTGTCTGTCTGAAATTTGAGTTCAATAATAAGATATAATAGCAGCATTCATATTTTTACCATCAATCTTGGCGATATTTACCGAAACCTGTTATATTAAATAACATATTTTTGGTACTAATTGACAGAAATTCCTAATGGTTCTGGTTTTCAAAAATCGTACTTTCAACCATCAAATTTCTACCCGTTCCCACGTCGGTTTTTATCAAGAAAATATTTATATACGTATAGAAACAAAACATAAATACAGATATTATATGTGGATGTTTCCATTGATAATGACGCTCGGCTTTTCCTAAATGATCTGCATATAGTCCAGTATATTTAGGTTTTATTATTTCAACTCATTGGGTAAAAGAATTTTTTTTTGCCATCTTTAGGGTACCATATAGAAAGCTTAAATCAAAGTTTTCGATTATCAACCCTTTGCAGATTTTCCGCCATCTTGAATTAAGGGGTGATTTGTTGTATCGCAAATAACAGTCGTATTTTTGATTTTATCAAGACAACAGTTGATACTATTTTTCGCGAGGAAATTGAGTTCTACAAATTAGTTCATCTCATGTTTTCTCGTATTTTGCTTATTTGTTGCTTAAAAATCGATTATAAAAATAAAAAGAGGGTTGAAATTTTTTTTAGATCGAATATCTTTTTTTATTTCGGTGCTATCGTAAAAATTTTCGGGCAAAAGTTGTAATTCACACGATCTTCTACAATTTTTGTCGAAAACTTTTTTTTGTAAGAGCAATTGTTTACTTACCGTAGCGTCTGAAAGTTGCACACTCCGTCACTCGGTAGTTGGTAGTGCTGGATTGCGAGCGCTGTGCCCTACTAAATTATTTTAAGTTTTGTAGATGGAATGGAGCTCAAAATTTTTTTTGTTTCTTTTTTATTTTTATTTCCATTAAAAATAATTTTGACTATTTTTTATTTTGTATGATTTATATTGCAATTACCTTTTATTTGTTATTTTTATTTTGAATTTTTCCTGTTTTTAAATTTAACTTTGGTTATTTTTTATTGGCATTTCAATTACTTACTATTGCTCAATATAATTTAATATGATTATTTATATGATTTCTCTTGTTTGTTAAAAGAATGAATGAGAAATTCTCAAAAATGAAGATTGAGAAAATTTTTACAGGAATTCGATAACAAAACTTATTTCCTAACATTGTAAAATTCATGTTACGAACCTCACAATCATTAATTTATGAATATGCAAAAGCAACAGCAACGAGATCAGGAACATTTTTGACACGAGCAATGACGGTTGTTGCGAAATCATCATCACGGCCGCACAAATATTTGAAGATATTTTACCGTATACAAGGTGTTTTTACCTTAGAAAAAGCTTTCCGAGCATCGAGGACGATTGGTTCTCCACAAAGTAGACAGAGTTTTGCAAAATTGAAGGGCGACAGCAAGGGTTGATCTTCGGGTTGTCCAGAAGGCAAATGAGATGAACTGCCACAACTGCTTCGACTTAAAATACAAATTCAACATCGAAAAATCTGGAAATCGACATGATGCAATCGAAAAGCTAAAGAATTTTGAAAATTTTGATTTTCTATATTTTAATACAAATGTAAAACATTTTAACTCTTGAAATTCTCAGAATTAATAATTTTCAGTTCTCGGAATCGCAACAGTTGATATTTTCACAATGAATTATTTTTAATGAGGATTATTAAAAGGTTTTTATAGATCGTTGCATATAATTTTTCATTAATTCATTGAAATGAAGTTTCACACACTGGACATAGAAAAATTGTTAATTAAAGCCCACATTACCTTGCAACATCGGCCAATTTCAATTTGGAGTAGTTTTTATAGCACGCGCGATGTATGGTAACTGCTGTTTTGTTCGTTAAACAGCACTCATTTTCCTTGTGATTTCGCAAATTTGCAGATTTACTTAGCGTTTGAATGCCTTTTTCTTTAACTGTGATATTATCGGAAAGACTTAAAGCCTTTTTACAAATAAAACAATCACTCATGGTTGGTCGGCTGCACGAGATGCATGTCAGCGAACGTTCCAAAATAGACTGATTTTTCGAGAAAATCAGACTTTTTTGTCTCATCGCGCTAGATAAGATATGAAAAACGATCATTAGGCGTGAGCTACGTCACACACATTCCACAGTAGCCAGGTGAAAAAAGCGAGCCATTTTCCGCCAGGCGCCACTGAGCGCTACGAGCTACCGACGATGCGCGCAAATTTCAGACGCTACAGTAAGTAAACAATTGCTCTTACAAAAAAAAGTCTTCAACAAAAATTATAGAGGATCGTGTGAATTACAACTTTTGCCCAAAAAGTTTTGCGATAGCACCAAAATAAAAAAAGATATTCGATCTAAAAAAATTTTCAACCCTCTTTTTATTTTTATAATCGATTTTTAAGCAAAAAATAAGCAAAATACGAGAAAACATAAGATGAACTAAATTGTAGAACTCATTTTTCTCGCGAAAAATAGTATCAACTGTTGTCTTGATAAAATCAAAAATACGACTGTTATTCGCGATACAAGAAATCACCCCTTAATTCAAGATGGCGGACAACCTGCAAAGGGTTGATAATCGAAAACTTGGATTTAAGCTTCCTATATGGTACCCTAAGGATGGCAAAAAAAATTTTGTTTACCCAATGAGTTGAAATAATAAAACCTAAATATACTGGAGTATATGCAGATCATATGCAGACACATTTTTTTTACTCAATGAATTGCAATAATACCTATAGGAATCGGACGAAATATACTGGACTAATATTGTATGTACTATGTGATGACACTATATGGTAGCTACCAGTATATACACTGAGAACATTTTCCTATTTTTTATCAGACTTTACGTGCCATCGGAAATTGTGCTATAAAATAAGGGGCTCCTTCTGAATAAACATCATACAATTTCCTACTCGAATGTCTAATTAATACTTTTTTAAAACGGTAAATATCACTGTTTTGATTCCGGAATTTGTATTTTTTTTATCGGACTTTTTTCCGTGATTGGAACATTAAAAAGTTCATATAAATTTGTGAGAATTTTTCCTCTTTTTTATCGGACTTTTTCGACGCAAAAAAAGCAAAAATTTATTTTCCCTTTTATCGATCCTTTCCTCCTTCTTCACTCTTCTCTTTACACGTTTCTACCTTCATTTTTCTACTTATCATTGACAATATTTGTGAAAGGAGAAATAATTCCGACTTTTATTACCATGCAAAATTATGAAACAATGTCCGTAATTATATTAGGCAATTTCTTTCCAAAAGCACGTATATCACAGATTCAAATCAATATGCTATAGAATTAGTAACATTTTTTTTGGTTCTTGTAGTATATTTTTATGAATCAATAGTATGCATGCTTTTGGAAAGAAATAACTAAATAGAAAAACCAATTAGCAAAATCGTATTATCAAATCGAAAAACCGGAAAAAAACACAATACGTTTCTCAAAACGTTTTTAAGTTTTTTTTCTTGCAAAACTCGAAAATCAAGCTTAAAATCAATGACAATCTTAACCGATGCGCTTGTGCATAATAATGTGAAGCGCGTCTTTCAATTTTTCATGATGTTTCATTAAAAAAGAAAAAGTATTGAAAAACATCAACCACGCCGTAAATATGCAGATGGTCCTTAGTAATTAAAAACTTTATAAAGTCACTTTTTTGACATTAAAATTTTATAAAATTAGTGACTTTTTATGAAGTCAACTTTATAAAAAATTTTATAAAAATTGTCCTTATGAAAATAGATCTAGTTTTTTGTAAAATTGATTTAATAAAAGTAGGTGTTTTTTTATAAAGTCAACATTATAAAAAAATTCATACATTAAGAGTATTAATAAGGTAATTTTATGAAAACTGAATAAATGTACTAATTTTGTATATAGTAAACCTTATGCAAATTTTATAAAGCTTTCTGTTTTTATAAAGAACTTTTTTATGAGAATTCGTTTTTTATAAAAAATCGCATTTCATAAAAAGACCGGGCTCTATAAAAAAATTTAAAGTTGACTTCATAAAAAGTCATTAATTTTATGAAGTTTTGTGTTTTCATAAAAAGTAGCGTTTTATAATAAGAAGCAAAAATTTATAATTATTTTTTCAAGTTCACTTCCTCAAATAGGTACACGTACGCATGTATGCTAAGTCACTTTGTACGCCAAAAATACACTACAACATTCGAGCATGACGCACGTCTGTATACACACGTACACAAGTACACTGCTCACGTGAGCACGCCGCACACTAATGCACGGTGTCGTATATAGTTGATGCCATCATTCCGAGAAAAAAAAGTAAAATCTGACTTCAACTATTTACGTCAAAATTTGAATAACAACGTTCCTATTAAAAAAAGTAAATACTTTCATTTTTTATCCTCTTATTTCACTTTCGCAATTGTATATACTTCATTTCAACTAGCAAATTTTCCTCTTTTTTACCCCCTGAGGTAGAATTCCTATAAAAAACAGGAAAAATTCAGATATATTTTTCTCAGTGCAGTATCTACTCACCGACATGGTGCAAAACCTTCTAATTCAATAATGTAGTAGTGTCTAATACGTGTACAACTTCGTCACAAATGCGATCAACGTTATTTACAATGAAATACTGCGGTGCAGTGGGTGGTTTGTATTAGGCCGAGTCTCTCGCCAAACCTGAGATTTTCAGTATACAAAACATACAATACACGCTCTTCTTATAGGGGCGAAAGAACGTAAATCTCGTTTTTACGTTTCTATCACAATCTAGCTCAAGTTCTGATGATGGCTGTTGGTTGTACTACTCTAAATCGTCTTCAGACTTCAAAATAAAGTTTGAGACGTCTATGTAATTATGTAATTTTCTTTACATTTCGAGTGGCTCAATATACATAAGAACTGCATTGTGCAGCAATGAGAAATGTTGAAAAACTTATCTAACAAGAATCATAGTGAGTTTATTTACTACTGGCGCGGTACCATGCAAGTACCCTCATCGGATTTCAGGTACTAGCAGGGTACTGGTGCAATAAGCTTAAAAGTAACGAAAGATTCAGATAGAATGGGAATATAAATTTTTATTGTAGTCACCGACTTTTGGATAGGACTGAAATTGTAAAAAAATTCATTGAGGATTTCAATAATTCCGTACACCTTTCTATGGAAGCTTCTAAAAAAGTTGTCGAAATTCTCAATGACTAGTAATATCCAAAAGTCGATGACAATTAAAGAAAGTTTCGACAAATAGTATATTACATTACAAGGGGCGAAACAGAGCGATTGCATGAGTGTGAAGTTTGCTGCCCGAGTGAAACGAGGGCTGCAATCACACGAAATGCTTTCGCTGTGTTTTGTTTCGAGTAATGTATACTATTTTTCATTGCAACTCTTTTGAGAATATGATTGGCTGTAACTGTGGAGCGGGTTGAAACAGCGACTTTCAACCCTAGGGTTGAAAATCGTAGTTTCAACCCGCTCTACAGGTACCGAAAATCGGATTTTCAAAGGAGGCGCTATGAAAAAATATTTTCCGTGCAGGAGCGTTAACTTCAATCTGTTAGGATGGAATTAATAACTCCCTAATAATTTTATTTTGTACCCTCTAAAGCCAGAATAGTGAAATGGCCACTGTTTTATCTAGTGCCGCGATTAACCACTTACTTAATAGTAGATTCCACTTATAAACTAGTGACTTTAAGAATTCGTTTGCACTACAGTCGTATTTGATCGTGTTTTGTCTGTTCGTCATGAAGCTTTCGTACATGCTCCGCAGTGTTAACCACTATTTGTTTTAGTGATTATCCACTAGTCCAAAGTGACGTACTTCACATTTTGTCAAATAGTGGATAACCACTAGAAAAAATTGGTTTTCCACTATTTTGGATTTAGAGAGTATGTATATAATTGATTTCGATTATAATGATATGAAACGTTAAAATAAATACTATAAAACATAGTAAAATATAGCCTTGTCCCTACAAAAAGTTTCTACGGTTTATAATGAGATTCAAAGTTCCTTTATTGGCATATTTTACTATGGTCCACTGTAAATTTTTAAAGTAGACATTGCTGACTCCACTATACACATAATGAAATTTTGATCTTAATACTTACTCCGTATTTCATTATAAACAGTTTTAGTACAATCCATGCGATTTTGTTAAATTTTTTTCAGAATTTCAAAAAAGATCTCAAATAGAAAATTAATTTTCTACTTGATAGGTCAAATTTGAAAATTAATGTTTCAATTTACACTTATTTTCTAATATTCAATAAAAATTTAAATAAATTCATTGATCAAAACAGTGTTACGATTAACTAATGAATCTTTCACGTTCATTCTACAAATACCTCAATATTTAATTTGTTCGAAACAACGAATATTTCAGTTTATTCAACCATATTTCGGTTACTTTAAGTAAATTTCTGGGAATGTAGAGTTTCATAGAAATGTAATATACAAATGTATATAAAGTTTAATTTTTCGCGTATATTTTTTTTCATAGCACCTCTTTTGAAAATCCGATTTTCGGTACCTGTAGAGCGGGTTAAAAGTTGCAGTTTCAAGCAGCTCTACAGTTACATCAAATTCTCAAAAGAGTTGCTATGGAAATTGATATGCATTACTCGAAACAAAACACAACTTATTTAACGAGTATGAAAGCAGCCCTCGCTTCGCTCGGGCAGCAAATTTCTCACTCGTTACAATCGCTGTGTTTCATCCCTTGTAATGCAATATACTATTATATGCCTCTGGCGCATTAACGCGTTTTTATGTTACAGTTGAGAGTAGCGTAATGTTGTGTATTACGATACAGAGGAACATAATGTAAAAATTGAACTGCGCGTGCGCCTATTACGATACAGTGGAGCATAATTCGCCCAGGTGCGAATTTCGGTTGGCTGCCAGAGTTGGACCATCGGGCCACGGTTGGCCCTACTCTGACGACCAAGGTTTGGTGACTATAGTTGGGCCAACTGTGGTAGTTTCGGTTTTGCCAACTTTGGCAGCCAACACCGGCAACCAAAGATGTGCCCGACCGTCGGCTCAACTATGGCCCAGACTCGAACCTACTGTCGGGTCAACTTTGGCAAATTACTTAAGATGACCGTGACAGTTTAGTCGGACCATCTCTGGGCCACGGTTGAACCAATCTTCTGCATATTATTGACTAGATTTCGTTGCCATTGCACGACCAACTGTTGGCCCAACTATGGCCCAGACTCGAACCGACTGTCGGGCCAACCTTGGCGAATTACCTTAGATGGCCGTGATAGTTTGGTCGGCCCACCTCTGGGCCAGTGTTGAACCAATCGTCGGCATATTATTAACTAGATTATACCCGGACGGAAATTGCCTTATTTAAAAACAAATCTTGACATTAAAATGTAAAAATTTCGAATACTATGTAAATTATTACTAACGTACTGTAAAAATATATACTTCTAAAGTATACAACTCTTTATTAGATAATGTTTTTGATAAAAAAGTGTTTCCCAAGTTTTATACAAAAATACTGTGTTTTATATTGTAGAAATTTAATTTAGTAATTGCCTTATTTTGCCTTATTTAAAAAAAAAATCTTGACATTAAAATGTAAAAAGTTGTATACTATGTAAATTATTACTAACGTACTGTAAAAATATATACTTCTAAAGTATACAACTCTTTATTAGATAATGTTTTTGATAAAAAAGTGTTTCTCAAGTTTTATACAAAAATACTGTGTTTTATATTGTAGAAATTTAATTTAGTCATTGAAAGTAAGGGTACAGATCCATCTTTTACGGCCTTTGCAGCAGTAGCTTATAAGCGAGATTTTTTTCGGAATATGGCAATCGAGAATAACCGAGAGGCTTTAGGCGTTAGGAATGCGTTTAGTTATGTAGATAATGTAGGTAGGTTAGAGGGTTCAAATCCAAAAGCGAATACGAAATTTTTAATTCAAGCGTGCAATTACAAATAATATATCAATAATGTACTAATACTGTACTAATCAAATAATGTACCTTATCAGGGCCTGCTAGTGCCCTAATTTCTATTTCTACACGGGTACAAGCATATTTTGCCTAAGACGGCGGAGCCAATGTATTAAATGAAATATGTGAAAACATTTTTCTTTAAATAATATTTTAATGTGAATAAAAAACCATGTTTTTATGATTGTCCCGGTAGAAAGTCTCTAATAAATTTTCGATTTCGGAAAACTTCCAGCGACAAAGTTGTTCCTTACCGTTAGAGAAAGTTTTTGACAATTTATTATATTGTTGAGCTTACACATTTCAACAGTTAATATTTTTTAAATAACCTTAACTACCGTAATTCTTATCGCGTAGGAATACTAATGGAATATATTAGAATATTTAGCGAGTGTACAACGAATATCGGAGTGGTATAACTAATTTAGAAAGAAATATAAATGTGAAATTCATTTCAAACATCAAATAATATTTCGTAGGATGTATTTAAGTGGAAAAGATTGCGTTTATCGAGACATATGTATAAGTGTTCGAGTCGTGCGGTAATACACTTAACTGTCTATCGTTATTACATTCTATACATGTATTTTAAAGTTAATAGTTGTACGTTAGTATTAATATTAATTTCAAATTAGATGGTCGAGTTCGAAATTTTTTCCCATTGCCTACATTAAACAGCCACACAACAAATGAAAATTTCTGGCCTAGGGGTCAGACCATGTTTATTATGTGTTTTTGGGATCGCTGAAACCGAATCCGAAGTTCATTTTACCCCATCACGTGAGAGTTTTAACATAACCTCAAAAAGTCTTCACAGCCACTCCAAAATAAAAAAAAATTTCTGGCCTGGGGGTTAGGCCATTTTTACTAAATGTTTTATGTTACTACACTGAGAAAAATAGATACTAAAAATGAGATACTAGAATGTTGGATATTACCTTATATCATCTAGATTATACTACATAATATCTAATATATTCTTTTAAATATACAAGATATTAATCACCAATAACAGTTTATATTCCAAATTCCATGTAATTTATCTATCGCGCTCGCCCATAGTTTTGCCGGTCGCATGGTTTTTGGTTTCGACACTGAAATAATAATGTTGTGTCTATATGAAGTTTTCAAGTGTGATTTTTGAAAAAATTTTATATTACCAGTACTGAAATCAGTAAGTATCTATCTATATAAGTATATCATTTTTATACCTTCAATATTTGAAATGAATTTTCTAACCTCTCAATAACTCGTTCTTTATGTAGCCGTTTTTAAATTCAACATCGAATCGGAATTTATTTACTGGAATTCGTAATAGTTTCTAAATCTTTACAATTATGTTGAACGTTTTTATAATCTCCATTTATTAACAGGTTGCCTTGGCTTTGAGAATAATAATCAACAAAATATGGACTTGCGAAAACTCTTAGATCGAGGAATTCCAGAAAAAAAGGAGATTATAAGAAAATTTTGAATTCCTTGATCAATCATTATTTACATTATGTTATATTTTCATAATTTCATTTTTTCTTTCAATTTTTCAATCAGTATTTTTACATAATTATTAGACAATTGCATTCAATGACATAAATATTGACATTAATTATCTAAGATATTACAGTTTAATATCTCAAATAGTATGACCTGATATCTAATATTTTAGTTTAATATCTGAGATCATTCAAATTAACATATTGGGTTCTTTAATTTAATATCTTAGATATTGCGAAATTACATATTTTTTTTTAAATATCTACAGATACTTTGTTTCAATATCTAGATGGCTGTCCCATAGTTAAATCACAAATACATTATCTGCTAATATCAAGATATTGCGGTTTATTATCTATTTTTTTCCGTGTATATCTCGCTGAAACCGAATCCGAAGTCCATTTTACCCCATTATGTCAGATTTTTGACATAACATTAAAAAATCTTATAATCCAAGCCCAATTAGCCCGTTATACCTAATACATTGAACGTCATAATCTCTTAACCCCATAACCATTCGACTACTTCACCCCTTAACCCTATAACTTCTTTACCCTATAACCTAACATTCCAATAACCGCATTACCTTTAAAATTATAAATAACGAATAACAAATGATAGGTAGACAGAATTGTAGTCATTCTCTTATTTTGAGCTATAACGGGTTCTTTTTTGATCGAATGATCTGTGCAGTGGGTTCCGTTTGCGCTTTCAATCATATTTCTCTGTCTCTCTTTAGCATCCAACAGAAACCCGCCATCATATTTTCGTTGCATCTTTTTGGTAACGAGAAAATGCAATTTCAAATTCATAAGACGTCCAAGCGTTCGAAAATCTGTAATCATTTTGGCAACGATTTGTTTGAATTCAAGACATTTAGTACTGTCCAAAAAGTTCTGGGCCACTGCCTTAAAACTATGCCAGGTTTCTTTTTTCCAATCGATTCCATTGTATCTTTGTTACGTACGAATAATTAAATTTATTATAATAAAAATATTAAATTCGATTATACGCCCGCTTGAGGCTCCAAACTGCCAAATTTCAATTTAGGAAATTATAAATTAAATAAACCAAAATTTGTTTTTAATCTGGGATCGTATTTGCCCTCTCCTCTGACTGAGGAGGCTATACCCTGCTTTTAAGAAAACCCTCTTTGATTTTTGGAAAAGAAAACTTGAATACAGGAAGATTTCCAGTTTTAGTGTTTAATTTCCGTATAAAAAGGATATACAAATAAATACATATATTGGAACGATACCTTACTACTAGTTTTCCTTACATCTACCAGTCCCAGGAGAGTGCGAGAGAGAGGGAGAGATTTTTCCTTTAGTTCCTGATTCGTCCTAGACTGGGCAATGGTTTTCTGTTGAGTGTTGCTCAAAATCACATTTTGTCCGATTTGCGAGTCGCGCATAGCACACGCGCACACAAATATTGTTTTTGCCACTTTCTATTAGGCTTAATAAGAGAAAATAACGGTTGGCTTTTAACCAGAAAAGGGTTGAGTGCTTTTAAACAAACAAAAGTGTGCAGTTCATTCACTTTTAAAGCAATTGATATTTCATAAATTAGATTTTGTATACTAATAAAAACTTTTTCCAAAAAAATATTGCGCACTTTGGACCGCCCGTAACATCTTTAAACATAGTTCTAATTTGTGGACCATCGAATACTCCTTTCAATTTAGCCTCAGATAGTTTGGGAAATTTTTTACGAGGTATTAGCAGGCCTCACAGACCGATCCCTATATCCCCTATTGTCCTCTATATTCAGTTGAGGTCCCTAAAGTCCCCTATTTTCAAGATTTGATCCCTAAAGTACCTTATTTTCAGCCATTAGTGTACATTTTTTGAAATTTGTATAAAATTCTTCGTTTTCTTCGATTTTGATTCTCAGTTTTTGTAACACCATAAATGCTGAAATTTGTTTTAGGCTGTGGTAAATAATTATAATCTGTTTTAGGATGTAATGATATATATCAACAAACCTGATCTTCAGAATAATTGGTAAAGCCATCGCAATAATGATATAAATATCATTCGGAATTTAAAAGACCTAAGAATTTAAAAAGAATTCCATAGATGTAACCATTACAGTATTAGTATTGTTTTAGTTATTTATTTAAACTTAAAATGAAGTCAAGAAAACTCATATTGTGTTATTAGAAGTATACTTATTAATGAAAAGACTGAAATTTAAAGAAGTAACATTCATACTTAATAGCTTTAAATTATATTAGAGTTATATAGATATGAGCGGATTTCGTCGAGAGTAATCGTAAACCAAAGTATAAAGCATCTAAAAAAAGGAAATTTTATTGAGAGTTAATTGAAATTTAATTTAATTAGACTTACATACATAGTCGTGAGATGTAGGTAATTTCCTATTTAATACTAAAAATACTCACGTCCGAAAATTTGTGAAGTGCAGTTGTGTACGAAAATGTGAATATATTTATTATTTACTAAAATAAAAAGTATTGCGTCTTTATTTACCTGTTATTAAGAGTTTATTGTTTTTAATAACTTTCTTTCATACCTCATTTTTGTTAAAAGAAATGTACCCTATGAATGTAAAGAAGGTCCCTATGAGCGAGGAAAAAGGTCCCTATACACCCTATTTTTTATCTCAAAGGGACTGTGAGGCCTGTATTAGATACATTGCCCAGTTTTATCAAGAGCTTAGAAACTGTTTCATTAGTCCGAGCTTTATGTGGAGAGGAGGAATCAGAATTTTCGATAGATTTACTAAAGACTCATGACTGATGTTACATGTACCAGGTGCAAACGATGATCTTGTTGGCCATTTTTTTATTTTTTTATAATGATTTGCCATGTTTGGGCCTTTTTAAAATAAACTTTGCAACATTTTAGCGAAAAACCGAGATTGACGTTCTGTTGTGCTTGATATACACTACCCTGCAAAAGTTTAGACTCATCTGTTGTTTAATGTATTGTCGGAGTGTTTTAATTTTTATAAAAACAAGTTGAACGTTTTTTTTCGATAATGGCATGAATGTTAATAAATTCTCTTATCTGGTGATCCCAAGTTGAAGGCAAAATGTTAATTTTATAAGAATATATTACAAAAAACGTTAAATTTAGATTTTTTTGTAAAACTTTAATAACACTAAAAATAACTAACATTTTCAAAAGATTTTGGTCTCGTTTTAAAGGTAAGTTTTCATAGTAATTTACAATCATCATCAGATAAAAAAATTTATTAACTTTCATGCCATTATCAAAAAAAAATTTTCAACTTGTTTTTATCAAAATTAAAACACTTCGACAATACATTAAACAACAGATGAGTCTAAACTTTTGCAGGGTAGTGTATATTTTTAAAAGACGTTTTCAAAATAAAAGTCGGACATCCTCTGCGGCAAGCAGACATTTTACAATTAATCGCATTAAATAAATTAAAGTGTCAATGGCGCGGAAACGTATTATCTTAAACTGTCCATTTTTTATACATTTGAAGAGCATAAAGTCTGCTACTGTTCCATCAAACCTCAACCTAAAAAAGTTGAAAATTAAATGAGATATCAATTTGTTTAACAAAAGCTAAACTTCCCGGTTTTTCCGAATTTTCGCCGCTTCTAATTATCCAATCAGATCAAGCGACAGCTTATTTTGTTGGAAATTCAATTGTCTACAACTTATCAACTGATGTCATCAAGATTGGATAATTACCTTTAATGTTATAAACAAAAAACTAAAAAAAGTGCGATTTTTTGGTCTTAAATGTTGATAAAAAATTTATAAATCATATTTCATTGTCCAAAACATGACACAATTACTCTATGACCAACCTTTCTTCATTTGTTTGGCTTAAATTAAAGCCACTATTTCAGAGAATATTTTAGTTTAAATGAAATTATTATTAGATAATTTTCCCAGCTTCAGCTAAAAGCTAAAGTTGAAGTACAAAATTCTGTGAAAATTGGAATTTAATTTTTGTCTTTTTCACATCATGAGCTAACACACATATGTCATTAATTCAAATAGGAATCATTTTACGCAGAATTTAATAATCTTTCTAATAGTTTTCTTAATTTTATTATATATTCATTCTAGACGGCACTATCACCTTTCAAAGTCAACCTTAATTTTTGATACCTCACGCAGTTAGTGGTCTGATTCTATCCGACAGTAGTGTACATTCTAAAAAAAATTCCATGGATAGTGAAATTACTTAAAAAATATCTAATTATTATTATGTTTTAAATCTTAATAATTATCATTATAATGATTGAAAATTGTATAATAATAAAAATTTGAATCGCGGCAATCTTAATCATTATAGTAATATTAATCATATGGTTATTAGAATTTATGGTTACAACATTAAGGAGTTATGAGTTTAAGGGGATGAAAGGCTATGTGTTCAATATATAAGGTATAACGGGCTAATTGGAGTTAGATTATGAGACTTTTTGAAGTTATGTCAAAAACCTGACGTGATGAAGTAACATGAATTTCGGGTTCAGTTTCAGTAACCCCAAAAACATAATAAATATGGTGTGGCCCCCAGACCAGACATTTTTTTTATGTGGTTGTGTTATCGAAGGATCATTAGACGAAAATCAGATAGGATACGTTGCCGACAGGTTTCCTCTTATAGTCCAGGCGCTTTAGTGAAAAGCGCGATGTTTTTTACTAATTAATAATATATTTAATATAATTTTATGCATACCGACATTTTATCATGCCTACAAATCCTTTCGTTTAATGACTGTACAATGACATTTTTAAAATTAAGTTAGATCTTTTAGGCTTTCATGGTCAGAATTTGTTGAACAATTGAGCAAAAACTTCATCGCTCTGTATTTCCTTTGTTTCTTAATGAATCTTGAACTTTTTTTTTTAATGAAAGCTCTTTTCATGCACTTTTAATGTGCGCAATAAAAAGTTTCGAAAATTAAGTGGAACACTTGGAAAAATGCATTTTGCAACTAAGAAATTTATAAACAAATTTCCCGTAGTTGCAAAATTGAATTTTTTTATTAAAAAATGATGATTTTTAATGTAAAATAACGAAATCTATCGATAAAAAAATCAGCATCACCATATCTACTTCTGAGGTTGGTACAGGTTAATTGTTTATTAATTTCTTTATAAGGCCATAAGTCATAAACTAACAAACTTCCCGACTCCAGGTTTTACATACATAATTTTCAATAATAAGAAGTATTCGGACGTTGTTGAACGGCGCGATATGAGCAAACAAAGCCTTTGAATGATTATTTATTTAAACGTCATAAACATTATATATTTTTATTCATAACTTTTGACATAATTAATATTTTTTTACGGTCGGCATTCAGTTTTGTAGGGTTTTTTATGAGGAAAAAAAAGTTATTAAACTATTTTCCGATAAAATGAAAAGGATCAAAGATATAAGCGAAAAACTTGAAATTTCGTTAAAAAATTATAAATAACCGTAATTTAAACAATGACGTCCATCGATTTGACACCACGGGAAAAGATATGTTGTTTCACTTATTTTTTGACGCCTAAACTCAATTTTTCAGCCTGCTCCGAAAAAAAAATCGCGACAGGCTGTTTTTTGGACTATATCGCCTGGACTACTTAGGTAAATTTCAAACTCTCATATTTCAATAATGCAAATTAAATTCAAATTTTCGTCTTTCAATTTGATTTTAATAAAATTTCTTTGAATCAAACATATTTGTGCATTGCTATACAGTCAACAAATAGTTTCTTTGTTCTAAAGAAATTTCTTGATTATTCTTTTTTCTTCTTGAATTAAAGAAATGAATGTATACGCAGTCGCATAGTACATGCATATGTAATGTGATTCACAGAAATATTTTCTTTAATTTGAAGAAAAAATTTTCTTCGTACAAGGGTATAAAATTAAATAAATTATTTCTTAAGTTTTTGCCAGTTCTCTATTTGTATAAAAAAAATTTTGTTTTCAAATAAAATAAATAATGTTGATTTATTGAAGTCAAATAAATTTATATGTGTTCTAAAGGTGTTTTTACTTCGAGTTGAAGAAATTAGGTTTAAAAAACGATTTTTTAAATTTAAATAAAACTTTTCTCTCTGTGTACTTCATTCAAATGTTTCTACTTTCAACATTAATTACAAAAAAATTAAAATAAATAGAAATTTTTCGTTTGCGCCATTCGAAATATCATACCAAAATGCATTAGAAACAATCAAAACATGAAAATAGAATTTTTTGCTGCTTAGGTTTCTTTTTCGGAGTACGTCAGATATATTTTATTTTAAACTTAGTACACTGGGAAAAATACATGGTGAAATCAACGGGAAGGAGTACCGTCGCCAATTTCACGTTGGCGTATCGTTACTCCCCCAGTGAATCACCGGTGCTATTCAACGCTGCACTGACGGTAGAGCCAACGTAAAATTACCCAAAAATAATGAGCTGTGGCAATACTCGCGATTGTTCTTTTCAGTTCTTTTGTTTTCCTAATAAATGTTTTCCTAATTGCACAGGCCCACAGAAGAAAAGTGGAATGAACTCTACATGTGAGTAACTACCCCTATGGATTTTGAGCCGCTGAATCCGAATCCGGTCTCAGAATTTCCCCTGGACCCCCAGTTTTCCCCTAGCCTAGGGGAAATGCGTGAAATCTTAGAAATTTCAGTATCTGTGAGAGCAATTTTGATCTACGCAATATCAAATAAAATGATAATGTTTTTAGGTATCTCGAGTCGCTTAGTTCGAATCTCACTGCAGAATTACCCTAGAGTACCTCAGAATTCTACCAGCCCAGGGGAAAAAGTGTTAAGCTGAGAAAAACTTGCGATTTCTGGAAGGTTTTATTTTTGTGCAAAAAAGCTTATATATTTTCGTATTTTGAGTTCCTAAATTCATATCTGACGTGAAAAATGTTCCACAGTACTTCAGAATTTCCCTAGCCTAGGGAAAATGTGCAAAGATAAGGGAAGTTTACAATTTTACGTAGCCTTTTTTTTAAGCGGAGAAGTTTATGTCTTCTCGTCTTTCGAGTAGCTGAATTCATATCTGATATCAGACTTTTTTTTGACTATCTAAATTTAACCTGGGCCTGTGGAAATGAATTTCAGTTTCCGAGAATTACTCCACGTTCATATGTAAATATATCCATATGCAAGTTGACTCTGTAAATTTGGTATCCTCTTGAATGTTCAGCCTGTATCGCGTATGCAACCCCATTTCAACGGGCAACCATGATTTGAACTTTAACTCATTGATCTTGGCCATCCCGATAACGGATGTGTGAACTGGTGCATTGTCTTAATGAAACAACACTTTCTTTTTCGCCAAATGCTGACGTTTTTTCTTAATTTTTTTTATTCTCCCCTTTCAGTCTTGTTTTGACTGTTCCTTCGTACAGGTGTGAAGTGATGGACCCATGTTTCATCCATGGTTATGAGTCGACGCAAAAAATTGACTTTATTGCTGTGAAACATCGTCAAACACTCGATTGAAACATCCTCACAACGCTGTTTTTGTTCCATTGTGAGCAAACGCGGCACCCATCTTGCTAGCTCGCGGACGTTTAGTCGACGACCATCCAATACCATTTTGTGGATTTTCTTCAACATTTCTGTCGTGGCCACCTCATTTGGTTGGCCACTGGAATGTTCGTATTGGCAGCTCGTACGACCTCGTTTAAACTCTGCCACCTAATACTTTATTTTTGTAAACGAAGGAGCAAACTCCCCCAGAGTAAAATCTAGATCGGATTTGATATTGGTTGGACTGAGTCCTTTCAAATGAAACAAACAAATACTAAACAAAGTAGAATCTTTAAACTTCTAACTCTAAACTAACTTCTTCTAACTAACTTCTAAACTCTAAATTTCTAACTTCTAACTAATTAACAACCGTCATCTATACGTCAGGTCGGGTACTTCTAGGACTACCCTCGTATTTTACAAAATCGTAACTGCATAAAACTTAATTTACATGTTTCAAAAGCTCTGGCAGAATTTTCTAATCGTGTAAACAGATAGTCTGATTAAAAATTATGATTTTGTCACTCTTATATACAGGGTGAGGCACATAAAGTGTTACAGAGCGATAGCACTCAAACTATTAATCATATCCAAAAATGTTTCAGACAAAAGTTTCAATATTCGAGAAGGCTGGATACTGGACCACCCTATTTCTTTATCGGAGGAGACGCTGAAGCTACGTCAAGGTCAACTCCACTTTTTTAAATGGAACCATGTATGTTTTTTTCGATAACACTATTACCGATTTTAAGACGAATTCAGCGACCTACAACACTAGGTCATTCTAGTCACGCAAAGTATGAAAATAGTCGAAAAATCAAAGCATATCAAAATAATCACTTGCAAAGGATCCACTAACCTTAGTTAAGGTCTACCTACAGAAGATGCTCGAAGTTATGACCCTCGACTTGTAAGCACTTGTTAATTCGCTGATGAAACGACCGTCTAACTTAAGCCCAAAATTTGTTGGCACACATTTCCCGTATTTGAGAAGTTAGAGTGCTTCATCAGAAAAAAGCACATGACTCAAAAATGAGACATCTGTACGCATTTTTGTTGCCCATCCGGATAACGAGCCGCATAAAAATCTTGGGCGTTTCTGTAATGTTTACGGCATTCCCCCAGCACCATCAACATATCAAAATATTCTTGAAAATCGTTCATTTTCGCGTTCCGATGTACTCACATTAGAAGGTAATGCGTGACTAACTGATATGTCAACAGAAAATGCTTACTTTCTGCCGATGTCAACAATACCCTATGGATGTGTATTATCATGGGTATCGTAAAAAATGAAAAGAAATGAAAATGATTTTTCGACTATTTTCATACTTTGTGTGACTAAAATGACCTAGTGTTGTAGGTCGCTGAATTCGTCTTAGAATCGGTAATAATGTTATCGAAAAAAACATACATGGTTCCATTTAAAAAAGTGGAGTTGACCTTCACGTAGCTTCAGCGTCTCCACCGATAAAGAAATAGCGTGGTCCAGTATGACAGCCTTCTCGAATACTGAAACTTTTGTTTGAAACATTTTTGGATATGATCAATCGTTTGAGTGCTATAGCTCTGTAACACTTTATGTGCCTCACCCTGTATATGTATATTATTTTGCTTACAATCGGCTGAATTTGATTTTTTTTTGTACGCAAATTAAAGAATCTTAGGTTTGTTTTATTTTTTATGTGAAAAAAAAAATTGGAAAAGTTTCTTCTGCCATGCAGCAAAATCCAAAATAAGTGGACACTTTCTTTTTTGTTTCTTAATTTCTACGAATATTTACATTTCATAAGGAACTTTGAAAGGATCAAAATTAAAAATTAAATTTTGTAAACTCTCATTGGAAACTCCGTAAATATTTTTCAAGTTAGAAAGACATTTATTCAATGCTCATTGAAGATTCATTAACACTGTTTATGAACAGATTTGTAATGTTGATCTCGATAAGACAATCGTTGTCTTTATGGAAGTTTAGATTAGATGACTTGATTATATTAATCTCGAAAATCGAATTTTCCTTTGTCTTCCGTTTAAATAGAAATAAATAAAATTTCTGAATCTTTTAAAGCTTCAAATCTAAATTTACCATAAATTTCATCAAATTCTTTTGCAATTATAAGTGTGAGTATTTGGACGGAAAATATTGGTGAAATTTTTATTAAATTTTGTAACTATGACAGAAAATTTTGTTATGTTGTAACTGAAATATTTTTTAAGTACAGCATGGCCAAAATTTTATGCAGTTACAATGTATCAGAATATTCAAAAAAATTTAAATGAAAGAGGGATATAAATTTAAAATGTTTACTTCTTAACTAAAAAGTATTATTCACTGTTGATTCCAAGGGCTCGAATTGCAAATTTTGCACAGCAAATTTGTTTCTTGAAAACAAAATGACGAAAATATTTCAAGTACTATTCTATTTTTACTTGGTTTCGATCGTTAGAAATGTTCCTTCAAGAAGTATCATAAAAGAAAGGTCAACCTGTTGTACTGTTCAAATAAATTTTAACACTACACATCTAAAACACATCAATATTTTTAAAAATTCTAATTCGACTATTTTAAATACTTCAAATTAAAGAAAATATCAAAATAATTTACCATCAAACCCTTTTAACTAAAAACAGGGTGCACAGTCTTCCCCTTTTTTTCTGTGTTTCCCCTTTTCTTGAGAAATTCCCTCTTTTCCCCTATTCTCGAATATCTTCCCCTTTTACCCCTTTTTTCATTAAAAATACATTATTTGAATTACAAAGACTAATTACCATAAACCCAGTTTAGGTAATACAAATAAATATATTCGTCTGCGGCAAGGACCAACAAATGTTAAATGTATTTTTGCTAGATTTATAAATCAGTTTTCAAAAGTTATTTCTGTTTCCCAACATTGTGGGTCAAAAAAACTATAACGTACTTCGCTTAGATTCTCAAATACACATACATATAAGTTCCTTTAAATGTTCAAGATGTTTATATTTCTCCAAGTTGTGAACCAAAAAATGTTTTTATAAATCTATATTTCACATAGACTTATAAAATTCGTAAACTGAATTAAGAGAAACGTGCAGAAGTTAAATCTCCATTCTAAGATGATTCTGTTCCTTTAGTCCACAATTTGAACAAAACAATAATTAATATGCTTCTTTTAGATTTAGAAAATTGACTCAATAGAACATTACAAATATATAAAGATGAATAAAAATATAACATTTCCTTGAAAAACATTTTTTTTCTACTTTTCTACATGTAAAAATGAATGTTTAAGCTTTCCCCTTTTTTGAGCTCATTTTATATTGTGTACCCTGTAAAAAGTTAATGATCAATTGTCTCTTGCTTTTTGTTACAGTAAAAATAACAGCATGGTAGATCAAGCAGTATTGGACAAATTGGAAGCTGGCTTTGCCAAGCTCGCTGCTTCGGACAGCAAATCTTTGCTGAAGAAGTATCTGACGAAGGAGATCTTTGATCAACTGAAGACGAAGAAAACCTCCTTCGGCTCCACACTTTTGGATGTGATTCAATCTGGTGTGGAAAACCTGGATTCCGGAGTTGGAATTTATGCTCCAGATGCTGAGTCTTATACCGTATTTGCTGACCTCTTCGACCCCATCATCGAGGATTACCATGGCGGATTCAAAAAGACTGATAAACATCCTCCCAAAGATTTCGGAGATGTTGACACACTTGGAAACCTTGACCCAACCGTAAGTATTTAACTACTGGTTAAGGCCATGGACCAACCGGATCACGTGATTAGATTCCTACCTTATCATCATTTTCCATTTGTGTAATCCCATTTCTGTAAAAAATGAGATAATAAGTTGATAATTTGTGAGAGTAAATGAAATGCACAAAGGCAAGTCTGTCTGGTTATAAATGTTTATTTAATATTTTAAAGAATTTAAGAGTTTGAAATTGTCTACGAGGACACCTGTCGACAACGTATCCTATCTGACACGCGACTAGTGATCCTCCGATAATGTAGGCAGTGACAAAAATTTCAAACTCAACTAATTAATTTATAAATGTTTATAATTATAAAAAAAAATGTTTGCAAAGAAATTTTTTTTCATAATTATGAACATTTATGACCAGAGAGACCTATAATAATGTATTTTATTTGATTCTACAAATTTTCAGTTACTTTTCTCAATTTTTATAGAAATGCGGTTACACAAACTGAAATGCCGGTAAAGTAGGAATCTAGTCACGTGACCAGGTTGGTCCATGGCCTTAAATCTAAAAATCCGAAATTATCAATTCATGCTGGCAAATCTTTACCAAAAGTTGCAATTTATGCTTTACTTCATCAAGATTTTTTTTAGCTTCTAATTTTCTCTTAGAGTACCTGAAGTATGAAAGTCTGATTTTTCAAATTTAAACTTTTCGAATACACATAATAATCTTTTGAATTTCTAATTCTTAAGACAACGGATCAACCAGATCCCGTGATTTTGATAATTGAAATCACAGTATGTAAGATTATTCAAAAAGTTGTAACTAAAATGGATAAAAATTACAAATTTGAGAGTAAGAACAACAAAAATTTGAAATTTAATTTAATATATAGTATTTAAGTGTTTGCTTTCAAAATGTAGGATTAATGAGAGGATAGAACTTTACGTTTATTTCAAATATTATTATTTCAATATTGTAAACTTTTCAAGTCTAAAATTTTCATTAAATGGTGACGGGGGAATTAAAAGCGTCTCTCTATATACTGTAAGGGAATAATTTCCAGGCAATGCAGTTGTTGGGGTTGTTTATATGTAGGTAGTTCATTCTGAGGATTAACTTTAATTTCCCCACGTGCAGGCCTCGCACTCCCCTACTATTTGCTACTATTTGCTACTTTTTTCGCATGAGACTGCTATTTGGCTACTTTTTTCGGTCCAGTACTACTATAAGCTACTTTTTCAGGAAAATGGAATAAAAAATACTTTTCCTAACAAGATTTTTTTCTCTTGTGATTAAATAATAATAGTATATTATGTGCCTATGCATATAATTAGGGTTATTACGCAACGAGCGACAATGCTCGCAGGAGATCGAAGCCAAGGCGTATTCGAGACGTAGCTGAGGCAAAGCCGAGAAGAAGCCGAGGCGCGATCAGTCCTGCGAGCATTTTAAGCGAGTCTCGTAATTACCCGAATTGTGTGAATTGGCGCATATTCTATTTTATGTGACTGCGGCGAATTTACGAGTTTTTCTGCGTACACTTGAATCCAATCTGAAAACGTCAAAATTGCCGTGATTATCGTCCATCTCACTTGACATTTCGCGAATACTTCCGGCCATTTTGATTTTCTTGATCTTGTGTAGTAGTAGCGTATTGAAATAGACGCATGTGCAGTTCAAATGTACAAGGCTTTGTCAGTACGGTGCCAATGCTGTACGAAGAATAAGAAGAAGATTATGCTCCGCTGTATCGTAATAGGCGCTTGCGCAGTTCACTTTTTACAAAAAAAAGTAATGCAAATATATAAATCGATTTTTTTATAAACCTCACAATCGATCAAGTAAAATTGATTTTTTTTTTTTTTTTTTTTTTTTGGTGAGGAGGAAAAATGGCAAAATCTTTTATAGACGTTGTACAGGACTCTCCTAGGGCGGGTCTAGGCATACCTGTTAAAACCAAAAAAAACCCTCTTTCGAACCAATACACCACCCGCGGAACCGCCTTTCGGCTTTATACTGGTTAAGAAACAGATTAGGATGGAAGAACTTTTGTAATCGCTCTTTTTTGCGCATTTCTACATATGGGTTATTCCATATCAGATTTACAATCAAAATTTTGATTAACCTGAAAATTTTTTTCCTCGTTCTAGAGAGGAAAAAAAATGACACGTATTTTTTTTCCAATATGATATGTAAATTTTTCAAGTTATTAATTTTTTTATTTTCAGAGTGCAAAAAATGTTTTTTTCAATACTGCTTCTAATATTCAACGGAGAGTATAAAATACATAAATAAAATATGCCATGGGATCTACTATTAAGTCCATGCTTTGATCAAAACTTAGAAACGGTATTTAGTACTTTCTATGCAACAATTAAGTAAACAAATGAAATTATCTCAAAAGGGACGTGTTTGAATTGAATCATTTTTTGTGTAATTTGTTCGTTAAGTACTCAGAACTTTGTGTCAAAATTTGGTAGTTGACCGTTTGATACTTCTCGAGAAAAATTTTTTTTTGTGACCGTGCACTTGTAGCGCGCAAGGCGAAGTATAGAGTCGATAGTCCAAGCAACAGGGCATTTATTATGAATGATTTATGACATTATTTATTTCAGAAAACGGACTGCGCCATCAGAAGAAAGGTTGGTCATAGAGTAATTGTGTCATGTTTTGGACAATGAAATATGATTTATAAATTTTTTATCAACATTTAAGACCAAAAAATCGCACTTTTTTTAGTTTTTTGTTTATAACATTAAAGGTAATTATCCAATCTTGATGACATCAGTTGATAAGTTGTAGACAATTGAATTTCCAACAAAATAAGCTGTCGCTTGATCTGATTGGATAATTAGAAGCGGCGAAAATTCGGAAAAACCGGGAAGTTTAGCTTTTGTTAAACAAATTGATATCTCAGTTAATTTTCAACTTTTTTAGGTTGAGGTTTGATGGAACAGTAGCAGACTTTATGCTCTTCAAATGTATAAAAAATGGACAGTTTAAGATAATACGTTTCCGCGCCATTGACACTTTAATTTATTTAATGCGATTAATTGTAAAATGTCTGCTTGCCGCAGAGGTGGTCCGATTTTTATTTTGAAAACGGCTTTTAAAAATATAAATCAAGCACAAAATAACGTCAATCTTGGTTTTTCGCTAAAATGTTGCACATTAAAAAAAGGCCCAAACATGACTTCAAACTCCTGAAAGACAAGCACGAAAAGCTATTCTTCAAAGGTCTGTGTATGATCAAATAACGACACCATTACAAATATTACAAACTGCCAACAATTGAATTTTCATTTATTTGAAAGTATTGGATGTAAAAGTGCATTGTTAATAAATTACATGACTGCTTTCGAATTAAACAGTGTTTCTTTCTCAAAAGACTTTTTATTATTTACCGACTTTTATTTGTGGGAACTGCATAAAATCCTCATCGGAATATGGTAGACTCACTTACAAATGTTTGAGTGCGCTCCTCTACACTTCGCGTTGCGCGCTCCAGGAGCGCGGTCACACAAAAAAATTTTTTTCTCGAAAAGTATCAAACGGTCCACTACCAAATTTTGACACAAAGTTCTGTGTACTTAACGAACAAATTACACAAAAAATGATTCAATTCAGACATATCCCTTTTGAGATAATTCCATTTGTTTACTTAATTGTTGCATAGAAAGTACTAAATACCGTTTCTGAGTTTTCATCAAAGCATTGACTTAATAGTAGATCCCATGGCATATTTCATTTATGTATTCTATACTCTTTGTTGAATATTAGAAGCAGTATTGAAAAAAACATTTTTTGCACTTTGAAAATAAAAAAATCAATAACTTGAAAAATTTACATATCATGTTGAAAAAAAAAATACGTGTCATTTTTTTACTTTCTAGAACGAGGAAAAAAATTTTCAGGTTAATCAAAATTTTTATTGTAAATCTGATATGGAATGACCCATATGTTTAATATAAACACGTTTTTAATTAAATATGTTTAATGGAAACTAGTAAATTACTTTCCTGTTGTTTTTATTATAAAATTAGCCTCATTTTTTATATTCAAAAATAACTAAATAAACATTTCACTGTTTTTCTCTATCTAAAAGCCTGGGCTACTTTTTGCTACTTTTTTAAAGGTCACAAAACAGTGCGAGGCCTGCACGTGTGAAACACGTTATTTTTCCCAACGAGTTTAGTGACAATTGTACTTTCACCGTCTGTTTTGTGACGGGAAAAAGCAACAGTTGTAAAATCAGCCATTTTCCCGTCTCAAAACAGACGGTGAAAGTATAATTTTCACTAGACGTGTTGGGAAAATTAATATCCATAATAATAATTATCCATAATAATTATCCATAGTTTTAATTTTATCTCTTGAATTTCACCATAATAGTATATTACATTACAAGGGCAGAAAGTTGAGACTGCTCGCAAATTTCTGCCCATGTAGTGTATACTATTATTCTTGTTACCCGGTCGAAAGTACGAAAACAATTGCATGTGTGCATTGGAATATATTGATACCTGCCCTGACATCAGCGGCACGAGCGGAGCGAGTGCTGCTGATGGTCGGGGGGGGGGGGGGGGGGGCATCAAATACATCTATAAATTAAGGTTTAGATTTCTATTTCCTTGTTTCCATCTTTGTTAATTATAATAGACTAGCATGTATCTGTCAACGGACTTTTTGGGCAAGGTGTCAGTTTCTACTATTAATTGAGCTTCAGTTTCAAAGTTTTTATTAATTTCTTCTTCATCTGTCGATTCATCAGATGATATGTCATTCATTTTTTTATTTTTATTTTTGTTACACTTCAGTCACTACTATTACATTCTAAATAATATCCACACATTGCTACTAATAAACATTAGCAGAGAGCGGAAAAATTTTGACGCTTGAGGTTATTGACGTATTTACTCCCGCTATTATAGAGGGCGCGCATATAGCTTGACCAATGCATGAAAGTTAGACTTTCTGCCGTGAAATTGGTGCCGAAACCACCTACTTTCGACTAGGGTAGTAAGAAAAACATTTATTAAGTTTTTTCGAGGTACCAAAAAATAAAAATAACGAGACTTGATAGAACCTTCTAAGTAGATATAGTTGGAGGTTTGTATCTTATAATTTAACACAAATAATACAAAAATTATGTAAAATTACTATGCTTGATTGTGAAATATTTTTTTATGCGAAGGCACAGAGAACGTGGGGTGGTAGATTGAAAATGTTTGAATAATATATATTATAATTTTTTTCATTTGCTTAACAGGGAGAATTCATTGTATCTACACGTGTGAGGTGCGGACGTTCATTAGAAGGATACCCATTCAATCCTTGTTTAACTGAGGCCCAGTATAAGGAAATGGAGGAGAAAGTATCCAGCACTCTCTCGGGACTTGAAAACGAACTCAAGGGTACCTTCTACCCATTGACGGGCATGAGCAAAGAGGTTCAACAAAAATTGATTGACGATCATTTCCTCTTTAAGGAAGGCGATCGTTTCCTCCAAGCTGCGAACGCTTGTCGCTTCTGGCCTACCGGGCGTGGTATCTTCCACAACGATTCCAAAACCTTCCTCGTCTGGGTCAATGAAGAAGATCATCTTCGTATCATCTCCATGCAAATGGGAGGAGATCTCGGCCAGGTACATTTCTTTAATTAATAAATAATATTTCAGAGATTTATTCAATTTTTTAAATATTCAATACTTTTAAGTAATTTTTTTAACATTTAAAGAATTTGAAAATCTTTCTGTGGAAAAAATGACGCTTTCGACTGCGCTGGGATTCGAGCCCAGGTCTTTCGATTGCCGGTCGACTGCTCTAACCACTGAGCTACACAGGCGTCCGACATCTCTTTCTCCACAGGAAGATCTCCTTATATCGCCTAGTGGCTCAGCCTTGCGGCTGTAAATGATTTCAAATTAATTGCTCAGTGGTTAGAGCAGTCGACCGGCAATCGAAAGACCTGGGCTCGAATCCCAGCGCAGTCGGGGGCGTCATTTTTTCCACAGAAAGATTTTCAAATTCTTTAAATATTGAATTTATTTGCATTATTTGCGATATAAGAGTTTGAAATTGTCTACGAGGACACCTGTCGACAACGTATCCTATCTGATACGCGACTAGTGATCCTCCGATAATGTGGGCAGTGACAAAAATTTCAAACTCAACTAATTAATTTGAAATCATTTACAGCCGCAAGGCTGAGCCACTAGGCGATATAAGGAGATCTTCCTGTGGAGAAAGAGATGTCGGACGCCTGTGTAGCTCAGTGGTTAGAGCAGTCGACCGGCAATCGAAAGACCTGGGCTCGAATCCCAGCGCAGTCGAAAGCGTCATTTTTTCCACAGAAAGATTTTCAAATTCTTTAAATATTGAATTTATTTGCATTATTTGCGATATAAGAGTTTGAAATTGTCTACGAGGACACCTGTCGACAACGTATCCTATCTGATACGCGACTAGTGATCCTCCGATAATGTAGGCAGTGACAAAAATTTCAAACTCAACTAATTAATTTGAAATTTTTTTAACGTTAGAAATTAGAATAATTTGGGAATTCGACTCTGTTAACTTCTGGTATTTTTCTAGGTCTATCGCCGACTGGTAACCGCAGTTAACGACATCGAAAAGCGATTGCCTTTCTCTCACAATGACCGTCTCGGTTTTTTAACGTTCTGCCCAACAAACTTAGGAACGACGGTGCGCGCTTCTGTACACATCAAAGTACCAAAACTTGCAGCAAATAAAACAAAGCTGGAAGAAGTAGCTGCTAAATTCAACCTCCAGGTTCGTGGAACCCGAGGTGAGCACACTGAAGCTGAGGGCGGCATCTATGACATCTCCAACAAGCGACGACTGGGTCTCACTGAATATCAGGCCGTTAAAGAGATGCACGATGGCATTGCTGAGCTTATCAAGATTGAAAAAGAGTTGTAAATTCAATCTGCATTTTGGCATACGTTAATTTGTTGAAAATAAATAATTAGTCCAGACAGCTTTATCACATAAACACACACTTACTGGAGTTTTAAAGAATGAAGTGGACACAAGTACTTTTTACAATAATCCGTAACATTATTGCAGATTCTCAAAATAAGTTTTAATTTGCGTTACTTAATAGAAATTTGTTGAAAATAATTAATTATGTTATAATAATTATAGTTATAAATGTTCAATAAACATTACAATAATAAAACAATTATAGTAATAAAAGTACAATGAATAGATTAATTATTATTATAATTATTTAATTATCCCAGCCTTTATTATTGCTAACAAGTTCCTTTTAATTTGATGTTTTTAATCAAATATACGTAATATCTCGCAGTTGCTCATCAGTACAGTTTGTCAATGAGAATTTGGAGAATTATTAGTTATGTAGCTAATATTCTAAAATGATACTTTGATGTCTACTTCGTTCTTTGAAAAAACAAGTTAGGATATTGAGTAAAAAAACTTGCAGTGCGATGACTTTTATAGTCTGGACTTTTTTTTTCTATTTCTATGCTCTTTTTTTTCACTGGTTGTAAAATCCAAAATGGACGCACTGCGAGAAGTGATACTTTCTTAAGAGCCAGATGTATCAAAAACAAAATTAGAACACAAATAAAAAACATTTCAGTTACAAAATGCTTAAACATCTCGTAAATTTCTAAACAGATACTGTACACGGAAAGAAATTTGATGGCTAAATGTATTACGTTTCGTGAGAAGAAGTATCATTTTAGAGAGTAAACTAGAACAATTAGGATAAGTTGTGAAAAAGTCCCATCATAGTGATAAAGTTTATTAAGTATTTCACTTTTGAACATTTTCATATTTCGACCACAGTAGGGCTTAGAAAGTCAAATCAATAAAAGTGGATTTATAATTCGAAATTATGTAATTCCAAAATGAAGAAAAAATAATTTTTTTCATTGCATCATTTCGTAATGCCACTGTTGATCTTCATTGCTCCTTGTCGATTCCCTTCAAATTATTTGTTAAGTGACAAACATTTTAGTCGGAAAAACCTAACTAAATGGGCCCGACCGAGGGGGGATTGAACCTAGGACCTACGGCTTTTAACGCACCTACGTCCTACAACTAGAGCACTAGACTACTCTCGCAATTGCGGTTCGAAATTTCGGAACTAGTATTAGAAGCTTTTATTTGGAGAAAAATGAATTTTGATGTATGCATTTTTTGGAATAGAGGCCAGTGTAGGTAAATTTTATAGATGGATAGTGACTCCAAAATATTGAGTGACCTACAACACTCACACATCAGGCTATCATGGATGATAAAAAATTAATAGACTCCTTTGAGAGACATATAAAAGTATAAATTTATTTAAATGAGTACATTGCTCGTACTCAGCACTTGAGAGTTTTCGGAGTAGGACAGAGTAGGATGTTAAGTCTATCACAGACCGTTACTGACTAAAATGTTAGTTATGGGCAATACAGTATCGATACTGTCATACCCGATATTTGTTAGTATCGATACTGTTAGCCTGAATCGATACGCTACTTATGGTGCAATGTTAGTGGTGGGCAAATCTGGCAAATCGTAAATGTCATAAAAAGTAAAATTGTAAAATACGATATATTTTCGCAATAATATACATCACATATAACATAGAATAAATATACGATTTATTGACAGTAAAAATATCTTAAATTTGTTGTTCATTTGCTTCGAATGACCGTTTTGGAAGGAATTTCTGTTTTTTTACGAATATACTATTGAAATACCGACACTAGAGTACAGAGTTGGCTGGAAAATTCTCGATATTTAAGAGCTATTAATGCGATAAAACTGTATTACATTTACTCCTCAAGGCTAAAGACTTTAACGGTGGATCTAAAAATGTTCAATTATTTTACAACTCGAAATATAATTATACAAATCATACCTTTAAAATATCTACAAATTTGTGCGATATTTGCAAATATTGATTGAAATATGTATATCGATACTTTTATTCGATTTCTTTTCTGCGTATTGATACAGACACAACCGATACGTATCGATACTTTTCGACGTTTCGACCACCACTATAACATGTGTTGTCTCGAAGCGGGGAGTTAATACCTAGACGGGCTACTCGCTGCTACTATTCCGCGAACCCACGCTCCGCAGAGTAGTGGGGTGATAAAGCAGAACCCGACACCAGTAAACGACCAGCGCTACCACCCGCTGGCAGACGACTAACTTTCATGACACTTTTTTTCCACACATCCAGTGGTAGGATGCAGGGAGCTGAAAAAAACGCTGATTTAAGAACATGTGATACTTATTGAGGAAATCTTGTAGGAATCTGATATTCGAAATTCGATGTTATAATTTTTTCAAAGTAATCCAGTATTTAACACTGAGATAGAATTTACACTTTTAAGCTATAACAATTATAGTATTGAAGAATAGTGTTTTTACGTTTGAATGAAAAATATAGAAAACACTTTTATTGTCAGGTATCATTTAGTGTAGTAGTAGTAGTAGGTCGTATACTCGATAACCCTCGATAGAATTATCGGATTGAATTGAGCTTTGGCATACTTCATTGGAGCCGAAAAAGTAAGGACAAGTTCGTTACCCAGCCACAACCGAATAAAATTGTTAGAATAGGAGCATTTTTTGTGTTTTTGAAAAATACTTTATGAAAAAATCAAAAATTCCAATACTGTTTTCTGATAGTGCTCATAAATTTCTACTAATTATCTTGATAACATTTTTCGATTAAACTAAAATTAGGAAAGTTATAATGTATTAAAACTTGAAAAGAGTTAATACCTAAATTTCATTTTTCAGTAAAATTATGCGAAATATGAAAAAAAGTTATGATACAAAATTGTTTGCTACATAAAGATCTACGAGTTTGCAAAATTGTTTGTTTCAATACGATCTACAAATTGTGTCTTACATAGTTTCTGATAAAACGTGTATTTTTCATTTTAATTTTGAAAAATACGATTAAAATTAAAAAATTCTATTATTTAAACAAAATATGTGACATAAAAAAAACGTTGAGGTGGAAAATTATTTGCCTAAATGAGGTCTACAAATTCTCAGTAGGATATTTTTAGACAAGATGTATTACGTGCTCAACTAAGTTCCCGCTGTTTTTTTGATGAAAATGCAACATTATTGTGAAAAAATGGTTACAAATGAATCATTCAAAGCATTGCCCATCGTTAGCTACAACTTTTGCCCATCTTTCTGGTAGAGCTCGAATACCATTACGATAAAAGTGTTCATCTTTTGAGGCTATCCACGAATCAAGCCATTTTTCGATGTCTTCATATGAGTGGCACTACTGATCAGCCGGACCATGTGCCATCGACCAGAGCAAGTATTAATCGGACGGCGCAATATCTTGGGAATACGGCAGGTGGTAGGACTTCCCATTTGAGCGTTTCCAGGTAGGTTTTAACGGGTTTGGCAACGTGAGGCCGAGCGTTGTCATGCTGTAGAATCACTTTTTCATGCCTCTGCTGGTATTATGGCCGTTTTTCGAGAAGTGCTCGGCTCATACGCATCAATTGTGTTCGATACCGTTCACCAGTGATGGGTTCGTTCGGTTTCAACAGCTCGTAATATATAACACCGATCTGTCCCGGCTGGCACCACCAAATACACAGCATAACCTTCGCAGCGTGAACCCGTCACGATGCGATGAAAAAAACCCTTCCTTTTTTCCTTGGCTTCAAATCATGAGGAACCTAAGTTCCTTGTTTTTGAATCATTCCTGACGCATGCAATCGCTTGGAAATGGCTTGGCGGGTAACTCCTAATGCTGAAGTAAGCTCTTCTTGCGTTTGGCACGGATCCTCATCGAACAATGCCTCCAATTCAGGGTTTTCGAAGGTTTTTAGCCTTCCTTCACGCGGTCGGTCGTCAACATCGAAATCACTGTCTTTGAAGAGACGGAACCAATCCCGGCACGTTGTTTCACTTAGAGCGGCATCTCCAAAAACTTTTTGGAGCTCTCAATACGCTTCAGCCGCCGTTTTCTTCGAATAAAAGAAAAAATCAACACTTCCCGCAAATGACGATTATTTGGAACAAAATCAGACATTTTCACACAACCAAAAGTATATGACGCCAAAGAAAAATCGCTAATGTGTCAAAACGGTTTGTTTACCTTATGTCTAAGCTTGGTATATGATGATTTGGATATGTCAAAATCGACCAGCACTTACTGCTGGAGCCATCTATTGACAAACAGCGGGAACTTAGTTGCGCATCTAATATATTTTATGTTTTGGTTTAAAAAAAACACTATTGAAAATGGAAAATTACATTTTTGAACGAAAATATGTAAGATACAAAATAAGACTTGAAATAAAAAATCGTTTGCTTAAAAACAATCTACGAATTTTTTTCCTTTTTGTGATATTTGGAAGATATATTTTTTTTAATCATGTCAATTATTAGAAAGTTTCAGAAATGTATACAGAAAATCGAGCGGGCTGCGCGACTGTCATAATGAGAATGTGTTCCTTAAGGTTGATAGAGCCTCAAGTAAATTGAATTTCCGTTTACATTTAAAATCAAAAACAAATTTAGTAACTTTGAGAAAATGTAATTCACACCTGCAATATTATAAAATTGATTTGAGCTTTAATATCAAATTACAAGAAATAAACTTATATGTATGTGAAGAATATAAAAACTAGCGCGGAGCGCGACGATCAAATCGCGCGCTTTTTGAGCAAAAACGAGAAAGAAAGATTAAACTGTTCTCTATTTAAGATTATAATAATATAGACTCTTCGTGCACATAGGAACGAGCACACAGGCGTGACTCAATCGACTTGAAAACAGCCGATATAGTCCAGTCGAATTAGAATTCAAGATGGATGTGAGAGAAAGATCCGAGATTTTTATTGGAATCACTCAAAAATATCATAGTAATTGACGTACCGTGTTTTGCGCCTCGAGTTTCCTTGTGCGTTTTGTAAAACAAATGTCCAAAGCCAAAAAGTGCGAAAATAGGCCATTTTTAAAATATATTTTCTCATTTTACTCTTAAAATATCAGTTTTATGATGAAATTGTATTAGAGCAAAGTTGTAGAGCACAAAATTTGCTACAAAATTTTGTGGTTTGAAGTTGAGATTTGATTTTCCTCCGCCACAGCGGCCGAACAATAAATAAAAAATAGTCGAAAAACAGCTATTTTTTGCACGCACATTTGAAATTGAAAATATTAATACATCTAAATGGTTGTTTTGCCTTTAAAATATTTAATTCTTTACCTTTCGAATGCCGAAAACTCGAGTTCAATATCTCTTTTAGTTACCGAGTAATGTAATTGTTTATTAAGAATTTTCAAAATAACATAACTTTTAGGAATTAACATATACACTAGGAAAATTTTTTCACACATAGCATGATTTTTTTACACATACTGCAAGTATAAAACTATCATATTCAATGATTAGATGAGTGGTTTTTATTTTTTAACACATCCAAACGCTTATTTAAAAGGGGTTTGTAATTTTTACATTAATTGCAAAATGAATAATTCCGCGGTTTTTTGACAAATTCCAAATCTGAAAAGACCCTGTGAAAGTGCTTGCAAAAACGAATCTTTAAGCGCTTTGAACGCTTCAATTCGACCTTCCAATCTGAAGTTCTTGAATCCCAAAGTCGGATGCATGTGAGTGAGATTTCAGCAACAATTAAACGAAAAAAAAATTCCAGCATATAGCTTTATCAATTTACTTTCGATATATTGTTGAAGAAAACCGATTACTTTGACGATCTATGTGCAATTAATTCTAACAGCTAGGCAAACGCGCGTGGGATTGGCAAAAATCGGAGTGGAGGGAACAGTCAGTGTGGCGCAAAAACTTTATTCGGCGCCTTCAAAATCGTCGCGCGCTCTTCACTGCCTCTTATCTCGGCTTCTAATCGACCAAATTTTACGTTTATTTGTTTGAATCGATATAGCAAATCAAGAGGAATCTAATGATGTGCATACTTCTAGTCTGTTTTTAAAAGTTTATGAATGGTTAACATCATTTGGGATTTTTCTAATTTTGACATTGCACAATCATACAATTTTCGAAGATAATTCTTAAATACGCAAATACTTTTGCAAATCGTACACCCATTTTGAGTTCAGAATTTAGATTCGCACAACATTTTTTTACAGCTTCTTTTTAATAAATTAACCAACACTTTTATCGGGATTTTCGAAAAAAAAAAAATTTTTGAGAGATATATTAATTTAAACTTTTGATAAAATTGGATAAAATGCTAAATTCTCTTGTACTTAAAATTCATTATCTCTGGTTGAAATAATCTAATCGATTTCGGGTTTGTTTCATTTTCTAGCTTATTACGTTAGGTTTTCGGATAAATATTTTTGTAATTTTTACTTATGTATAATAAATTTATGTTTCATAATCTATACAGAATGTGTACTTTTTATTTTGCAAAAATAAATGCATTCCATTTTTAACAAAAAGGATTGATTTTCTAACAATTATATGACTATTATTATGAATAAAAAAAAGGTACCGTCTACTTGGAAAAAAAATCCATTGTACCTCACTAGCAGTAACTTTTCGGGTAAACTTTATAAAAATGAAATTAATAGCAACTAGAATTATTTTGATCAAATCTTTATATAACTGAAATTGTGTTCCACCTTGAAATTGCAAAAGTATTTGCGTATGTGGGACATTCTTTTGCAAATCGTACGGATTTGAAAAAAAAAATTGTTCACATTTTTAAAAGTCTTAAATTTTTTTCCGTGGCATCTTTTTAATATTTTAATCAAAACGTATATCGGGATTTTCACAAGACAAATTTTTTTTGAGAGATATATTAATTTAAACTTTTGATAAAATTGGACAAAATGCTAAATTCTCTTGTGCTTAAAATTCATTACCTCAGTTTAAAATAATCAAATCGATTTCGGTTCTGTTTCATTTTTTAGCTTATTACGTTAGGTTTTCAGATAAATATTTTTATAATTTTTATTTTGTTAATTAGCTACATATATAAGCAATTTAATTGTTTAAACAATGTTTGCATTTGGTAGATGTATATATATATAAGTCGATCAAGGTGTGGGTTAAAAAAATAATTGAAACACTCGAACGTAATTTGTCATGAGCGACGTTTCGTTGGCTTGGTTCGCCAACCTCATCAGGCTATATTTGAATGAAAAAGTTCATATAAATTAGGAATAACAATAATTTTTACAAATTTTTTTACAAAACAGTGAGAAAACACTTTCTAAAGAGTCACAAAAAAAACAAATTTTACCTTAAAAATTGAAGTCTTTACATTTAAAACATTTAGTTAATTATTAAAATCTAATTTAATTCGTCACATTGTTTCGTCCCGAAGTGAAATATTAAACTAACTATTCGTAATTTTGTTTCCTTATTTATAAGACGGAGGACACTAATATTAATAAACTAACACTAACTTAAAACTTGTATATTATACAAATAAAGTATTTAAACGTTAAATAATAATTTCAAAACAGGAATCAGGATTCATAATTTCAAACTCTTCAAAAGTGGAAAGTAGTTAGAATTTAACGTATAAATATCATCTTTTTTATTTATACTATTTTTTTGACACTTAATATGAATCATTTCTGATATAAGTCTTTTTTTATAAATAATTTCGGAATCCACTACAGTAGTCTTATTCCAATCAAATTCATGTTTAAAATTAGTTTGATGCTGACAAACAACTGATTCGTCATTTTTATTATTAATGTGTTCCTTTATACGTGTCTTTAAAGTTCTTTTTGTTTCGGCAATATAACACGCTTCACAATCTTTGCAACGGATTTTGTAAACAACATTGGTTCTATCCATTATTTTGGTGCTGTCTTTACCTAATTTGATGACAGAGCTCAAATTTTTATTGACAATTGGAATAGTTGAAATATTGAATACTTTCAAACTTGAAGATAATTTTTTAAAAATTCTTTCAACAAAAGGCAAGCAAATAGTAGTATTGAAATTATAAGAAAAGTACTTATTTTTATTACTGATGCTTTCATTATGGGTAGAATTAGAAGAAGATCTAATTTTTTCCAGACGGATTGTAATATTCTTCTCAATAAAATTTGAAGGATAATTATTATGTTTTAAAATCTGAAAAACTTTACACAAATTCTCATGATGAAATTCATGATGAGATAATAAAATTGCTCTGTCAACAAGGTTAAAAACAATATTTTTCTTTTGTTGAGTTGGATGATTTGAAGAATAATTAATAACTCTGTCAGACGATGTTTGTTTACGAAACCAGTTAGTGATAATCATATTATTATTTCTAATTAAGGTCATATCTAAAAAATTTATTCTTTCATCTTGTTCTAACTCAAAGGTAAATTGTAAATTGGAATCATAAGAATTGAAGGTATTAATCACTGAATCAATATGTTTCTTTCGGACACATAGAATAATATCGTCGACTTTAAAGACACGTATAAAGGAACACATTAATAATAAAAATGACGAATCAGTTGTTTGTCAGCATCAAACTAATTTTAAACATGAATTTGATTGGAATAAGACTACTGTAGTGGATTCCGAAATTATTTATAAAAAAAGACTTATATCAGAAATGATTCATATTAAGTGTCAAAAAAATAGTATAAATAAAAAAGATGATATTTATACGTTAAATTCTAACTACTTTCCACTTTTGAAGAGTTTGAAATTATGAATCCTGATTCCTGTTTTGAAATTATTATTTAACGTTTAAATACTCATTTGTATAATATACAAGTTTTAAGTTAGTGTTAGTTTATTAATATTAGTGTCCTCCGTCTTATAAATAAGGAAACAAAATTACGAATAGTTAGTTTAATATTTCACTTCGGGACGAAACAATGTGACGAATTAAATTAGATTTTAATAATTAACTAAATGTTTTAAATGTAAAGACTTCAATTTTTAAGGTAAAATTTGTTTTTTTTTGTGACTCTTTAGAAAGTGTTTTCTCACTGTTTTGTAAAAAATTTTGTAAAAATTATTGTTATTCCTAATTTATATGAACTTTTTCATTCAAATATAGCCTGATGAGGTTGGCGAACCAAGCCAACGAAACGTCGCTCATGACAAATTACGTTTGAGTGTTTCAATTATTTTTTTAACCCACACCTTGATCGACTTATATATATACATCTACTATATACACATCATGGAGGGTGATAATTCTACAATATTCTCAATGTTTGCATTTGTTTCAGATAAATATTTTTATAATTTTTATTTTGTTAATTAACTACATATATAAGCAATTTAATTGTTTAAACAATTTTTGCATATTTGCTCTCTCAGTAGAAAAATTTTGAAAAAATAGTATCATATGCGCATATTTAACAAAAGTGGAGACTTAATTAGATCGGAAGATATTAAATATTTTTGAGCGCGCGACGTGTTTAATCATGTCCGAGTCGATCAAAAGCACATTATGTCTCGAGGAAGGCTAGTTGCGGCTCGACTCGGAAATGATTAAACACGTCGCGCGCTCAAAAATATTTAATATCTTCCGATCTAATTAAGTCTCCACTTATATCTGTACTTAATTCAGGCCGTGTTCGCGAGCATAGGCGATAGCGGCCACTATACTTTGATCCTGTTTTGAGCTTACGCCAGATGGCGCCGAAGTATAATTTCTTAAACCTCACCCCGCTGACCACCGCACCGTAGTTGCATCACTAATGGCTGCTAATCGTCACTAAAATGTGCTAAGATGCTAACGAATAGGAATAAACTTGGAGGTTTAATAAAACTATTTAAGTAATTATTTTTGAGTAAGTATTCGAATCGCATTGATAAACTTGCTTTTTGTGATTGCAGTTTTCTGGTAAGTGCATACTTGCATACATGGAGTATTATTATTTCAATGTATATATTTGTAATTTTGGGACGCTTGGGTTATAATCTCTATTTGTGTTTATCCTGACAGTACTCTGCGATACACAATTAAAACTCCATGTATGTGAGGATGCTCTCATCAGGAAACTGCAATCACAAAAAGCAAGATTATCAATAGGATTCGAATAATTACTCGATAATAATTACATAAATAATTTTATTTAACCTCAAAGTTTATTCCGATTTCATTATTTCCTGAATTATCTGAACATGATCTGAATATGATCTGTACATGATCTGAACAGTCATCTATTATCTTCGTTTAGGGTTTTGAGCTTACGCCAGATGGCTCTGACGAAATCTATGCTGAGCCACCACTAAAGCATTACGCGGGAATGGCCTGACTTAATTAACAAAATAAAAATTGTAAAAATATTTATCCGAAATCCTAACGTAATAAGCTAGAAAATAAAACAAACCCGAAATCGATTAGATTATTTCAAGTGGAGATAATGAATTTTAAATACAAGAGAATTTAGCATTTTATCCAATTTTATCAAAAGTTTAAATTAATATATCTCTCAAAAAATTTTTTTTTTTCGAAAATCCCGATAAAAGTGTTGGTTAATTTATTAAAAAGAAGCTGTAAAAAAATGTTGTGCGAATCTAAATTCTGAACTCAAAATGGGTGTACGATTTGCAAAAGTATTTGCGTATTTAAGAATTATCTTCGAAAATTGTATGATTGTGCAATGTCAAAATTAGAAAAATCCCAAATGATGTTAACCATTCATAAACTTTTAAAAACAGACTAGAAGTATGCACATCATTAGATTCCTCTTGATTTGCTATATCGATTCAAACAAATAAACGTAAAATTTGGTCGATTAGAAGCCGAGATAAGAGGCAGTGAAGAGCGCGCGACGATTTTGAAGGCGCCGAATAAAGTTTTTGCGCCACACTGACTGTTCCCTCCACTCCGATTTTTGCCAATCCCACGCGCGTTTGCCTAGCTGTTAGAATTAATTGCACATAGATCGTCAAAGTAATCGGTTTTCTTCAACAATATATCGAAAGTAAATTGATAAAGCTATATGCTGGAATTTTTTTTTCGTTTAATTGTTGCTGAAATCTCACTCACATGCATCCGACTTTGGGATTCAAGAACTTCAGATTGGAAGGTCGAATTGAAGCGTTCAAAGCGCTTAAAGATTCGTTTTTGCAAGCACTTTCACAGGGTCTTTTCAGATTTGGAATTTGTCAAAAAACCGCGGAATTATTCATTTTGCAATTAATGTAAAAATTACAAACCCCTTTTAAATAAGCGTTTGGATGTGTTAAAAAATAAAAACCACTCATCTAATCATTGAATATGATAGTTTTATACTTGCAGTATGTGTAAAAAAATCATGCTATGTGTGAAAAAATTTTCCTAGTGTATATGTTAATTCCTAAAAGTTATGTTATTTTGAAAATTCTTAATAAACAATTACATTACTCGGTAACTAAAAGAGATATTGAACTCGAGTTTTCGGCATTCGAAAGGTAAAGAATTAAATATTTTAAAGGCAAAACAACCATTTAGATGTATTAATATTTTCAATTTCAAATGTGCGTGCAAAAAATAGCTGTTTTTCGACTATTTTTTATTTATTGTTCGGCCGCTGTGGCGGAGGAAAATCAAATCTCAACTTCAAACCACAAAATTTTGTAGCAAATTTTGTGCTCTACAACTTTGCTCTAATACAATTTCATCATAAAACTGATATTTTAAGAGTAAAATGAGAAAATATATTTTAAAAATGGCCTATTTTCGCACTTTTTGGCTTTGGACATTTGTTTTACAAAACGCACAAGGAAACTCGAGGCGCAAAACACGGTACGTCAATTACTATGATATTTTTGAGTGATTCCAATAAAAATCTCGGATCTTTCTCTCACATCCATCTTGAATTCTAATTCGACTGGACTATATCGGCTGTTTTCAAGTCGATTGAGTCACGCCTGTGTGCTCGTTCCTATGTGCACGAAGAGTCTATATTATTATAATCTTAAATAGAGAACAGTTTAATCTTTCTTTCTCGTTTTTGCTCAAAAGCGCGCGATTTGATCGTCGCGCTCCGCGCTAGTTTTTATATTCTTCACATACATATAAGTTTATTTCTTGTAATTTGATATTAAAGCTCAAATCAATTTTATAATATTGCAGGTGTGAATTACATTTTCTCAAAGTTACTAAATTTGTTTTTGATTTTAAATGTAAACGGAAATTCAATTTACTTGAGGCTCTATCAACCTTAAGGAACACATTCTCATTATGACAGTCGCGCAGCCCGCTCGATTTTCTGTATACATTTCTGAAACTTTCTAATAATTGACATGATTAAAAAAAATATATCTTCCAAATATCACAAAAAGGAAAAAAATTCGTAGATTGTTTTTAAGCAAACGATTTTTTATTTCAAGTCTTATTTTGTATCTTACATATTTTCGTTCAAAAATGTAATTTTCCATTTTCAATAGTGTTTTTTTTAAACCAAAACATAAAATATATTAGATGCGCAACTAAGTTCCCGCTGTTTGTCAATAGATGGCTCCAGCAGTAAGTGCTGGTCGATTTTGACATATCCAAATCATCATATACCAAGCTTAGACATAAGGTAAACAAACCGTTTTGACACATTAGCGATTTTTCTTTGGCGTCATATACTTTTGGTTGTGTGAAAATGTCTGATTTTGTTCCAAATAATCGTCATTTGCGGGAAGTGTTGATTTTTTCTTTTATTCGAAGAAAACGGCGGCTGAAGCGTATTGAGAGCTCCAAAAAGTTTTTGGAGATGCCGCTCTAAGTGAAACAACCATTCATAAACTTTTAAAAACAGACTAGAAGTATGCACATCATTAGATTCCTCTTGATTTGCTATATCGATTCAAACAAATAAACGTAAAATTTGGTCGATTAGAAGCCGAGATAAGAGGCAGTGAAGAGCGCGCGACGATTTTGAAGGCGCCGAATAAAGTTTTTGCGCCACACTGACTGTTCCCTCCACTCCGATTTTTGCCAATCCCACGCGCGTTTGCCTAGCTGTTAGAATTAATTGCACATAGATCGTCAAAGTAATCGGTTTTCTTCAACAATATATCGAAAGTAAATTGATAAAGCTATATGCTGGAATTTTTTTTTTCGTTTAATTGTTGCTGAAATCTCACTCACATGCATCCGACTTTGGGATTCAAGAACTTCAGATTGGAAGGTCGAATTGAAGCGTTCAAAGCGCTTAAAGATTCGTTTTTGCAAGCACTTTCACAGGGTCTTTTCAGATTTGGAATTTGTCAAAAAACCGCGGAATTATTCATTTTGCAATTAATGTAAAAATTACAAACCCCTTTTAAATAAGCGTTTTTTATTAAACATAATTTTGGAAAAAAAATTAGCGACCACACTTGAAGAAATACTCAAAACTATGTTTAAAATTAAAAAAATGAAGTTCAAATAATTTTTTTAAATCTAAAACCATTGCTTTCAGCGTAAAACTGATGAAAAAACGTTTCCAATAGCTCCATAGAAAATTAATTTGGATAACTTTTGTAGAAGTTATGGTTAATTGAGTATCAGCGTGCGCAGTAAAAGGTTGAAAATTCGAGTCCCTGTATACTGACAACCCGTCGTACTAGAGACGTTTTCTGAGGGGAATTAAAAGAGGTTCACAGTAGTTATACAATGCCGGTTCTAGATACAGATTCCTGTAACCGACATTTACCGACATCGAGAAGCTTCGATTGGTTCTGTTCCAAGCTAAGTCTGGAAGTTTCAAGAAGAAGTTCGAAGCATATGACGTCACACTATACCCTTGATAAATTGTTTATTAATGAATGGGGGTGGGGGGTGGGGTGGAGGTCATCTCTTTCGGGAAACGTTTATTTCAAAGACTTTAGGAGTTGGTTTAACCTCTGTACGTATGGAATGTAAAGGACAAATGTTAAAAAATATTTCCTAGAAAAATAAAGGCATGTGACGGACAAATATTGAAAAATATTTCTCAGAAAAATAAAGGCATATGGTTAATTTAAACACTCTCAGGATGTTTAATGTAATAAATTTGATAAAATTTTTTCTGATTAATTTAGACGTGGGGTATGTGTGAAATGATTTCGTTTTTAGAGCTTGGATTGTTTATACTAATAAAATTGATATGACATCTCCCAGTTAGACTGCAGTAATCTGATATCGTACGTCTATGACATTAAATCACATTCGGGATATGTGAACAATAATACCCCTCTTTGTTTAAAACGAAGATAGAAACATTTACCATTATAAAAAGATGTATCTCACTGTTAATAAGAATCATTTTGTAATTGAAGTCTGAATCTTTCACTTGTATTTTGTATAAAGAAAAGTCATGGATTCTGAATATTACAAGAGACTTATTAGGATTATGGACCAAGCCTATCAATTATTAAAATACAATTCAAGTTTCGAATTGTATGAAAAATGGTTGAAATTAGGTAAACGAAATATTCGTTTAATAAATAAATTTTTTAAAGTGAACAAAAATAAGTTGTCCTGTGTATGAGAAGAAGAGGATAACATCTACACTTGGAATATTAAAGGCATTAAACACTAAAATAAACCAACTACGGAAGAAAGGAAGAGGTACAGCACTATCGAGTCAAGAGGAAAGGAGAAGAATAAGGTGGGAAGATTTAGAGACTGCTTTTCAGAATAGAATAAAGACGGGTTCTATTGTTAATTTAGCGCATATAGATTTAAAACATTTTTTGGAGGATGCTAAGTTATTAACAATTAAAAAAATAAATAGTGTTTTGAAGCAAAATCCAAATTTAAAAATTAATGTAATTTTGTATGGTAAATTTAAAACTTTAGTAGAAGGGGAAATGGATGAAGCTATAAAGCACTTCAACACAAAGAATGATATTATTTCTAAATCAACAGATTTGGATGCGTGGTATGATGAAAAAGTAAAAGATCAGCTTTTAGTAAATGTTGAAGAATTTCAGGAAACAAATTCTGGTTGGTCTTTAATTGAAATTATAAATTTATTAGTAAATATAAATAAATATGCCCCTTTTCAAATTGGATTATCAACGTACAACAATTTACCAAAGTATATTCAAACAAAAAAGGCAGTGGTTAATATAAAAAATAATGATCCTTATTGTTTTTGTGGTCAGTCACAGCAGCACTGAATCCCGTAAAAAATAATGCATGTGTAATGAGTTCTTATCCTCATTTTAGTTCAGTGTTAAAATATGATAACATAAAGTTTCCAATCAGTTTTTCTGACATCAAAAAGTTTGAAAAAAATGAATAATTTAAGTATAAACATTTATGGTGTGGATAATGAAAAATCTAAAAAAACAACGGAAATCGTTCCTTTTTATTTGAGTCAGGAAAAATCGGATTTACCTACAATTCATCTTTTAATGATTGAAAATACTTGGATTGATGTTAATCATGAAGAATTTATTCGTGAGGATGAAATTGATATTTCTCAACCAATTTATCATTTTTCATGGATAAAAAATTTATCTAGATTAATAAGTTCACAAGTCACAAGAAATGAGCATCAAATTTTAATATGTGACAGATGCCTATGTCAGTTTAGTTCAGAAAAGTCTTTTCGAAGTCATATATTGACATGTCAAAATATAAATAAATGTAGAATGATTTTACCAGATCATGAAAATAATATTTTGAAATTTAAAAACTATCAATATAAAGAAAAGGTGCCTTTCGTTGTACATGCTGATATTGAATGTCTTCTGGAGCCAGTGGTTGACGCACACATGAATACATCTATTTATCAAAAGCACGTTCCTACAAGTGTTGCTTATAATGTACTATGTAGTTTCGATAATTCAATTTCTAAAATTAAACTTTATCGTGACAAAGACTGCATTGAATGGTTCATAAATGAACTAAAATGTTTGGCTGAAAAAGTAGATGAGTATTTAAAAATTATAGTACCAATGGAGCCTCTAACTAATCAACAAGAACAAGAATTAAAATTTGCAAAAATTTGTCACATTTGTGAAAATCCTTTCAAAATTGATGATATCAAACACCGTGATCATTGCCACTTTACAGGCAAATATCGTGGTGTTGCTCATCAGGGTTGTAATATAAATTACAAGAATTCACACGTGATTCCAGTAGTTTTTCATAATTTATCAGGTTATGATTCCCATTTTTTTATCAAAGCTTTAGCGACAAGTTTTGAGGGAAATGTCAGTTTATTACCAATAAATAAGGAAAAATACATTTCTTTCACAAAAAATGTTGAAAAAACTAATGTAAAGCTACGATTTATTGACTCTTTTCGATTTATGCCGAGTAGTCTTGAAAAATTAGCATTATTTCTCAATAATGATGAAAAAATAATAACAAAAAGACACTGTGTGAATGATAATGAATTTAATTTACTGACTAGAAAACGTGTATTTCCATACAGTTATATTGATAATTGGGAGAAATTAGATGAACAACAATTACCCCCAAAAGAGGCTTTTTTCTGTAAATTAAATAATTCAAGTATTTCTAATGAAGATGATCAGCATGCTCGTAGAGTTTGGGAAACTTTCAACTTGAAAACTTTAGGTGAATATTCAGATCTTTACCTCAAAACTGATGTCCTACTTTCATCTGATATTTTTGAAAATTTTAGACACCATTGTTTAAAAACATATAATTTAGATCCATTGCATTATTACACGGCACCTGGACTTGCTTTTGATGCAATGTTAAAATTTACTAAAATAGAACTCGAATTGTTGACCGATCCTGAAATGTTATTGTTCATCGAAAGTGCTATTAGAGGTGGTGTCTCTCAATGCTCTAATAGATATGCAAAAGCAAATAATCGATATATGGGGTCCAATTTTGATCCAAATTTACCTGAGTCATATATTATGTACTTTGATATTAATAATCAGTACGGTGCAGCTATGAGCGAATTTTTACCTTACAGAAATTTTGAATGGGTAAAAGATTTTTCAATGATTGATTTTTTAAACATTCCTGATGATTCATCTGTAGGTTTCATACTTGAAGTGGATTTTGAATATCCAGAACAGCTTCATGATTCACATAAAGATTTACCTCTATGTCCAGAGCATTTCATAGCCCCCAATTCAAAATGTAAAATTTCAAAACTGATGACAACTCTATTACCCAAGAATAATTACATTGTTCACTATAGAAATTTTAAATTGTATTTAAGTTTGGGTGTAAAATTAAAAAAAATTCATAGAGTTTTGAAATTAATCAAAAATCTTGGTTAAAAAGCTACATTGATCTCAATGCAGAATTAGGAAAAAAATCAGACAATGATTTTGAGAAAAATTTTAATAAATTAATGAATAATTCTGTATTTGGAAAAACGATGGAAAATGTTAGGAAGCATAAAGATGTAGAATTAGTTACAAAGTGGGAGGGGAGGTATGGCGCAAAAGCTCTAATAGCAGAACCAAATTTTCACAGCTGCACCATATTTGATGAAAATATGGTTTTAATAGAGCTTAAACGATTAAAAGTACATTTTAACAAACCAATTTATACAGGTTTTATCATTCTCGATATATCAAAAATAATGATTTATGATTTTCATTATAATTATATGAAACATAATTTTGGAAACAATGCAAAATTACTTTATACAGATACAGACAGTCTAATATATGACGTCACAGTTCCAGATTTTTATGATTACATTCGAAGAGATATTCATAAATTTGATACGTCTGATTATCCTCCAAACAATGTTTATGATATTCCTCTTGCGAATAAAAAAGTTTTAGGTTTAATGAAAGATGAGAACAATGGGAAAATTATGTTAGAATTTATTGGATTGCGATCAAAACTATATGCATTTAAAGTACAGGGGGATCAAGAAGAAAAACGAAAGGCTAAAGGCGTTAAAGGGTCAACTTTGAAAGAAATAACATTTGAAGATTATAAGCAGTCTCTATTTTCTTATAAAAACCTTGTCAAGACTCAATTCCTGATTCGAAGTAAAAAGCACGAAGTGCATACGATTAAACAAAATAAAATAGCCTTGAGTTGGTATGTGGATAAAAGAATGCTTCATCCTGGGAAAACAGACACTTTTCCATGGGGCTACATTATGAAATAATTTAAAATAAGTCCAAAAGCATCTTTTTCGATGTCTCTCTATAACATATACTCTTAAATATTCTTTTGATTTTATTTGATATTTATGATTTATTGAAAAATGTTATTAATTTAAATAGTCTTTAATATACAAGTAGTAAAATTAAAATAAAATTAAAATAAATAGATTTTTTATCTAATTATAGTTTTTTATGAAAAATTTTAATTTCGAAATAACTTGAAAAGTAAAATCATCATCATCTAATTTTTCATGCATTTAATATTTTTTAAACTAACAACATTATCGATCAATTTTATTCAAAGTTGCGATTAAATTTTTTGATTGTTCAGAATTTGAGTGTTCAGAATTTGAGCATACTTTCTTTGAATAAAATTGTTTGATATAATTGTGATATTAAAAAATTCATGATATTTTGATGCTTCAGACGAGAAAAGAAAAATTATTAAAGTACATTCAGAATATATAATCTGTTCCAAATTTGCAACATTTATTTTTTCATTCAAATTTCAGTATAAAATAATAATAATAATTTTCAAAATATTTGTTTCAGATCATGGATTATGTCCACATCTTAACGTCAGTGAAAATTCCCGAGGAGTGGATGAGGTCTACTCCATACAGCATCTTAAAGGAGGTTTGCAGTGATGCAGTGTCGAGATTCATTGCAGATCCACAGGCGTTAATTCTGATGGAGTTTGGCGGAGTGTTCACCATGCTCCAGAAAGATGAAGAAGACAGTGGTTTTATTTTTAAAAAATTATAAAAAACCAAAAAACGTAAAAAAAAGTTAAAAAGTATTTCACAATATATTATCAATATTTGTAAAAAATAAAAAATGTGATTTTTTAACAAATTTATATAAAAATAAAAATATATGGTGATGAAAATTTTGTAATATAAAAATTAAATTGTGTCGTTTCATTCCACCACCTTTCCCCACTCTTATTTACGATGGTTCATTTTATTGAAAAAATAATTTTTATTCATAAAAAAAGTCTGTTTTATCAGAATTTTTCAGTTCTTACTTGACGAATTGTATTTAAATATAAATTTTCGTAATAAAATGAATTGAAGTATAGTAATTTTTCACTAACCGTATTTTAAATTTGAAAATATACTTTTAAATTCAAATATTTCTTAAATTTAACTTTCAAATACTAACAATTGGTCATTTTTAATAGTAGGTAGCGAGATTCTTTTTGTATGAATGTATTCTTTATATTCATAGGGTGCCATCCCATGACGGTGTTTATACTCGTCGTAAAGCAGAAAAATAATTAGAATGAGAGACACATATATACGCTCTCTTTCACTTATGATTTTCTAACATCGACATGGAACTCCGGCCTCATTGATCAGTAATGGAATGCTAGAACACATAATGATGATAATAATCATGTGATATCTTCAGAATTTGTATATAGAAAAGTTCAGTCACACTGCTGACCTACCACAATTCAATACTACGGTGGGTTGAAGAATAAAGAACAGTTTTTCTTGTATTAAATACATTTTTTTATTGAATTATAATTTTCAAAAAGCACACATTTCTAATCAATATGTAGCAGTACAAAAGTTTAGATTACAATTTTAAATTAATTGGCAAATATTATTATTATTATTTTCTATTTTATAATTTTTATGTAACCACAATTTTAAAAGTATTACATTTCGCAACGCACAGTCAAAATTTTGTATATTTTTATTATGATGGAAACATTTAATTAAACCTTTTGATTCATTAATCAAGTATTGAAGTGGAGGACATTTTAATTCATACAAATCAATAATTTTTATTGATGGTTTAACATAACTTTTCAAACAATTCTTTTTTTCTAGTCCTTTTACATAGATTTTCGTTGTGTTTTTAAAAATCTTTGTAAGTATTATTTTCAACAATGTATAAGGCACATTACCAGAAGTCCATGTTATACCATGCAAATTATTTTCCAACCAACGATTTATATTTCTGTACTTTGGAGATATAGAGGTCCACTCACAAGGTGGTTGGAAAAGAAAATTAAAAGGTCTTGCTGATTCATTATTATTATTATCAACTGGAAGAATTGCTAATTCTTTAATTATGAATTCATGAATAGGCAACTTGAATCCTTGAATGTCAACTATGTACTCCATCTTAACTGATACTAACTTATTTGAGAAATATCAAGACAATTTATATAAGTTTTTTAATCCCACCACTTATTGGTTTATATTCAATTACCCTATCATGCAAAATTAAACAATATGCAGCAGTTTGAGCTGGGAAATTTTCTTTAGCTTCAAATTCTAAGCGAATATCAACTGGATCAGACTTCAAAGATTCATTTTGCTTTGAACAATCAATATATATAGTTTCACCTCGAAAATTCACCAAATTTCCATCTTGATCAACTATTCGTAACTGAATTTGATCTATTGTCTTGACAGCAACTGGTAAGTAAATGACGTGTGTTGGCACTTCAACTATTTCATATCCTGGTGGTACTACCGGAAAAAATTCATGAATAGTGTGCACCTTCTGATCATTGATGTATGCACCTGTAGTAATATTGCACTCGATTCTCAGACAATTTACTTTTATTATGGACACTGGTAAATTTGATTTATGTACATTATTAGCTTTAAGTATCTGCACGGAAAAAATTTATCGCTTAAAATTTAACAGACTATTCGAAGAGTCGTGGACAGAAAGTAAAATCGGAGAAAGTCTTGTAAGGTTTCAATGACTTTTAGGAAATAGTAGAAAAAAGTCGACTAACTTTTAGAAAACCAGGTCGAAGAAAAAAAGTCGCGTATTTACTATTATAAAAGTATTTTAAACACTAACTGATCTTTTCTAAGAAGTAATGAAAAGTTTCATAATCTTTGGATTCATTTGTCATAGATTTTAAAAGACTATCGAATAATTTGAAATGAAAGTAATTCAAACAAATAGTTTTGTAAATTGTATTCTAAAGTCCATCAGATTTTATATGCCGTCTTCTAAAATTTCTTCGACAGTCGCAAAAAGCGATGCGCAGAAACGTAATTCGTAGCATCGCACAGCAGACAATGCAGCTCAGCTTTATGTTTTTGTAATAATTTTGGTTAGATTTTGAGATTACGTGTCGTTTGGTTTCGTTTGAATCTGGATTGAAGCGTACATTGAAGAATTAGTTCCGAGTAAGTATATGTTTACCTTGATAAAGTGTATTACGTCAAATTTGAAATTGATCTATTATTTTAGATTTGCCTTCAAACTCTGAATGTGATCCAAATATTTTACACAAGTCTCCATGACATGTAACGGATATGCGGGTTAAGGCGTGCGATTAGAATTAGGTTAAGATGCGTGCGTGCGTGCGAGCGTTCGATTCTCGGTGCTGCGAAGTGTTTATAAAAAATTGCGTTTCTGTAATGTGCAGTGTTAAATATAATGGTAAGTTCATATTAGGATTATATAGGTAATGTAAAAGTGAAAAATAATTAACTATATAAGTGCAGGATCATATCACAGAAAATAATATTTTCCTTTTTACACTGTTCAAAATTTTCTTCGACTGTCACTTAGACTTTCGATGCCTGGTTTAGAGACAATGGAACCCAACCCACGGTGTTTTAAATTTTCCGCGACTGTCACTTAAACTTTCGAATTTACGTTTTACATTTTCAGCGACTATCTATCATATTCTTCAATAAGGAGGCTCATAATGTTTAGTCGACTTTCTAACCTATCCACGAGTATTATACAAAGTCGATGACTTTTTAAGCGACAAATTTTTTCCGTGTGAGGTTCAAATCCCAATAAATACGCTATTGAATCTTCTTTTATAAAATTTATTTCGCGATTACAAAGAATCTCACTACGTAAAGTATTGTTATTAGGCTTAATATGGATCTCTATTCCTTTTTTAACTAAGACATTTTGTAAATATTTCTGAATATCTGATATTTCATAACTACCTGTAGGTATAACAATTTCTTCTTTTCCCACATAAAATTTATTTTGACTTTTGTCTATGTTTGGAATCGAATTGAAAGTTAGAAATTCAACGAGACCAAGAACGTAATTTTTATTAAGTGAAAGTTCAATTGGTGGAAAATATTGCGTTTCTAATAGAGATGAATTTCCTGATAATGTCAAGGTAAATGAATCATCCATGATGATGGTTAATTTTTGACTGAAGTAAAATTAATTAATTTACTCATTTATATAGATAGTACAAACTTTTCCATTTCAACTGATTACATAAAAATTTGAGATACAAATGACCACACACGAATGTATTGTAATTCTGATACCTGTCATGATTATATTTTATATTATCAACACCAAGATATTTAACAAGATCTGAAGGTGGTCGAAGGTTACCAAAACTATCAAAATATTCAACATCATTACCAATTTTCTTATATGCAACCCAATGTGTACCTGGTCCATCTTTATCATCTAAATTAACAATAGCTGATTCGAATATATAGGGTCCTATCATTGGTAATTTATTTCGCACAAAAACACCTCGAAAGTGATGTATTTTCATAGACTTTACATATTTAACCAAATCAAAATCAGTTAGAGCTCGATGTGGTAATTTTATTTCGACTTTTTTTTTAGCTTTTCTGAATTTTTTACTTGAGAGTCAATGTGAAGATCTAAGCCCTCCTTATTTGGCTTAAGATATAAGCCTTTTCCTAATGCTATAGATTCTATCATCTGATTGTGGCGTTTACTTTCTTCAAGTTGTTTTTTAGCTGCATTTGCATCATTGACAGCCTTAGCTACACCAGCAGCCCCACCTGCTAACGCCCCAACGGCACTGAGACCTGCAAAAACAGGTACCAAAAAAGGTAGAAAGCCTCCAACTTTACTCGGTACAGGAAGAATTTGAGGCTTTTTTACATTGCGTTTTCCACCAGCCTTTTTCACAGCTGCACGTGCACCCTGAAGTGCTAATTTGATAACACTGTGAGCATTTTTGCTAGGGATCATAGATTTTTTAGCTGCTGTAACAACTTTCTTCAATGACGAACCCAATCTTTTTTTCTTTTTCGTGACCCCCATCCCCAGTTTTGATTTTACTTTCATGGCATTCGTTATTGCCCAAGCGGCTGCCTTTTCAACTATTTTAGCGTCTTTTGCTAACACACGATCCCACGCTTTTTCAGCTAAAACTCTATCAGTTGTATTTCTTGCTGAAATATTATCTCTGTTTTGAGAATATAAAATGTCGTGTTCCTTGCAAACTGTATCAAGGGGATTAATACCAGGATCACCACGTGTTAATCGCTTCGTTAATTTAGTCCCAGGGCCACAATATTGATAACCAGGGATGTGCAATTCTACAGGAAGGTTATTAATAACTTTATTTAATAGTCCTTTACCACGTCTATTTTGTTTGAAAGCTTTTGTACAACTGGCTATACCTTTCTTTGTGACCATAATTATATCTGTTCAAAAAAACTTTTCAGACTGAAATGAAAACCTTTAAAAGCATGCTATTTATAGTACTCAAGTCAGTTGTTATCAAGATGGAGTTTAAAACACAATCTATGAAATTATGGGTTGCAAATTTTGACAAATTCACACTAGATTGGAAAAGAGAAGAAAAGCGTCATGGGAATTTATTACCAAACAGTGTACGCGCAATTTTCTGCGGTCCATCCAATTGTGGGAAAACGAATGCGTTACTTACATTACTAACACACCCAAACGGATTAAGATTTGAAAATATCTACATTTATTCAAAATCTTTGAACCAACCTAAATACAAATTTTTAGAAAAAGTTTTACAATCGGTGAATGATATAAAATACTTTCCTTTCAATGAACATGGAGAAGTTGTTCAACCGAATGAAGCACAACCTAACTCAATAATCGTGTTTGATGATGTGGCATGTGATAAACAAGATAACATTCGAGCATTTTTTTCCATGGGTAGACATAGACTCATTGACTGTTTTTACTTGTGTCAAACGTACGCACGAATTCCAAAACATTTAATTCGTGATAACGTTAATTTCTTAGTACTTTTTAAGCAGGATGAAATGAATCTTAAACATATCTATGATGATCACGTAAACACGGATATGTCGTTTTCAAAATTTAAAGAATTATGTTCAGCTTGTTGGGATAATAAATATGGTTTTCTTGTTATTGACAAAGATAATGAAATTAATCAAGGAAGATATCGCAAATGCTTTGATTGTTTTATAAATTTGAGAAATTAATAAAAAAGTATATCCTAATACTTTATAGAACTAGCTGCACTTTAGACTTCGATGAAACAAGATGTCTTTGAAGAACGAAAACTTTCATAAAAATGAAACGGATATTTTGCAGCAAATTGCTATAGCTAGTGATGCAATTCGACGTAAACATAAATTAATAAAATTGGGCAAGGAAGCAATTGAACAGACACTTAATAATACTTTTAAACCTATTGTTACCCCCCTTGAGAAAATTGTTGATGGTTTCAAAATAAGGGAAACAGTTAATTCTGTTGAAAAAGTGCAAAGTGAAGATATAGAAAATATTTATGATAATGATGATAATGATGATGATCATGATGGTGATGTAACTTTTATGTCAGCTACTGACGAAAGAGTAGATGAAAGAGAAGATTCCAATAATTCAGAATTTTTAAATGTCAATGACACTGAAAATAATAAAAAAACAACTTCTACTTCATGGGATGATAATATTAAACATTATCTTATATTGTTAGGTGAAAGAAGTAAAGAATTTGATAATATAAATGATGTACGGAAATTAACCAAGGATAGATTAATGATTGAAGATTCGCCAATAAGTTTCAGTCAGGACTATATTCACGTGGGTGATTCAAATTTCCAAATAAGTAAAGGTTTACTTGAACTTTTATTTAAAAAAATTCCTGAAGAATCTCTAATAAGTTCTGATGATCTTGAAAATTATAGAAAAATTATTCTCGCAACGAATGCTCATAAAAAACATTATAAAGCAGCTAACGACGTTCGTGATAGTAAGTCCTTTAAATATAAACATTTTATTGAAAAAATAATCGTCACATCCCCTGCTAGAAATAATGATAGACGAAGTAAAAGACAAGATATATCAGGTCGAGGTATGATACCTCAGTACATGGTTGCTAAAGAGGGTAATCAGTTGGATTACATTTACTGGGATGATCCGAATGAGTTGGTAGATCGATTACGTTTACTTTTAGCATCCCAAGCAGCTGGTAACTCAAGTCATACAAATGAAATTATATCAATCGTTGAAGAACTACGAGAAGCTGGGATTATTTATTAGTGAATTTTTTATTAATTGTATCATTTTTATGATGAGTATCGATATATTCGGACGTCTTTTTAAACAAACTGGAAACTCCAATCGTGGTCCTCCGGGAATTGGATTCAAGGTTTCCAATTCAGGAAATTACGATCTAGATGGAAAGAGGCTATGCAACGTGGCTGGAGCTGAAGAATCGAATGATGCAGTGAATTTGCAATTGGTTCTAGATTTAATAAAATAAGAAACTAATACCATCCATAATGTTATTGATTGATTGCAAACTGAATTTTTTAACAAAAATATGATAATTGATGTCCTCGAATCAACTGTCAATCAAAAATTGAAAAATATACAAATTGATCATAAATCGACTCAACTATTAGTGCTTCGCAATTCAGAGCTCATTTCACAATTGGATGTCAGACTGCATAGACTTAAAAATGAACACAGAGAACCTGCAGTTGGTTGAAGAACTGCATAAACCGGCTAGAAGAAATTACCAACGACAACATGTGGATATCCGTGGTATCGATGAAACTTGTCAAGCAGATCTCGTTGAAATGCTACCTTACGAGAAGAAAAATAAAGGTTATAAATACATCTTAACTATCGTTGATATATTTTCAAAATTTGCTTGGGCTATTCCTGTGAAAAGTAAGACTACAGATGACGTCACAACAGCAATGAAATCAGTGGACGTGTACCGAAAAATTTACATGTAGATAGAGGAAAAGAATTTTATAATAAAAGTTTCAGTAATCTTATGATAAATTATAATATTAATTTATACTATACGTTTAGTAATTTGAAAGCAACAATATGTGAGAGATTTAACCGTACTTTAAAAAATAAAATGTGGATACAATTTAGTTTGCAGGGAAATTATAAATGGTTTGATATTTTAACAGATCTTATTTCCTCTCACAATAATACAAGACATCGAACAATAAAAATAAAACCAAAAGATGTTACTAAAGAAAATGAAAAAAAAATTTTATTTAATATTTATAAAAAGTTTCAAATAAAAACTATGAGAAGAAAACCAAAGTTTAAAATTGGTGATGAAGTGAGAATAAGTAAAACTAAACATACATTTGAAAAAGGTTATACACCTAATTGGACAACAGAAATATTTACAATTAGTCAAGTAAGAGATTCTGAACCAACGACGTACTTTCTCAAAGATTATCAAAATAAACCCATATTTGGTAGCTTTTATGAACAGGAATTAAGCAAAGTTAAGAATCCCAACATTTATTTGGTAGAAAAAGTGCTTAAGAAACGTGGAAATAAGTTATATGTAAAATGGTTAGGTTTTGATAATTCACATAATAGTTGGATAGATAAATGAAATATAGTATGTAAACAATTTTTGTATCTATTTCTTAAGAATAAATGTTCTATAAATAAGTAGACAAATTAAAAAGCATTCATTTTTTTATTTTCCTGCTTCTCCCTCTCACACGCATACAAAATTATATTTAATTAATAAAACTTGAACCAATATTTTGAATACTAGGCAAACTCTTTACAACTTCCTCACATAATTGTTTTGAGTGAAAAGTAATGATTTCAAAAAATAAAGCTTTCGTATGTGGGAAATTGACACTTTTTTTAACAATTTTTTCAAAACTTGAGAATAATTTTTTTTCAAAGAAGTTTCCAAGTTTTTCACACATTTATAGTCAGTATTACACCACAATCTTTCACCAATAATTTTAACAATCACATTTTTAACATTTTGTAGATTTGATGATGATAATTCTTCAAGATGTTGTTCGATGCAAGGACTCAATTCACTCAAGATCAGAAACGTTGATTCATTCGTTGTAAAGGGATGTGGTGATAATGAGTTGCTAGGAACACGTTCCAGTGACACCAAAAGCTGGTTGTTCAAAACGACGAATCGGAGAAGAAGTGTTTGACAGTTGATCATCTGGGTGTTCATTTAATTGTGGAAAAAAAGTTTCATTTCTTCAAAAAAACTATTTAACAGCTTCCATTCTTCAGGGTGTAGAGAAATATTTGATTGTGGATGACTACTGATCAATTTTAATCTTGCACTTAAACTTCCATTTTTACATAATTCTGCACCAATGACTGCTTGCTTTGTGAATGATGAATTCAAGTTGTACGTAGTAGAAAGTAATAGTTGTTTTTTCGGAACGTAAGACATTTTTGATCTCAATTCTTTTCGGACACTGATGAATGCAATTCAAATTCGTTGTATTGGCCGCCTAGAAATTTTAAACGTACCTCTCCAACAGCAATTTCTCGAATTAATTCTTGATAATAATCTTCATCTGCTTGAAATAGTGTCAGTATTCTTTGGGGGAAAAAGATCACAAAGGTATTTTCAATATCTGCAGCAATTTTAGATCCGTATTTTGTAGGCACTCTTCGCAAACCCGTAATTTTGTAGAATTCGCCAACCTTTAGTGCCTTCAGGCTCTTGATAGGCAGGATGGTAGCAGCTCTATTCAATTTTTTTAAATCCATTATCAGATAAAGATATACTTTTGAAATTTTTTGATATTTCTTTAATATCTGATCTAACTTTAATTAAATGCTTTATCTCTTTGATATTTTTTAAGAGATTATTTATTCGAACTTGTATTTCACGTTTGCGATTTTTATATTTGTCCATTCAAGTAATGTCTTAAAATGACTGTGGAGACACCATGTATCGCTCCTTTTTTATATCCATTATCCCCCCTTTTTTCCCTTTGTCTTATAACAGTTAATTTTCTTCACTTCTCCTTAAAAAATCTCTAGAAGCATTTAGAAGCATCTAGACTTTTCGAGAAGATTTTGAAGGGGATTTACATACCCCTTTCACAGGAAACAATCAAAATTCTTTTTATCTCAATCAATTACTTGTCCTTCAACAAGAGACGACATATCCTCGACTCCAGAAGCGGTCTCTTAAACTATATGCCTATATTTTTCTGAGAAATATTTTTTAACATTTGTCCTTCACATACCTTTATTTTCTGGTGGAAGATGTCATATCAATTTTATTGGCATAAACAATCCAAGCTCTAAGAACGAAATCATTTCACACATACCCCACATCTAAATTAATCAGAAATAATTTTATTAAATTTATTACATTAAACATCCTGAGTGCGTTTAAATTAACCATATGTCTTTGTTTTTCTGAGAAATATTATTATAATGGTAAATGTTTCACATATCCCGAATGTGATTTAATGTCATAAACGTAAGATATCAGATTACTGCAGTCTAACTGGGAGATGTCATATCAATTTTATTAGTATAAACAATCCAAGCTCTAAAAACGAAATCATTTCACACATACCCCACGTCTAAATTAATCAGAAAAAATTTTATCAAATTTATTACATTAAACATCCTGAGAGTGTTTAAATTAACCATATGCCTTTATTTTTCTGAGAAATATTTTTCAATATTTGTCCGTCACATGCATTTATTTTTCTAGGAAATATTTTTTAACATTTGTCCTTTACATTCCATACATACAGAGGTTAAACCAACTCCTAAAGTCTTTGAAATAAACGTTTCCCGAAAGAGATGACCCCCACCCCCATTAATTAATAAACAATTTATCAAGGGTATAGTGTGAGGTCATATGCTTCGAATTCCTTCTTGAAACTTCCAGACTTAGCTTGGAACAGAACCAATCGAAGCTTCTCGATGTCGGTAAATGTCGGTTACAGGAATCTGTATCTAGAACCGGCATTGTATAACTACTGTTCACTAGGACAATAATTTCGCGGACTTTCAAGGAAATCGGAGATAAAAAGTTTTTAGGCGGGTACACTTGATGAATTTTGCCCCATATGTGAAATAAAGTGTCCCGCTAAAGAATCGACTGTTATAAAGTACATACAGAATGGGAAAATTGCAAAAAAATGCAAAGCGTAGATGGAACTTCAAATGCTAGCTACAAATACGCGAAAAGGGTATTTTTGCGTTGCTGATCCGAATTTTGAAAAAGGAAAGATATTGTCATACTAACGGAAAATTGTGACGAAAATTTTGTAATGGATATACTTGAGAGAGCAACTGAATATTGGAAACTCCATGTTTTCCCACGCATGTTTAATGCCTTGTCAGTGTTAGTTATGCACTTTATACGCAGTGTGTCCAGATTTGACACGCGAACGTTATGCACACAACGCCAACAGCAGTACGTACGTGTGAATGGTTGCGCGCGCAGCGTAGTGTGTCTGCTGTTCGCAGTGGTTCTCTGAGTTTTCTCTGGTTGAAGGCTCCTTGTCAAGGCGAGAAAACCAGAGAAAACTCAGAGAACCACTGCGAACAGCAGACACAGTACGCTGCGCGCGCAACCATTCACACGTACGTACTGCTGTTGGCGTTGTGTGCGTAACGTTCGCGTGTCAAATCTGGACAAACTGTTTATACGTCGTTTGTAATTTAATAAAAACCAGTGCAATTGTACAATACTGTTTTACCTATAGTTGTTTATTACATAGAAAAAATGTACAAATGTTAATTTTTAATGCATATATAACATGTAGAGATCATCCTTATCAAGTTCTGATAATCGGTGATTGTAAATTAATTAATGCTGCGGCGATTACAACAGCAGCATCGAGAAATTATAATTCGTAGCAGACACAGGAATGAGGTTCTAAAAAAACATTGTTTTGAACCAGAAACGCTTGGGGGCCGAATAAGTTGACAGTTCTTCTTTTTCAGCAAACTTGCAATTTGTTTAAAGCCACGATCAGCCATAACCACACAATTTGACGGGACCTTGTCTATAATGCCACATTTTTCAAATACAAATATATCAGAAGTTCGACCTCCATAACCAATTAAAATGAAGTTGACTACTCCAACGGGTGAACACGATATCAGGTATTTCATCGTGTTGCATTTTTTATATTCTGATCATGTTAGGGCTTGTTTTTCCGGATCAGAGGGTTCCTCAATTTCAATTTCAAAGCAGTCAACAATTGATTGAACCTTAGCGTAATTAGCAAGGAAAGCAATGGGCAAAAGCATTTGAACAGTGTCTGTTTGCTGGAAAGCTATGAATACTTACAATAAAGAGGCAATTTCCGTAATGTTTGTTGAAAAAATTCTACCTGCCTGAGCAACTGGAATTCCAAATTGAAAACCCAAACGTTTCAATGTATTGTCCAATCTCAATTTCATAAGAATCAATTTTATATGATTCAAATCAATTTTTGTATAATCGCGCAAGAGATCAAGTAAGTGAAATATGTTTTATTGTACATCGATATATAATACTTTCTGTAATTCATTGAATAATAATTTCGATTCTTTAACTTCTCTGTTACTCATATCGTGAACAGTGAAATTACATGAATGATAAATTCCAGAGCAAAAACGTGCACAGGCATCAGATTCTTCTCTAACTTTGGATACCAGTTGTTTCCTGGAATTTAATATCTTGTACTTCTTTGTGGTACATCAATCAGTGAAATCCAAAGACAAAAATTTCATCAGGCATAATTAACAATTTAATACGATGTTGTTCATAATTGGCTTTAGGGTCCAGAAATGCTAACTCAGAAAGTTATATACTTTCAAACGTTTCGACTCTGATCGGAGTCCTCATCAGTGACCTTTATTTCTAAAATATCAAAATTTCGGATGAATATGAGTCATATCTTGGAATAAACTTTGGTGATGTGAAAAATGTGAAAATTCTTTTTTTTTAAATTGTAAAATGTCCTTTAGAAAATTTACATAAAATTGTACAGAAAACATTTTTTTTTTTGGTGAGGAGGAAAAATGGCAAAATCTTTTATAGACGTTGTACAGGACTCTCCTAGGACGGGTCTAGGCATACCTGTTAAAACCAAAAAACCCCCTCTCTCGAACCAATACACTAACCGCGGAACCGCCTTTCGGCTTTAAACTTCACGGGTGGTTGGTTCCATTAAAGTCGCGTACGACTCTTCCGTCATCCGTTCGCTCGGAACCTACATCCGCGGCCACACGCCCACTAGGCAAACCGACTAGCCGCGCCACCCAGGGGAGAAAACATACAGATTCCACCCCCGAACGACGCGGACAGCCAAGTCTACCCGAGACGCAGGACCGCGGGTGCAGGCCCCGATGCGATTTCTACTGACCCTCCCCGTTGTTCCGCTCTCGACGCCCATCAAGTTCTCTCGTCTTCATCACAAGTGTGACGAATGACTCGATGAGCGTCCAGAACCGCTCAGACTGGAGCATGAGGGGGACCATCGTGTCAGGAGTAAGTTCGGAACCCACCGCCTGACCGAGGACCCCCCTAGCCACACCCCATTACTTTTTAGTAAATTTATGATAAGAAATTTTTTTTTTTATATAAAATTCTGTTATAAAGTGTTGAATATTCTGTATATGTCCTTCTGGAAATACTGAAACTAGTAATAGGAATAATTTAACGTTGTTGTAACCGAAGTTTAATGCAGTTACATGCAGCTCGAAATTCCGACACATACTAATTTTGTGATAAATTAATAACAGTTCTGTTACAGTTTGGTAGTTTTAAGATATATTATTTGAAAATTCAGTCAGGCTCCATAATATTAAGAATTTTTTTTTGAAAATTCAGTAAATTTTTCCCAAACCTTTAAAATATAAAAATGCATAAAGGTATTTTTTGTAATTTTCCGAGCATTTCTAACAGTGCAGTGTTCAAATATTTTTTTAAATTATTTTTCCATTTTTATTTTCCAGCTTCAAACGAATGAAATGAAAAATAAATATTTTGTTAAGCCCTGTGTTCAACATAAAAAACCATGCGAAGGGAAATATTTACTCAATTAAAAATTTGTAAACGTAAAAAAAATATTCATTACTATAAAATTTGCTAGTACATATTTTTAACATATTTTAAATTTTTAACATGTACAGATCGATGATGACTAGTTAAGTGTCGCAAAGCTTGGCATGCTTTTTTTTCAAAACGCTAAATTTTTAAATTTCAGCCATTTCCTGTCTTACGAATTGTCTCATTCTTATTTAAAATAAAATTAAATCACATATGCTAACATCTCTACAGCTTCATTGGCATGTTCCTTGCATTGAAATATAAATTTTGTTTCACATGACAAAAAGTATTCATTACTATAAAATTTGCTAGTACATATTTTTAACATATTTTAAATTTTTAACATGTACAGATCGATGATGACTAGTTAAGTGTCGCAAAGCTTGGCTGCTTTTTTCTTTAAGACGGTAACTTTTTTAATCACAGCCATTTCCTGTCTTACGAATTGTGTCATCCATATTTAAAGATAAAATTGAATTATATATGCTAACATCTCCACAGCTTCATTGGCATGTTCTTTGCATTGAAAACTAAATTTTTTTTCATCAGATGAAATTAAATCGTCTAGAATTAGATCAAAAGAATTGCTAGACCGGCAATGTTTGTTAAATAGATATTCGACAACAGTGATAAGCTTGTATAACTTAACATTTGGATGTATGAAATCTTTATTTATTTTTGCAAATCTACTCAAACTTTCAGGTAACTGATCACAAGAAAAAGATATCGTATCTGCATTAATTTCAGAAGTAGTCAAAAATGCATTTAAGCATGTCGAACACTGAGTGTGCTGTTTAATGTAAGCAGTTATACGACCAGTTGTGTAAAAAATCAAACAATCTCTAACAGCTGGTAAAGCATAATCGTGCGCTACTGCATCTACAAAATCACTAAAATCAGTGTCTTCACAATCGATTATTGCTTTTAACTTTTCTCGAATTTCTTGAATTGCGTTTTTACTATTCGACTGATGTAATTCTTTCAATTTTGAAATTGTTATTAAGGGCTGTGGAGGGTCGCCATCGAAAGTACTACAATTTCCAAGCTTTGGAGGTTTCAAAATGCTAAAGGCAGCTAATATCTTGTATATTTGCAAGAAGGTTGGTGTACAAGGATGATCATTTGTTCCTCCAGCTAATCTGATAGTGCCAAAAGATCTGTAAACAAAAGGAAAGGAACAAAAAATTAGTGAAACTTTTATACAGTATTGATAATATTCCATTCGAAATCTCATACTAAATAAAATATTTTTATGTTGTTCAGTTAAATTTTCTGAAATTAAGGAAGCTAAAGAAATACTAAATGGATTTTGAATGCAACATCAACGAAACTATATTTCTTATACAAATCCATTTTGTAAAAAAATATATAAGTGCTTTCTTCGATATTTATATTTCACTGGAAAAATTCGGATGAAATGGAATGGATTGAAGGGATATAAAGATAAATTTTGGAGTTAAATAAGTACCGTGATGATTAATATGAACGTATCTAGAAATAAAATATTAGACCAGATTTTATATAAAGATATTTTATTATACGCGTAAAAAATACTAAGTATAAAGTAATTAAAATAAATATTTTAATATTATTATTATAAACGGTAGTTTATCTTTCCTGAAAAACACGTCATATTAAAATGAATACATGTGTTCATATTTTTCCGCGAAGTTTAATACTTACAAAAATTGATTGAATATAATGAAAAAAGACGAAAAAAATCAGCTCTATCTGATAACGTATCTAATTTATCTATATTCCCTGTGCGAAATATGTCGAACATAACCGAAGACACCCTCGTGAAAATAAATGCCAGTTTAAGACTACTTTTAGATCAAAAAATACCAAGTTTGGTCTTTTTCTGGTATGTGCCGCTCAGCGTATACCTGCAGGTCATTGAAATTGATATTACTGTCTGTCCCTCGTAAAAATAAGTACTTTAAATACTAGAAAAAGACCAGAAAAAGATCACGTACATGTGTCTGCCATGTAGGCAACTATCTCTACCAACAGACTAGTTACCTGAAAATCCTCTGATTTATGATATCAGAGACTTCGACTAGTTTCGGATAGTCTATAGAAAATAAATACCACTTTCAGACCAGGCCTATATAAGTACGTGACATTCTCTGTCCCTCTAGAGCCAATGTCCAAAGATCTTTCCTGTTAGAGGTACTAGGATTAAATAAAGGCGACCTCTTTAAAACTGATGAACTGCTTAGCACCAAAAACTCTGCTGGTAAACTAGCTTCCTTTTTTTGAATAGACTAAACTGCCCCCAAGTGGTTTTAAGAGAAAATATACCTAGACAAGTCTCTCTTTGAATTTAAATATCGTCTTTTACAAATTTGTGGGAAAAGGAAGCCTGATACAAATTCACTGTTAGAAGAATCTGTATTAAAGTTAATAAAATGTGTATGCAAATCACTTAACATTCATTTGTAAACAAAAAGTCACACGTTTGTATTTTATATTTACACATGTGTAATTAATTCGTATTAAATTTATTATAAAACTGCATGGGTTTTTTGCACGTATACAATATTGTATATACGCTGAATTCATTTGCATATACATTTCATTAAATTCAATAGGATTTCTTTAAATATATAGATACAAACATACAGATATAAGTATTTAATTAGGCATAAAATTAGCTGTAACTTCGATCTCGTGTATCTCTTTACGATGCAAATGTGTATCTGCTTCCTCATAGAGAAAGCATTAATAGTCCAGGAAAATTAGCTCAAAAACGCTTTTTCTGGTTACAGCTTGCGGAGGTAGCTTAAAAATCGTAAATAAATTTAAGGAATAGAATGAAAACGAAAAAAGTGGAAAAATGGGCGGAACAATTGTTTATCGCGAGTTGAAGTAAAAAAAATGTGTTTTTTTCAATTTACCGCGTTTCCGGGCAAAAATTATGAGTTAGACAAAAAAAGTTTTCCAATAAAAGTTACAGCCAGATGATTAATGAACAAAAGAAGCCAGTTCCGATACCTGAGAGGGGAATTATTCACGAGAAAATCGATTGTTAATTAAAAAATTGACCTTTTTTTATTTTCATTGTATAGCCGCAACTAAATTATTCACGATGTTGCTTTTTTCAAAATCTATAGTCCACCTATATGCGAACATTGTCTTACAATTTGAGATTTCCCCGGTTAATATTTTTTTAAGTATTCAATTGTTAATTTAGTAAAAGTGTCCTTGTTTAGGTCCTTATAAGTTGATGTAAAATGATCTCACACTGTTGAAAAGTATTGCAATTGATCCAGTGGCCACTTGACTTCAATTTGAAATTACGACAGTTTAACTTTATTGTTTATTTATATATATTTTTTTCATTTTGCAACTAATTGGCATTTTTCAATCAATTGCCCTTTTTGGGGTTTAATATTAATTTTTTCGGAACGGAAAATGCGTTTCAATTGCAATACTCTTCAACAGTGTGAGACCATTTTACATCAACTTATAAGGACCTAAACAAGGACACTTTTGCTAAATTAACAATTGAATATTTAAAAAAATATTAATCGGGGAAATCTCAAATTGTAAGACAATGTTGGCATATAGGTGGACTATAGATTTTGAAAAAAGCAACATCGTGAATAATTTAGTTGCAGCTATACAATGAAAATAAAAAAAGGTCAATTTCTTAATTAACAATCGATTTTCTCGTGAATAATTCCCCTCTCAGGTATCGGAACTGGCTTATTTTGTTCATTAATCATCTGGCTGTAACTTTTATTGGAAAACTTTTTTTGTCTAACTCATAATTTTTGCCTGGAAACGCGGTAAAGTGAAAAAAAACATATTTTTTTTACTTAAACTCGCGATAAACAATTGTTCCGCCCATTTTTCCACTTTTTTTTCATTTTCATTCTATTCCTTAAATTTGTTCACCACCAAAAACCAATTTTTGAAATATTATTACATTAAAACAATGATTTTACGTCCGAATAATGTTCTTTGTTGGAGAAAGGAAGATGAACAACCTGGGACTAAATGGATGTTTCTCAAAATTTATTTTCTTTCAAAATGACGACGTTTCAATGACATTATATTATCCTCTTCAGGTCGAAAATACATTTGTTTCAGTATTTTCTCTATAATAGTTATAAAAATAATGATAACGTTATAAAATTAATAAACACAAAATTATCAATAGCCATGAAATACTGTCTTGACTTCGCGAGACTGTAACTGAATAAAACTCCAGTCACATGTTCTGGGAAATTCCGGTAGAAATTTCTAACAGTGTAGAATTCGTATTAGCAATTCTAAGCTAATTTTCATAAATAATCCTTTGTAATTTTATACTATATATGTACTTGAATCTATATCTTCAGTAACATTTAGACACAAATATATACTAGTTTTTTAGTTGATGTATCTTAAAGTTATGTGCTAGAATTTTATTGTTATTCCTCAGGAAGTTTTTTGGTAATTTATCGATGTTTTCTGTACAATTTATGTACATTTTCTCACGGTTTTTTACATTTTGAATATTACCAAAGTATATTCCAAAATAGGGGTCATATGTGCAATACTCTATTCAATGCTTTTATATTTTAGAAATAAAGATCACTGATGAGGACTCCGATCAGAATTTGAACGTTTGAAAGTCATAGAGATATATAGATAGAGACAAGCCATAGGCCGCTCTGTAAGTGGCAACGTCAGTCTGCAAACTCGGTGAGAGCGAAAGAGAGAGACGATGGGAGGCTTTTTCTGTCTTTGTCTACGCGTAGCGCGTTAGAGAGAGACAGCCTAACCCGCAATATCACACTATCTCTCTCACCCGAGCTGATAGGTTTCAGGCTGGCTTGTCTCCTCTATCTATTATACCTAACAACCATAACAATATTAACAATATTAACAATATTAACAACAACATCGTATGAAATTATGATTAAAAGCAATATCTAAATACCTGCAGTTATTAATTTTTTCTACATTGGCACAAAACATTAAAACTAATTATTTGTAAAATTTGTCACAAATTTGTCAAAATAAAATTCAAATTTTTTCATATTTTAGTTACGATGGATTTTTTCTTGTGAGTCTCAATTTTTGTAAATAATTGTACATTTTCCTTATATCAAGTATGTGATTTCAATGAAAGTAATATAGGACTACTGAGAAGTCAAAAGAAAGCAAACCGTGTTATGTAATTTTACATATAAAGAGTCTAATTATTTCAAAAGAACAATTTCAGAAATGTTGTACAGAAAAAAGGAAAGAGAAAACAGGATTTATGTTATTACCAACTTAAAAGATTATAATTCTTCTTATGATGTTATTTTAGTTCAATTCATATAGGTTTAAAGAATTTTATATCAAATAACAAATATAAATATACAATTAATTCTATTTTCTATAAAAGCGAAAATTTAATTCTATCAATTATAATACATATTCTTATCACTGCGGCACTGTTACATTTGTCCACATACATAACACGGATAAACGAACCTTACCATAATTTTAATAATTATTATAGAACAAATACTTCAACACATGTATTTTTGACCTGAAGAGGATGAGATAATATCCTTGAAACGTTGTCATTTTCAAAGAAAATAAATTTTAAGAAACACCGATCATGAGATATTAATAGTGGAAGTCAAACCTCCAAATTTTTCAATCAATTTTTCAAAGGCACACAACCACAAAGAAAGGGCCCTAGGTCAGGATGACAACGACTAATAGTAAATTTCAAATTGACATGTTTGGTAACATGTCTATTATTGTATTGACCAACTCCGCCATTGCCGGTCCCAAGCCCGGATGAGAAAGGAGGAGGGATTACACGGACAGCAACATGACACAACACTTTTACAGCGACTCTGTACACTACAGACCCGAGACCTGGGAGAGTGTTCTGCGGGAGGGCAGGGTCTCGCCAAAATGAATGCATGAGTCCAAGCACGGAGCTGACGCGTCCTGCAGCCCACCAACGGTAATAGCCGAAAGGACTCTGCCCGGAGCAGGGCTGTCGCCGTCAGGATGGCGGCCATGGGAGTCCTATAGACGGGCTTTCCCTAGCGATGGGCTTTCCGGGCGCACGCGCCACGACGGTTTCTCTGTGACCTTCAAGCGCGTGAGGACGCGGTGTGGAGCGAAAGCATCAGGGGACCTTAAACAGGTTCTCTGATGCCGTATGAATGGATAAAGAGTGAATGCGGGGGGCCCCTTAATCGGGGTATCGCCCCAAATGCGCATGCGGCGGTGACGCTGAACTTTTCGCATGCCCTCTCCCGGTCACACCACAATCACATGCACGACACTGACACCCTCACACACCAGAATGAATGGGATGCTGAGTGAATGGGGCTGCGGCCGGCGCCTGGTGGATATTCCCGATAGACTAGCCAAGGGAGGAGTAGTAGCCTCTCGACCGGGGTAGGACGCGATGTCAGTACCTCACCTCTGTGGAAGTAATATGGGTAACCGTAAGTCCCTCCGGTGTTCGGCCGCGAAGGGCAAAGATCCCGTGAAACCACATGTTAATCTGGGAAAACCGCTCACGATCCTACTGTCTGGAGCCAATGTCGGGGTTGAAATCATGGACGTCTGGGCGCAGGAATGAAGGATTACCTGGTCAGTATTTCCTTATATCCGACGCTGCGTAGGATAAATCGCACACCGTCTAGCCTGAAGTCCGGATCAGGTGTCGGGGCGGACCCGGCACCGCTCGCTCGATAGGGGTGACGTTAAACCTTTTGCATCATTATGGCGCGGGCCTATCCCGTAACCTTTTTATTAGCTTCACTAAATGCGCCGATAGGATCGACCATCCGACAAGCCGCTTCTCGGTTTCGGCACACGCAATTAGGAATTTATACAGGCGGGGATAGTAGCCCTACTGCGGTAGGGCTCCCATGATGGGCGAACCGTCTTAACGAAGCAGAATTCTGGGCGGAATTCGACGCAGGGTCGATCCCACTAAGTGCGGAACGGAAGTCAAGGCCGTCCGCAAAACTAGAAGCGGGGATGTCCTTATAGAGATAAGGAAAACTACGGCTGAGGGAAGACAGGGCTTCACTGATGCTCTCAAGGAAGCACTGGGAGAGTCGGGCAGCGTCCGTGTACTGGTCCCCAGAACAACACTGGAGATCAGGGACATGGACAGCTGCACGATGGTAGAAGAGGTGGAGCTGGCCCTTCGGAAGAAGTTGCAGAACTATGAGGGGAAGCTTGAGGTGCGCCTGACTAGACCAAATGAGGCCGGGCAGCGCATGGCTGTCTTCTCCATTGAGGAGGAGGCAGCTGCGCGCCTCCTAGAGTCAGCGCGCATCCACATTGGATGGATCAGCTGTAGGCTGAGACGGCGAGAACAAGTTACTCGCTGCTTCAGATGCCTCGGCTTCGGCCACGAAAGCCGGACCTGCAAGGGACCTGATCGAAGCACACAGTGCTACAGGTGTGGCAGCGGGGAGCATAAGGTGGCTGACTGCAAAGCCAGCCCCAAGTGCTTCCTGTGCACAGGTGGGGCAGTAGGGCACGTAGCGGGGTCGGGAAATTGCAGGGTCTTCCGAGAAGCCCTAGCAAAATATGGCCGCTCCTCATAAAGGTTCTGCAGGGGAATTTGAATAGAAGCAGGACGGCCCAGGACCTGCTTGCTCGGATCTGTCTCGAGAAGAACGCTGACATAGTGATCGTCAGCGAACAGTACCGAGACAGCACTGGGGCAGGCTGGTTTCGCGACGTCCTCGGTACAGCAGCCATCTGGATTCCTGACACGCGGCGACACTTGGTGTCGCATCACGGGTCGGGAAGAGGCTATGTCTGGGTGAGATGCAGCCAGATAAATTTCATCAGCTGCTACCTCACCCCAAATGAGAGCATAGGTGACTTCCAGGCAAAGCTAAATTGCCTGGAAGACGCAGCCATAGACATGGAGGGGGAGCTGATAGTGGCCGGAGATTTTAACGCCAAAGCCCTCGAGTGGGGCGAAAGGCAGCCCGACTCAAGAGGCGGACGTGTCCTGGACATGGCGTCCAGGCTGGGGCTAGTGGTTCTAAACACTGGCTCCACGTCCACCTTCAGGAGGGCTGGCTACAGGGAGACGATCCCGGATATCTCCCTAGCGACGGAAAGCCTGGTGGCGCATGTGCGGGACTGGCAGGTGATCGAGGACTTTACGGCCAGCGATCACCAGTACATCACGTTCCGCGTTCGTGATGGAACGCCGTCCCGGGCTGCTGCACAAAGCGGCCCCTCCAGGTGGAACGTCAAAAAAATGGATATCGAGAGGCTGTCTCTGGCCCTAGAACGCGGTCAGCAGACCCTAGCAGAAAAAGAGGATGCAGCTATGTCTCCAGCGTGGGCCGAAGTGGTGACAAGCATGACAATGCGATTGATCCACCAGGCCTGCGCGGAGGCTATACCGAGGAGCAGAGCACGCGATAGCAAGCGTCCTGCTTATTGGTGGACAGATGAAATTGCGGGGCTCCGAAGGAAGTGCCTAAGATCCAGGCGCGTGGCTCAACGAGCCAAAAAGAGCGACCGCAATGCGGCCCTGAGAGGAGCCGAATATCTGGTGGCGCAGAGAGCCCTGGGTCGGGCCATCAAAGCCAGTAAGCACCGATGCTGGAACAGACTGCGGGATGATCTGAACAACGATCCGTGGGGACTAGGGTATAAAATCGTGATGCGGAAACTCGGGGCTTTCGCTAAGAATGCCCCGATGGAAACAGAAACGATGGACAGGATTGTCGATGCCCTATTCCCCACTCATCCAAAGCGGTCTGAGGATCCACGGAAACCGGAAAACCTGGAGGCTCCACCATTCACACTGGCGGAGCTCAGAAGAGCCATGTGTTCATTGAAGAACAGAAAGGCTCCGGGTCCGGATGGATTGCCGGCTGAAGTGCTGAAGGCAGTAGCGAGGAGTCATCCGGAGCTCTTGCTTAACATGTACAACTCTTGCCTTAGGGCGGGTGTTCTTTACTCCCGCTGGAAGGAGGCGAGGCTTGTGCTGATAGGCAAGGGCAAAGGACCAGTAGATGCGCCGTCGTCTTACAGACCTCTGTGCATGCTGGACACTGCCGGGAAGCTCCTGGAGAAGCTGGTGAGACCGCGTCTCCAAGCCGCGCTGAAAGCGGCCGGAGACCTGTCCGAGAGGCAATACGGCTTTCGGACGGGTAGGTCCACCGTAGATGCTCTCCAGGATGTAGTGAAGGCTGCCAAGAGCGCGGAGAGGGGTAACCATTACTCCAGACCCGTCTGCCTCTTGGCGACGCTAGACGTCAGAAATGCCTTCAATTCCGTGAGGTGGGTTGACGCGCTGAAGACTCTGAAGCGGGACTTCCAGGTACCCCAGTACCTTCTCCGACTTATCGGAGACTATTTGAAGGACCGCTTCATTGTCTATGATACAGAGGATGGCCCAAGACGCAAAGAGCTCACGGCGGGAGCGGCCCAAGGCTCTATCCTGGGTCCCGACATATGGAACGCCTCCTATGACGGGATCCTTCGCATGGAAATGCCTGATGGCTGCTTCCTGATCGGGTACGCGGACGACGTGGCGGCTCTCATCTCCGCAAGGGATGTAGAGGCTGCCCAACTGCGTCTCGGTCAGGTAATGTGCCGTGTTCGCCGCTGGATGCTAGACCACGGGTTGGAGCTAGCGATGGCGAAAACCGAGATCGTGCTCCTCACGCAGAAGAGGATTCCCCGCTTGTTCTCTGTACGGGTGGGCAATGTCACAGCCCAGACTAAGGTGGCTGTAAAATACCTGGGGGTGATGCTAGATACGAAGCTCACCTTCTGGGAACAAATACGAAGGGGGGCGGACAAGGCGGCGGAGGTGACGGCGTCTCTCAGCAGGGTGCTGGCCAACATTGGTGGCCCTCGACCCTGCGTGAGGGGCCTGTTGCTTCGTGCTGCCGAGTCCATTATGCTCTACGGTGCCGAAGTCTGGGCAGACAGTATGCGGTACGAAAAGTACCGCAAACGCCTGGCAGCTGTACAGAGAAGGGGAGCCCTCCGCGTGGCGTGCTCGTATCGCACGGTCTCGGAGGCTGCCGTCCTGGTCATCGCGGGGGTGATCCCCGTGGACCTACTGGCTCAGGGCCGAAAGTTTGTCCACCAATCGAAGGGCACACTCGGCCATACAAGAAGCCGCCAAATCGCAAGAGACCAGGCGCTACGCGCCTGGCAAGGACGCTGGATGCAGGATACGCGCGGAAGATGGACGGCGAAGCTTATTGGCGAGCTGTCCCCGTGGTTCCATCGTCGACATGGTGAGGTAGACTACTACCTCACGCAAATGCTGACAGGACACGGGCTCTTCCGCTCGTACCTCCATAAAATGGGGAAGGTAGGGGACCCGCAGTGCTTATACTGTGGGGACCCCAAAGACGACGCCCTCCACACCTTTTTCAGGTGTGAAAGGTGGGCGCAGGAGCGCCATGATCTGGAGACTGCCCTGGGGCAGATATCGCCTGACAACATCATTGGCGTTATGCTCCAGGGCGGGAAAAATTGGACGACGGTCGCTGGCTTCGTCCGGGATGTCCTGCGGAAGAAAAAGCAGGACATACCGGACGGGACCAGCTAATAGCAGGAAAGAAGCCAGAAGGAGAGGCAGAGGATGCCAATAGATGGCCCCCACCCTGAAGTAATGCCTAACGGCGGTTCCGGGGTGGGATTCCATGGCCTAGCGACAGGGAGGGAGTTTTAGTGGGTAGGGCTGCGCGAGCAGCAGAGTCCCACACACCAGGGGGGTGCGGAGTCCCCTTGACGGTGCATAAAGCATTTCTCCCTTCCTCAAAAAAAAAAAAAAAAAAAAAAAAATTATTGTATTGACCCAAATTCATATAATGTTTGTTCATTTCTTTGGCATAGAGTCAGTTTCTTCTTATTTTCATTGATTAAAATTATTATTACATTTAAAAATACGCAAAAAGAAAGAAAGGCAAACGTTTCGGCCACATATGGGGGCCCTCTTCAGTGCCATAAATTCAAAGATTAATTCAAAATTTATGTAAAGAATTACAATATAGAAGATAATCAAAAAAGAATTATAATAAAAATTAAAAACTTATCACAAAGCTTGCAATTCAAAATGAAGTAGTCCAGTATGCAGCATCACGAATTGAAAAATTACGTGAAGTTCACTATGAATAAAAAACCGGATAAATCAAAAACATAACAAATTTTGCACACGAACCGACCGGAATTTTTTTCAAAAAATGTTTATTATTAATGAATGATGCCAAATTGGTTCACAATGGCAAAACGCGAACAAGTTTTACATTAATGAAAACTTCTCGTGAAGACTTTAATACCGGCGTCTCTCACAGAATGATCTGAACTGTTTTAAAAACCGACTCGGGACATGTGGCTTTGCTGACCGAAAATTTTTCTCCTATAATCAATCCTGAGAGGTTCTTTTCCTCCTTGAAGAAGACTATTGTCCTGTACTTAGTAAAGAAATTCGAGACTTTTATGATGATTTTCACGAGTGGACGAAGGCGTTTATTTTTCAAGAAAACGATTTTGTATATAGGCTTCACGGACAATCCATTTTACACTGAATTTGCAAGCGAGACGTTACATAAAGATAAAATATTATAATATCCATATATGTAATTTTACTCCATATTTAAAAAAAATTGAAAGTTGTTTATTTTCACATTCAGATTTATTCTGAGATGTTTTGGAAAAATGATAATAAATTTATCTTTAAAAATTAATAAAAATGCAACTTGAATATTCGTGATATTAATTATCACATTTGAATTTATTATTAAATTCAACTAGTTCTGAAAATGGTCAGAACTGTTAGATATTCTAACTTTATAGTGAAAGTGCCATTTTTAAATTTCAAATTGACATGTTTGGTAACATGTCTATTATTGTATTGACCCAAATTCATATAATGTTTGTTCATTTCTTTGGCATAGAGTCAGTTTCTTCTTATTTTCATTGATTAAAATTATTATTACATTTAAAAATGCGCAAAAAGAAAGAAAGGCAAACGTTTCGGCCACATATGGGGGCCCTCTTCACTGCCATAAATTCAAAGATTAATTCAAAATTTATGTAAAGAATTACAATATAGAAGATAATCAAAAAAGAATTATAATAAAAATTAAAAACTTATCACAAAGCTTGCAATTCAAAATGAAGTAGTCCAGTATGTTTCGGTGGGCGGGGTTGTCCTAAGCTGGGCCTGCAATCAAGGCAATTGCTGTTGGCTAAACAGAATATAACTGCCTATTCTAAATAAAATCTAAGGCACGTGCTTGGGTTGAGCATTAAGAGACAATTACTATTATAAATTACGCTACGTTCATTGTTCCCAAAAACAAGAATTGTTACGACGTAACATCTTGGCCCCCTTGAACGGTCATAGAGTTCAAACGAATTTACATGTGATTTGAAAAAATGATTAAACAATACTTGATAGACATTTCGAACATGTTGGTATAACTATTTATAACGAATTGAACGACGCTTTATGGTCAAATGTTTGCCTTTACCAATTTCTATCGTTATTACATAGAAAATGGCTTAAACATCTGACCCCATGCAAAACTAATTATCTCAGAATTATCACTGTGGGTCAATAAAACAATGAACATTTACGGAAACATGTCACGACATATACAGAATATTCAATACTCTGTAACTAAAAATGATCTTTTTTTTCATAAATTTACTAAAAAGTAACTGAATTTTCTGAAATTCTGTCTTAATTTCGTACGGCTGCAGCCGAATAAAATTCCGGTCACATGTTCTGGGAAATTTCAGTAGAAATATCTAACAGTGCAGAATTCCTTCTTCTTCTTCTTCTTGTTTATGGTGCAGAATTCCTATTAGCACTGTAAAAAATAGTCGGACAGCTTAAAATACAAATGAGTCGTATATTTTTTCAAAGATATAGTTGGAAATATTTCCGACATAGAACTGGAAATAGTTTGGTAGTTTTGAGATACATTCTACGAAAATTCAGTTGAGTTCCATAATATTAAGAAAAATTCAGAAAATTCAGTACATCTTTCAGTATATATAACTATATCATACTACATCACACGGAGAAACTTTTTATATCAATTTTTACCATAGTATTTTTCAACTTAGGGACAAGCGTATCACTCTGAGAATTTTTGTCAGTAAAAATACTAAACTTTATAATAATAATATGAAACTTTAATACAAACTATAGTAAAGTTTCCTATGAACTATGCTGAAGTTTCATATCATTATTATAAAGTTTAGTATTTTTACTGACAAAAATTCCAAATATTGATGAGATTGAAAAATTTAGATAACCCTTTGTCAGAACACATGGGTTGTTTCCATGAAGCCAATATTTGAACACTGGCATTCTTAGGAGCAATTTATTTATGTTTTACGTTTATATCGCAAGTATATTCGCTGCATTTTAATTTTTTACTCTAAAGATTTTTTACGTGTTTTTATTAGAAGTTGTTATTATTTTAAAAAATATTGGAACTCTACGCTTTTAGAAATAATCGGAAATTTAAAAAAAAAAAAATTTTCTATGTATTATTATATTTGATTTCTATTTATGTATGCTATGTGGTGACGTAAAATTTGACGATTATATGATATTTTTGAGTAAAAGTATCTTGGAATTGCGAAAAATGCACTGAATTTTCTGAAACTTTAATTAATAATATGAAACTCAACTGAATTTTCATAAAATGTATCTCAAAACTACCAAACTGTAAGAGAACTTCCATAAAATTTATCATAAAATTACGTAACTGTAATTGGGTTTTCAGTGACATGTGGCTAAATTTTCAGTTGCATGTAAATGCATTAAACTTCAGTTAGCCAAAATGAAAAATTATTTCTATTACAAGTTTCAGTATTTCCAGAGAAACATATACATATACAGATATTTTATTTCATGAATTTACTAAAAAGTAACTGAATTTTCTGAAATTCTGTCTTAATTTCGTAAGGCTGTAGCTGAATAAAATTCCAGTCACATATTCTGGAAAATTTCAGTAGAAATTTCTAACAGTGTAGAATTCCTATTAGCAAATCTAAGCTGATTTTCATTAATAATCCTTTGTAATTTTATACAACATATGTACATGCATCTATATCTTGGTTGGTTGGTTAACACGGGAGTTCGATTTTAGGACACTATAGGTACGAATCAGAGTTTTTTACAATGTAAGTTTGAAGATTTATGAAGGTTGGGAAAATCCTAAATTGATCCGTACACATGGAAGGCTAGTAAGTTTTTCTGAGTAAGGTAATGGAACCAATACTCGATCAGTAACCAATACTCGATCACTTCGGTATGAATTCATGTTTATTACGAATTCAAAAAAGCAAAAGACTGCAAAAAAATTGTAACATTTAAAAAAAATACTTAACAATATTATACTGCCCAATTATTATTCAAAAATATAACATAGTGCATGAGAAAAATATTTCCCCTACGCGCTCGTTGAATTTCGTGCGTTACAGTCGCCTGCGCCGTCGATCAGTGGTGCCGCCAACTCTCATGTGTCCGTGCTAAGTTGGACGATAATCAGGGAAAAGTTGGAAAAATCGCGTGAAAGAAGGCATTACCAGGCCTATGAAGGCTTTTTCTATTATTACAGACAGGTAATTATAATAAAAAATTTAATTAAATATGTAAAAAACGCTGATCGTCTTTTGGTATACAAAAAGCGAAGGGGAACCAAAAGTCGATCAGCCTAGCGCGATGCTGTGTTCGTTTTTTTGATTCTTAAAATTGAGTTTTTCAATTTCTGGTCGAAATTTTATGGTGCTCGATTAGTGAAAACTATAAAAGAAGTGATATTTTTCAAAAATTTTCACATAAATGCTTTAATTTTTGTATGTATGTTTTTGAGGTTATATGATTGTTTTGATGTGCATATATACTTTCACAGTGACCTATATTTTAAATTTAACTATGAGTTACAGTACATACTACATTAATAAAATAATCATTTGCAGATGGTGAAGGTCAGAAAAGAAAAACTTTACTCTCCGTAAAACAGCTGATCACAAATGACATGATCGACTATTGGTCCCTTGCTGATCGACTACTGGTTTCGCGGGGTTTTCGGTGATCGAGTATTGGTACCCAAAAATAATGTTTTAGAAACGCCTAATTCATTTACAAAACGACACAAAAAAATTGTCTGCGTCTGGAATTCGATAAACAAAACCTTTTTCTACAATATATACACAAAAGTTTAATTTATCACTCTAATGCTATACACTTTGAAAGGTCATTTTCCGTAACCTACATGGATGCTGATCGAGTATTTGTTCCATTACCTTACCTCTGAATATAGAGATACTGTAAAGAATTTAAGTCCTAGCGGCTGGATGGGCGATTCAGGTACTTTTGCCCTTTCGTAACGAGGTATCCAGCTCAGTTATTTCCGACTTTAGACGTACAGTACACGCAGCTCAAATCTCGGAACGTATTTTTTGGTAAATAATGAGCGGGTCTAGTTTTCAAAAATTTAGCAGTAGCTTTATCATGCCCCATGTGGAAGTGCAATTCTTAGATCATTCCCGAGCAAGAATGATAGTTCCTGCTAATAATGTGAAAGACTTCAATTTTGATGTGTGGAAAAACTCTACGAAAAATCAGTGTGAAATGAAGAAGAAAAAGTGGAAAGTGCTATTTACATGGAAACCAGAATTTGAAGGAAAGTTTGATGCTGCTTCCTTTGGACAATACTACGATGCCATTATTCTACGAGTTGGAGGTAAGAGCTTAAATAATAATACACTGAGAAAAAAGAATATTTGAATCAAAGAATATTTCTTTGATTAAAATAAATGGTTGAGCTGGATGGTGACCAATAAATATTTTTTTAGATCAAAGAAATATTTTTATTGTCTCTAAAAAATGAATAATTAAAACAAATATATGTTTTTCTACTCTCTAAATCTGAATCAGTCAAAATCTACTGATTATCAGAGAAATGTTACCTAATGAAATAGCTAAAAAAATGTTACTGTGAATCAGTCCAATTTTACTGATTAATCAATGAAAAGTAACTGATTTAAAAGTGAAAAACATTGTTTTCAATGATTGATCAGTGAAAATGAACTAATTTAACAGTGAAAAATATTGTTTTAACCTATGAATCAGTGATAAGGCAAATCACTGATTCAATCAGTAAAAATTTGACTGATTCAGATTTAGAGAGTAGTACTATTAAATATTCATTAGACGATATAAATATGTTATCAACATTGTGTAGCAATGATTTGATATAAGAAGTGAATTCTTTGGTGTAAATTGATGTGATGCATGTTCAAAGAAACAATAGATTAATTAAAAAAAAATTGCATTGGTTCAAGTAAGTTTGGTTTCCATTCCAATATATGATTCCTTGTTTGTAATGAGTGTATTGTTAATTGAAAGAAACATTTATATGAAATAAGGAGATAATTTTTGGTAGGATTAAATAATGATTTGCTCCAAAGATATGATTTACTGTTTAAAATGGACAACTAGTAAAGTTTATTGAGTAATAATGGATGCAAAGAACGATAATATTGCCTATGGTAAGTTAGAAATTTGTGCCAAAAAGTTGTTATTGATATGAATGAACGTGTTTTGAAATTTAAGAAATATTTCTTAAATTTAAAGTAATATAAACTTCATGAATTGTAAGGAGTTAAGTAAAACGTTTTCATGGTTCTCTTAAATAACAAAAAAATTTGGTTTGCCTCGAACCTGCCATTAGTCATCCGATACATGCATACATAAATATCATACCTGAGAAATTTAAGTAAAATCTAAATATTTTATATTTTATGTTATAAACTTATCAAGACTTTTGCTGTTTAAATTTTTGTATAATCAATTTAAGTTAAAAAACCTAACTTAAAAATAAAGAAGTAATTATAATTTAATTAAGTTTCAAATGATATATTTGATATTGTGAATCGAAACGAATATTTCCTTAGAAAATAATGATAAATCTTCAACCCTATGAAATATATTCCATATTTGAAAGTATGTATATCTATGTTTGTATATCAACTATGATAAACAGTTGAATACAAAAAAATCTGCCCGCTTCGCGGACACATTCTTATCGCACACAGTTCGCTTCGCTCGCAACTTTGAGGGCGCCTGGAGCGCGCGATTTGATCGTCGCGCCTCGCGCTCCGTTCTTTTTGGACCTCGCGCTTAGCTATCAGTCTTATGCTCTTCGCATACATTCAAGTTTATTTCTTATAATTTGATACTGAATCTCAAACCAATTTTGTAATATTACAGATGATGTGAATTACACATTTTCTCAAGGTCACAAAACTTGTTTTTGAGTTTAAGTGAAACAGGAAATTCAATTTACTCAAGGCTCTATCGGCCTTTACGAACACATATTCTCATCATGATACTCGCGCTTCGCGCTCGATTTTCTGTATAAATTTTAGTAACTTTAATAAACATATCACATATTTAGGTTAAAAAATGGAATTTTTTCAGTAGTGTTCCTTTTTATCAAAACATAAAATATACACTGAAAGAAATGCTTGGGATTTATCAGCCATATGAATATAGCTGTATGTTTTTAAGTAATTCAACAAAATGTATTTGACAGTTAACCAAAAATATTGCTGCAATAGTAATTCATATGTTTGGAATACACATACAGGCTGAACTGATACAAGCAAACATAGCTTTTCGGTAAATCTCCAATATAATATTGGTCAAGGAACCACAATTATGTCTGTATCGTCGAATTTTTTTTTTTTAGCGTACATCCTGTCGAGAAGTGTCTCGATAAGAATTTGTAGACCCCATTTATGCAAATAATTTTCCATCTAAACGTTTTTTTTGTATCTCACATATTTTGTCTAAAAAATGGAAGTTTTAAATTTTTATCGTACTTCTGGAATTAAAACGAAAAATAAATGTTTTATCAGAAACTGCGTGCGACAAAAATTGTAGATCTTTTTGAAACGAACAACTCTGCATTCTCACGTTTTTTTCGTATTTCACATATTATTGTTAAAAAATTGAAATTTGGATTTTCAATAGTTTTTTTTTCAAATTAATAGAAAAATATGCATCTAATGAAAAAATGTTACAATCAAAATTTGTAGGTCTTTATGTGTTAAATAATATTGTATCATAACGTTTTTTCGTATCTCGTATAATTTAACTCGAAAATGGAATTTTGATATTGTCTTTTTTAGAATTTGAATATGCTGTAACATTTCTAATTTTGATTTAATCAAAAAATGTTATCAGGATAATTTGTAGAGATTTATGAGCACTATCAAAAACCAGTGTTGAAATTTTTGATTTTTTCAAAAATTTATTTTCAAAAACACAAAAGTAGTGCTCAATCCCTCAATTTTGATTGGATGTGGCTGGTTAACGAACTTGTTCTTACTTTTTCGGCTCCGATAAAGTGTGCCAAAGCTTAATTCAATCTGATAATTCTATCGAGAGTTATACCGCACACGACCTACTACAGACAGACGGACAGACAGACAGACACTTTCGTAAAAACAATTTTTTCTGACTCAGGGGGTCCTAAAACGTAAAGATTTGATGAAAATTTCGAAAGTCATTTTTCACATAAAACCAATACCTTCTCATCCATGATGAGAATGTAAAAAATGGTCTAGTTTTCTCAATTTTGGTTAGATGTGGCTGGTTAACGAACTTGTCCTTACTTTTTCGGCTCCGATAAAGTGTGCCCAAGCTCAATCCAATCTGATAATCCTGTCGTGAGTTATCGAGTATACGACCTATTACAGACAGACAGACAGACAGACACTTTCGTAAAAACCGTTTTTTCTGACTCAGGGGGTCTCAAAACGCAAAGATTTAATGAAAATTTCGAAAGTCATTTTTTACATAAAACTAATACACTGAAAAAAAAAATTCGACGATACAGACATAATTGTGGTTCCTTGACCTACAAGTATATTATATTGGAGATTTACCGAAAACCAAGGTGTAAAAATGTAAAAATGTAAAAATGTATACTATGGTGGGATAAATATTTATTTTGAATAATACATTTCAAGTTTATAATGAGAGCGCATGTTTCTTAGAACAAGAATGATAAATTTTCAATTCTATAGAAAATATATGTATCAAGTTTAAAAAACATGTAATCATAACAACTATGCCAAACGTTTAAATGGAATACACAAATTTTTTAAACGAAAAATACCATAGATTTTTCAAAAAAATACTTCTTTCTTTTTAAAAAATGTTTTTTTTTTGTCTAAATTATTCCATATTCATAATGCAGGCGAATATTTCCTAGGAGGAATCGAATAAACATTTGATTCTAGGAAATACACTGAGAAAAATATATCTTAGTTTCTTCTTTTTTTAGGCGAAATTCTCCTATAATTTATGTCATTTTAACCCCAGAAAATCCTTATAGAACATTTTCGTACACTGAGTAAAATATATCATAGTTTCTTCTTTTTTTTAGGCAAAATTTTCCTATGATTTTTGGCATTTCAACCCCAGAAAATTCTAATAGAACATTTTCCTATTTTTTATAGAACTTTACTTACCATCGGAAATTGTGCTATAAAATAGGGGGCTTTTTCCGAAAAAACATCATACAATTTCCTACTCAAATGTCTAATTAATACTTTTTCACAACAGTAAAATATCACTGTTTTGATTCCGGAATTTTTACTGTTTTTTATCGGACCTTTTCCCGTGATTGGAACACTAAAAAGTTAATATAAATTTATCAGAATTTTTCCACTTTTTTATCAGACTTTTTCCTGTTTTTTAGCGGACTTTTTCGACGCAAAAAAAGCAAAAATTTCTTTTCCCTTTTATCGATCCTTTTCTCCTTCTTCCTTCTTCTCTTTACAACGTTTCTACCTTCATTTTTCTACTTATCATTGACAACCTGTGTGAAAGGAGAAATTATTCAGACTTTTATTATCATGCACAATTATGAAACAATGTCAGTAATTATATTAGGAAATTTGAAATTTGATCATTAGTATATCGATACCCACGTTCTAATATGTCGTATCCCACATTTGGAAAATTTTTCAGGAAACGATAAAAACGTCTTGCTAGCACAAATAAATAAATATAAACAAATTTTTGTTTTATACGTTCATAAAAATGCATAAATAATAATAATTAAAGCAAAAAAAATTATTTAAATAAATTTTATGATATTTATGTGGGTTACGCAAGAAGAAAAAATTAAAATGTATTTTAGAAATAAAATTGATTTAATCGTTTTATAATTAAATATTGTTTCATCCCATACATAACATTTTTCTCTCGTATTTTGTATTGTTTAATTCATAATTATTATAATATAACATTATTGATACATTTTATTTTAAGTACTCTTAATTTTTTTTTTTTTTACTTCAGGTACATTTTCTTGCTGAGATTGTTGAAAATTTCTTGTCCTCTTTCGTCTGGTATTATCACAATTTTTTTTATAATTAATATCATTATCTTCAGGTTTTATAAAAATCTATTATTAGTATGCAGTACTTTGCTTTTAACACCAAGATTAACTTGATTAGCTTTTCGTTTCTTACTCTTAGTCTTTTCAGTTACCTTAACTATATTTTTACTCTCGGCTTCCAAATTTTTTATTGATGGAGATTGGTCAGAAGCAGAGTCAGTATAACCAATATATTTTATATTATCATAGAAGCAGTGCAGCAACACTTTTTTTAATGCCTGTAATTGTTGCCATTTACTTTTAGTTATTTTTAATCGATCTACAAACAAAGGTTTCAGCGGATGCTCTAGATTTAATTGGAGTTGTAAAAATATTATTTGTAATTACCTTCTTACTCATTTTATTAAATAATTTCTCAAAATAAACTTAAGACTAATCACAAAATAAAAATTGACTGTCACATCGCTGGCGCTGACTTAACCAATGGATGTGGGATACGACATATTAGAATTCGTGAAAATCGGCATGTGGGATACGACATATTAGAATATTTATTTAAAAATATTAAATGAACAATTTGACTCCCAAGATTTTAATATAAGCTGTAAAACATTATTATTAATCCATTTTTCAAAAAAAGTCAATTTCTCAAATTTTGTGGGATACGACATATTAGAACGTGGGTATCGATATGGAGCAACTTTTTGGAAAATATCAACTCGATTGAACAATTACTTTCGAAAATACGAGTTGAACGCAAATGCGAATTAGGTTTTGACGCTTATTTTCATGGTATGCCACTCTTACTCTCTTTCTCTATCTTCCTTCGCTTCTTATACTCATCGGCGCGCCTGCATTGCTCGTAACAAAACCGGTAAAATCGCGTCAAAACCTAATTCGCATTTGCGTTCAACTCGTTGTATTTTCCAAAGTAATTGTTCAATTGAGTTGATATTTACCAAAAAGTTTCTCCATATACTAATGATCAACTTGTTCACGGGAAGTTTACTGTAGCTCAAACTTCCTCGCTCACTTTTTCGATCCGAAGCTCGAAAAACATAGTTTTTTCTTTGGATTAAAAAAAAACCATTTAACAATGAACAAAAAAATTTTTTGCAAGCACTGTCGCCTCTGCCAGAGATTCACGAGTAGAACGCAAAAAAAAATTTCGCAATCCGTTAATTAATGAATATCGTTTTCTTTGAAATAAATGTTCTTCTTGAATAAATGCGTTCATTCTACTGTTCACAAAATACATTTTTTTCAACTAAAGAAATAAATTCAAATTAAGTCGAAAGCGTCTTTTTTTCCACAGAAAGATTTTCAAAATTCTTTAATAGAGAAATAAATATTTTTGTAAACACAATATTTTATTGATATGAATAAACGTTACATTGGTATACATGTATCAACTCTTTGAATCGAATAAATATCTTTCTAAATTATTTAATGAATGCCTCAATTAAATTAATATTTCCTTGATTCAACTAAACGTAAAGCTTGATTCACCCATGGATAATTTATTTGATTCAAATGCGTCTTGTTGAATTCAAAAAATAGGACTTATTGAATCAAATAAATATTTCTTTGAGTGCGAAAACAAGATTCAAATAAACTAGGTACTTAGTTTCAAAGACATGATTTGGTTGAGTTAATTCGCTCACATTCACAAGCAAAGAAATATTTCTTTGTATTGAAGAAATGCCTATCAAATAAATTATTTCTTTGAATCAAAGCACGCGTTTCGTGCTTCTAAAAAATATTTAATTGAATTAGGTAACGAATTGTTTGATACAAAGAAATGGAATCAAAAAGTATTAATTTCTTTATCCTCCAGAATTTCGAATTATTTAACTTCAGAAAAGTGTTCAATCTTATGAATTAAAGTTAAAGAAACTGTATATGACGCTCTACTGAAGTAAAGGCGGATATTTGACACATAAGAAATCGTTTTTTAAATAAATATTCATTTTCGTTAGTTTTCGTGAACAAAAAATTGAAAATAGTATTCTATTTTAACTTAGTACCAGCCAGAATTGTCAGTAAACTTAAAAGAATTGTATTTTTCAAGATTTAAGTAAAGACAATTTTACTCAGTACTATATTTGGCACCATATTTTTTATTGACCCTTTCAAAGCCTACTTAGCGCTCACTGGTCACGTCCTGCCTATCTGTCTACCAGATTTTTTATTGCACCTTCATTGCTTGGTTTTACAACCCTTGAGTTGCTACAAGGCAAGCGAGGTAGAATACACTGAGGGACGATTCATTTCGGTAATTTATAAAAGCAAACTAAATTTTGTATATTTTGTTTGAAAATAGGGAAAAGAGGATATTAATATAAAAAATTAGTATAATGTTTTTCAGACAGCAAAATTCATATTTTCGTTTGAATAATAAAATTGATATTAAATTATATAGTATGAAATCTACGAGACATTAGTATTCAATACATAATATTAAAATTCAAAAGCGAATTAAGAACAATCTTACAACGATGAATTCAAGAAATTGAAAGAAACTTTCCAAATGAATTTCCAAAAAACTTGAATTCTATTTAACCTGTTACCAAAGAATTTATTTGTAGATACCGTTACAGAGAAGACATTCAAAAATGTGAACATTTTTTATAAATAGTTTGAAAATAGTTTGAAAATAGTTTCAGAAAAAGTAGTTTAAAAAAATAGCCTCAATGGTCTAAGTCAAACTATCCACATTCAGCTTCGAACCAAAGAATTCATTTGGGTAATTTTATGGTTCCTCAAGGAATCCCTGCAAACTATTCTAAGAAATAAAGCACATCTATGTAAAGTGTTTCAATGGGGAAGATCAAAGGTAACAACTCTTGTCCTGATCAAATATCCAAACCTTTAATTTTCAATTACAAATTTAATTTAAAACAGTATTATAAAACTATGTTTCATAAGATTTAGCCCATAAGAAATCTGATACCAAAAAAATTTATTTAGAATTTATTAAAATATTTTTCGTATTATTGAAAGCTACGCGTCTTTACGTCAATACAAATGTTCAGAAACATATGCGAACATTAATCGTACTATTAAATATTGAAAAATATTAAACAATAGTCCATCCAACTTTAATATTAAATATCATATGAGAGGTTATTATAAAATAAGTTCGAAATACTTTATGTTTGAACCGTACCAAGTACTGCGTTTTTAAAATAAAATTTACCTGTAAATAATCATATAATTTTCATTATAATATTATCGAAATATTTATAATTTTAAAAATAATTAAGCGTACTTTTTGGAATAACAAAAATTTTAATTCAAATGTTCTTAATAAATAATCACTATTAAGTATGCAAAAAATTAACATCAATCTACCTTCTTACATACACTGAGAAAAAAGATTCTTAGATCCAAAGAAATGTATTTAATTGATTCCATTTCTTTGTATCAAACAATTCGTTACCTAATTCAATTAAATATTTTTTAGAAGCACGAAACGCGTGCTTTGATTCAAAGAAATAATTTATTTGATAGGCATTTCTTCAATACAAAGAAATATTTCTTTGCTTGTGAATGTGAGCGAATTAACTCAACCAAATCATGTCTTTGAAACTAAGTACCTAGTTTATTTGAATCTTGTTTTCGCACTCAAAGAAATATTTATTTGATTCAATAAGTCCCATTTTTTGAGTTCAACAAGACGCATTTGAATCAAATAATTTATCCAGGGATGAATCGAGCTTTAGGTTTAGTTGAATCTAGGAAATATTAATTTAATTGAGGCATTCATTAATTAATTTAGGAAGATATTTATTCGATTCAAAGAGTTGATACATGTATACCAATGTAACGTTTATTCATATCAATAAAATATTGTGTTTACATTAATATTTATTTCTTTAGTTGAAAGAAATGTTTCTTGTGAACAGTAGAATGGAAGAATTCATTCAAAAAAGAACATTTATTTCAAAGAAACCGATATTTTGCTGAAATGGCTGCGAGTACGTTCAGTTAAAATAAATAATTTCTTTTACATAAATGTTTGGCATCATTGTTACAATTGTCAATCTCTTTGAACTTGCAACATATTTTGTAGAATTAAATCTTTATTAGATTTCTCCTAGGAAATATCTGCCTACATTATCAATATAAAATAATTTAAACCAAAAAAACCAATTTTTTAAAAGAAAGAAATATTTTTTTGAAAAAACTGTGGCTATTTTTCTTTTAAAAATTTGTTTATTTAATTTAAAGGTTTGCCATATTTGTTATGATAACATATTTTTTAAACTTGAAACATATTTCATATAATTAAATGTTTATTGGATTCCTCCTAGGAAATATTCGCCTGCATTATGAATATGGAATAATTTAGACCAAACAAACCATTTTTTTTAAAGAAAGAAGTATTTTTTTGAAAAATCTATGGTATTTTTCGTTTAAAAATTTGTTTATTTAATTTAAAGGTTTGCCATATTTGTTATGATAACATATTTTTTAAACTTGAAACATATTTCATATAATTAAATGTTTATTGGATTCCTCCTAGGAAATATTCGCCTGCATTATGAATATGGAATAATTTAGACCAAACAAACCATTTTTTTTAAAGAAAGAAGTATTTTTTTGAAAAATCTATGGTATTTTTCGTTTAAAAATTTGTTTATTTAATTTAAAGGTTTGCCATATTTGTTATGATAACATATTTTTTAAACTTGAAACATATTTCATATAATTAAATGTTTATTGGATTCCTCCTAGGAAATATTCGCCTGCATTATGAATATGGAATAATTTAGACCAAACAAACCATTTTTTTTAAAGAAAGAAGTATTTTTTTGAAAAATCTATGGTATTTTTCGTTTAAAAAATTTGTGTATTCCATTTAAACGTTTGGCATAGTTGTTATGATTACATGTTTTTTAAACTTGAAACATATATTTTCGATAGAATTGAAAATTTATCATTCTCGTTCTAAGAAACATTCGCTCTCCTTATCAACTTGAAATGTGTCAATGTGTCATTCCAAACAAATATTCGTCCCACCATGGTATACATTTTTTTTCTATTCAACTGTTTTTCATAGTTGATATGAACATACATATACATACTTTCAAATGTGGAATATATTTCATAGGGTTGAAAATTTATCAGTCTCTTCAAAGGAAATATTCGTTTTGATTCACAATATCAAATATATCATTTAAAATTTAATTCATTTATAATTATTTCTTTATTTTTCACTTAGGTTTTTTGAATTAAATTGATTTTACAAAAATTTAAACAGCAAAAGTCTTGATAAATTTATAACATAATATCTAAAAAATCTACACAAGATTTAGATTTCACATAAATTTCTTAGGCACAATAATAATTTAGAATTCACAATTGTATAATTTATATTTTGAAAGTATATAACACAGAAAATAAAAGAATTTCCTTTTAAATGTTTTTACACAAGATTCTTTTTTATATTAATGAAATTTTTGAATATATATTTTAAAATTTAGTTTCATTATACTTCATACGTATAGTTATAATAAAAATGTATACTTAATATTAATTGATAATTATATTATATATTTATCAATAATCCTGATTATAATAATTTAAAATAATATTTTATGTATAATTTATAAAAATAGTTGATTTATTTTTACTTGAGTGAGGCTCAAAAGCTCTAGTCACGACACATTTCTCTCACAAGCTCTGAATAACTTATAAGAAAGTTCCAAATTTTATGTCTCAGAATTGTAAGCGAGCGTGTGCGTGATTCGACGAAAGCGTATCGTCCTATATATAAGTTTTAGTTATTAGGTTTATATTTGCGAAGTTGTGTGTTTAAGTGTATTTGCGATAGGAAATATGATTGGCTGCGACTGAATGGTGTGAATGTAATTGTATGATGTTTATATATGTATGTATCGAATGATTAATGGCAGTTTCAAGGTGAGAATTTTTTTGTTATTTAAGAGAACCATGACAACGTTTAACTTAACTCCTTACAATTCATGAAGTTTATATTACTTTAAATTTAAGAAATACTTCTTAAATTTCAAAACACGTTTATTCATATCAGTAATATCTTTTTGACACAAATCTCTAACTTACCATAGGCAATATTATCGTTCTTTGCATCCATTATTACTCAATACACTTTACTACACGGAAAAAAAAAGTTCATCAAATTTTCATTAACTCGTCAACCACTTTTGGACAGGCCAGAAAGTCTTTTAAAATTTAGAATTGTCAACGTTTGAAAATTGGATATAGAATTCTTTAAAAAGTATAAAACATTCAAGAAACTTTCGTTGACTCTCGAAGGAAATTTGACGGCAGAGTTCTAGAGTTTTTATAAAACTCGCAAACTAAAGTTTCGAAGCCAGTTCAAGAAACTTTCATTAACTGTTCATGAAAATTTAGCGAACTTGCGTTTCCTAAAAAAAAAATTTACGTCGATTATTTCCTAACCGTTTTATTTATTACTTAAACATAATTTTATTTTATTTATGGATAATCATTTACAACCAAACTTATATTCACTACACTGAGAAAACAGTTTTGTCAAATCAACAAAAATATTTTGTTAGTATTTAGCTAACAAAATTCTTTTGTTGTGCCAACAAAACATTTTGCTATATCAAACAAATTTTGTTACTTAAACAAAATGTTTTGTTGGGACAACAAAATATTTTTTCAGGACAACAAAAACAGTTTTGTTGGATAAATTTTTTTCTCAGTGTATATATACATGTCATCGTACGCATTTATAAATGCTTCTTAAAAATTATATCCGCCGCTGCGGGATTCGAACGCCTTACCTAACGTATAACGCATTTTATTCCTAAGCAACTAACCAGCGCCGCTATCGAAAATTATGATTTCCATCAAAATAAAACCTTAACTCTATCACACATTAACAACTGCGCAACGTGGTGCGTCAGGCAGTTCGAAAAACTTTAGCGAACAGTCAAAGATTCTTTCGTTAATTCGTATCATACTTATTCATTTCTGTGTGAGAAGGTTATTTCATTCCAGAACTTTTAAAATTTGGAGAACATTTTCTGAAAGTTAGATACTTTTTCATAATTTTTCAAGAACTATTTAATAAAAATTGGAAAACTTTTTTTGATTTTTCGACAAAGTTTATGATTTTTTACTTAAAAGTGCTGGAAATTTAAAAAATGTAGTGCCCTATCCAAAAGTGGTTGACTAGGTAAAGAAATTTTGATGAACTTATTTTTTCCGTGTACTTGACCATTTTAAACAGAAAATCACATCTTCGAAGCAAATAATTATTTGATCCCACCGAAAATTATCTCCTTATTTCAAATAAATATTTCTCTCAATTTACAATACGCTCATTAAAAACAAGGAATCTATATTGCAATGGAAAACAAATTTACTTGAACCAATGCAAATTTTTTTGAATTAATCCATTGTTTCTTTGAACATGCATCACATCATTTTACATCAAAAAATTTACTTCTCTTATCAAATAATTGCTACACAATTTTAATAACATATTTATTCAATCTAATGAATATCTAATAGTACTAGAAAAACATTTTTTTGCTTTAATTATTCATTTTTTAAAGGCAATAAAAATATTTCTTTGATCTAAAAAAATATTTATTCGTCACCATCCAGCTCAACCATTTATTTGAATCAAAGAAATATTCTTTGATTCAAATATTCTTTTTTCTCAGTGTAACGAATGAATTATAAACTTATTATCGACAATTCATTGAATATATAAAATTGATAATCTAGTATTAATCTCTTATATTTAATAAAATCGCAATATAATTATATGCAGCATTTGTTATAAGTAAGAGGATAGATTGATGTATAATTTTTGCATGATTAATAGTGATTATTCATTAAGAAAATTTGAATTAAAATTTTTGCTATTTCAAAAAAAAGCGCGCCAAACGACGCACGTGCAATAGAACATCTATAGTAGTGAATAAAGGAGTTACGAGAATCTAACAGGGATTTAATTAAGTCTGTTTTAAGTCCTTAAAGCGTGTAGAAATGGAAATTTCCGCATATTTTTAACACTTATGAATAGGACTTGGATTATATTGAAATAAACCCTCATTAGATCCTCGTAAATCATCTGAAATAGAGAATTTTAAAGTATGAAAAAAGTACCTATATTTCGACTCGATTCAATCGCTACGATTGTTTTGATATTTAAGTACTTCATATTTCTAATTATTTGATACTGGAACTTCTGAAATTGAAATTATTCAGTTTGAAAGGTCTCAATTTTAATGTACGGGTTTTTAATTTTTGGATTTATTTATAATTTAAAGTTTCTATTGAAAACAAAAATTTATAAATGTACTCGAATAAACTTTCATATCCGTTTTTCCTTTGCTATTCATATTCGATTGTTTCTACTATAGTATGAATCTAATGCACTCTTTGGTTTCTTCTCCTCCCTTTCTATTTCCTTTCATATTTAAAACAAGAATAAATAATTAGAAAATTTGAATGATCAAATTTCAAACTTAGAATTAAGTGACGGAAAGGGACGCTGCTTAAAATTCATCAGTTCAACAGCTGGTTCTAATGTATGTAATATTTTTAATTAGACTTATTTCAAATTGAAAATATTCAAAATTTAATGACTGTCAAACTAACTGTTACATTGTACAAGAAATTTTTCTGAATACATCATTTACTTTAATTTATAAAACTATTTGAGTATATAGTAATGAATAAAATTTGTTAATAGACACCAAAGAGAAGTTGGAAAATTCGACTACTCGATGCCGCAAAGTGCCGTTAAAGTTCCTCCGTACAGACACTGAAAGTGGAGGCGAGGATGAATTTGAGGACAAAGTGATTACAACTGATATACGACAAAAAAGACTTGCTGATAGTGTGAGTACAATGTGACCCCGGTTTTTTGTCTGAACAAAAGAGCGGATTTAAACACTAGGATATAAAAATATAAGAAATAATTAAGATGTATTTTTCGTTTCTATGTTTTTCCAGGCAAATGGTAGGAAACTAAGTTCCACTGTAAGAAATCGGGAGCAAGAAGAATTGCTCAAAAAAGTCAAACGTCAACTTATCCATAATAGCAAACTTGTGGAAAACACTGCAACTACTGATATTTCATCTGGTCCGCGCGTTCAGGAACTTCCTATTTCGTATGAAGCCGAAAGTACTTTCTGTGCAAAATCTCCAATCAATTTTTCACCAACTCATGAAAACCTAAAAAATGAAGGACCAACTATTGCCAAAATTACAATAGAAAAACTAAAAAATGAGTTACAAAGAGCAAACCTCATTATTAAAGAAAAAGAAAATATAATAAGAAATCTGACAAAAAAAGATAACGAGAATAAAATGACCATAAGTTTTCTACAAGATACATTGAAAAAATTAACTCAAGATGTAGGAGTTGTTCGAGGTGAGGCGCAAGAATATTCTCTAAATTCTATTATTTCTCATCTTTATTTTACCTCAAATCATTTGACCTCTTTAATTCTCATTTACCATCCGCATCAATTTATTTAACTTCTTATTTTTCCGAATCACCATTTGACATGCGTTTCATTTTTCTGAATAACTATTTGACTTGATTTTCATTTTATCGAATGATCATTGGCCCTAATAGAAGTTATGACTAACGATATTTCGAAAAAATAAAAATTATGCTAGCAAATTGTTATTCGGTCGAATGATTGTAAGTAAAAAATTAATAGAGTAATACTTATTTTCAGAATACATAATGGAGAAGAGCAGCACCAACGCAGAGAAAGATTTTCCACCAATAGGGCAACTGAATAACAACAAGGTAAAAGTAATTGAAAGCTCCATATTTCCCGAAAAATGAAAAAACGAATAAGCGACAGCGGAATTTGTCTAATGCATATAGTCCAGTAGAATTAGCCGAAAACGGCTTTTTTCGCCTACTCCTCTGTAAATTTGCTTAATAATTATGAAAAATGCTAGAAACATATAGAGTAAGAAAAAAAGACCGTAAATAGCGTGCACAACTTTTGGTGGTGAATTTAAGTTAAAAAAAAGTGTTTTTTTGTCTTTAAGGCGTTTCTGGCCAAAAACTATGAGCCGGACAAAAAAAGTTATCAAGCAAAAGTTGTAGCCAGATGATTAATTAACAAAATAGCATAAGTCCAGTTCTGAAAAAATGATTTGTTTACAAAATATGAGATTGTTAATTAAAAAATTGACTTATTTTTATTTCAATCGTGCAGCCGCAAATAAAAAATTTACAATGTTGGTTTCTTCAAAATCGATAGTCCACCTATATGCCAACATTGTCTAGAAATTTCAAGTTTCCCCGATTTATATTTTTTAAATTATTTAATTGTTAATTCAACGAAAGTGACCCTATTTAGGCCCTTGTACTTTTTTGTTAACAATGTAAAATAGTGGTAAGGTGTTGAAATCATAGAGATATTACAGATAGAGGAGACAAGCCAGCCTGAAACCTATCAGCTCGGGCGAGAGAGAGAGTGATATTGTGGGTTAGGCTGTCTCTCTCTAACGCGCTATGCGTAGACAAAGACAGAAAAAGCCTCTCATCGTCTCTCTCTTTCGCTCTCACCGAGTTTGCAACTAACTGGGACTTTAGATTTTTTGGTTTCAGGGTTGAATTTCAATTTTTGAAAATGGAAAAAAATATAAATAAACAATATATTCCGATTTCTTGATTGAAAATTGAAGTCAAGTGGCCATTGGATGGATTCCAACACCCTACCACTATTTTAGATTGTTAACAAAATAAGTACAAGGGCCTAAACAGGGACACTTTCGTTAAATTAACAATTGAATAATTTAAAAAATGTAAATCGGGGAAACTGGAAATTTCTAGACAATATTGGCATATAGGTGGACTATCGATTATGAAGAAAACAACATTGTAAATTTTTTATTTGCGGCTGCACGATTGAAATAAAAAAAGGTCAATTTTTTAATTATCAATCTCATATTTTGTAAACAATACATTTTTTCAGAATTGGACTTGTGCTATTTTGTTAATTAATCATCTGGCTACAACTTTTGCTTGAAACTTTTTATTTCTGGCTCATAGTTTTTGACCAGAAACGCCTTAAAGACAAAAAAACACTTTTTTTTTACTTAAGTTCACCACCAAAAGTTGTGCACACTATTTACGGTCTTTTTTTCTTACTCTATATGTTTCTAGCATTTTTCATAATTATTAAGCAAGTTTACAGAGGAGTAGGCGAAAAAAGCCGTTTTCGGCCAATTCTACTGGACTAATAGTGAATAATTCAACATTTGAAAATATTTTGTAAGACAAAATTGTTTTCTTGTCTCCAACTATTTGACTTTTTAATTTCAGTTTCATCTTGGAAATGGCGTATACATTTTGAAGCAGACTCTGCAAAACATCCGAGACTACTCGTCAAGCCCTTCAGTTTTCGTCGGAAACCTTGCTACTAACATCTTCGGTAATGAGTTACTAAGCAAGTCAGCAACTACATTGGATCCAGTGAGAATGGACGTCTTTCGAAGTAAGTATAATTATATGAGAAAGTTTTTCAGGTAAAAGCAAGCCCAAAATGATTCACTGTGAATGTTATGCCTATAAACTTTTATTAAAATTTTTTTTAAATTGTTTAGTTAGAACTTTATTATTTTATGCATACTAATATTGAAACTTTTTCAGATGAATATGGTCGCTGGCTCAAAGAAGAGTGGTTCGCCAAGGACCAGACAAATAAAGTGGACCATTTTGCCAAGTTTCACCGGTACCTGAATAGAAAAATTCAAAAATCTAAGGCAAAAATAGAAAAGAAGGATGCCAAAACGGTTCCAGTTGTGAATGCGGAAGTAAGGACTCGAGTGAAAAGAAAATGTACTGAAACGTCTCCAGATGGTCATGAAGACACTAGTGTAGACACTAGAGATGAAGCTTTGACTTCAAAAAGAAAACGGGCAGAAGAATCTCCAGATGGTCATGAAGAAACTAGTGTAGACACCAGAGATGAAGCTTCGACTTCAAAAAGAAAACGGGCAGAAGAATCTCCAGATCGTGGTCCGAAGATGATCACAGCTGTTGCAGAGGTTCATCGAAATGCACCAGATATTAGTGAATCGAATGTTACAGTAAGACCATCGAATAGTTTCAGTATTCGTAGTTTGTTGTCCGAGTCAAGAAATGAAACAACTCCATCAGCTCGTGCAACGAACTATGATTATATAGACTATGACTCGAAAGGTTTTACTGGTAACATAAATAACTGGTTGCATACTAGCATGGATATTGTTCAGCAATTACTGTAATACTGTGCCTTTGATACAAAAAAAAATCAAAAACAAATACTAAAAAGTTACTTTCTGATGCAACATTACAATAAAATATTTTTATAACTTATAATTGATGTAAATTTCACTATAGATTTTAAACATTTAAAGAATTTGAAAATATTTATGTGGAAAAAAAGACGCTTTCGACTGTGCTGGGATTAGAGGCCAGGTCTTTCGATGACCTCGAATCCCAGCACAGTCGAAAGCGTCTTTTTTTCCACAAAGATTTACAAATTCTTTAAATATTTGAATTCATTGGCACTTATTTGCGATATAAGACTTTGAAATTGTTTATATTATTGTATATATTATTATATTATATTATTGTATATATTATTATATTATATTATTGTATATATTGTTATATTATATATTATTATATTATATTTAAAATAGAAATTATATCGACCCTCAATAATAATATTTGTAATGTTGGATAATTGGCTTTAGGATCCATAAATGAAAAAAACAGTAGTTTTAATCAAACGTTTCGACTCTAATTGGAGTCCTCATCAGTGATCTTTATTTCTAGAATATGAAAAAAATAACTAGTGAATATTGCGCATGTGAGTCTCACTTTTGAGTACAACTTGGGTAATATGTGGAGAATAAAAATATGAGAAAATTTACATAAAATTGTACATAAACATTTTTTTTGGGTGGAACACAGGAGAAATCTTAAGAATTAATGTTGAAAGGTAACACATAGATTTTTTAAAAACATCTGAGATAAAAAACAAGACAAGTTTATGTATAAATGTAACTTGAATTGTAGATGCAAGTATATAAATGTGAGAAAAAAATATAACTCAAAAATACAAAAAAAGTCTTCGATAAAAACTTCGATAAAACTTTAAAAACATTGATTGAAAAAACCATGAAAACTATTCCACGTTTCTGTATAAGTGTATTATAAAATATAGATGTATGAAATATGAAAAAAACCTTAAAAATAAGCAAACAAAACATTGATAAAGACTTCGATAAAACTTCGATGAAAACTTCAAAAAAAACTTCGATAAAAAAAGCATGAAAATTCTTTGGGATTGCGTGAAGAATAAAAACATGAGAAAATTTACATAAAATTATACATAATATTTTTTTGGGAACGCAAGAGAATTCATAAGAGAATTTATATTGAAAAGTAAAACATACATTTTTTAAAAAACATCTGAGATAAAAAAGTAGACACGTTTATGTATAAATGTAACTTAAATGTGGATGTGAGTACATAAAAAATGTGAATTATTACTATTATTATTATTTTAAACGTGTATTATTAGATAACGGTTCGCAGTCTCATTTTCAAATATACATCTCATTTTCAATATAACCATATAAATAAAGATTATAAACACGCGCAAGATGAAAACGAGAAAAAATTGAGTTTCGAACAACCCCAATCAAGCACAAAAAATTTTAGTACTTTAATTGCAACCCAAATGCTATTGTCTACAGCGCTTATAAACATGAAGGGTAAAAATGGCAATACCTTTCAAGCACGTGTATTATTAGATAACGGTTCGCAGTCTCATTTTATAAGACGAAATTTCGCGGAATTTTTGAATTTACCCTTCGAAAATATTGATATTCCCGTAGAAAGTTTAAATCAATTAGAAACACGCATAAAGCATAAAATACGCGCTGAAATTCAATCAGGAAATTCAAATTATAAAGAAACTTTAGAATTTCTTGTAGTGCCCAAAATATGCGACTATCTACCGAATCAACTTATAAATAGAAAACTATTAAACATTCCGAAACATATACAACTAGCTGACCCAGGCTTTTACAAACCGGATAGAATAGACGCACTGATAGGCGTGGAAGTCTTTTATGATTTATTATGTGTAGGACAAATAGAAATAGCAGGATATAGAGCGAAATTACAGAAAACGAAATTAGGCTGGATAATAGCAGGTAAATTTGATAATAATGAAAAAAAAATAAAATCAAGCAAATGCATGTTTGTTCAAGATAATTTACATAAATTTATGACAAAATTTTGGGAAATTGAAGAGATAGGTGAGAAAAAATTTCTATCAGAGGAAGAATTTCAAGCTGAGGAACATTTTAAAAATAATACAACGCGTGATCCACATACTGGACGTTATACGGTTAAATTAGATTTTAATGAGAAAATTGAAAGGTTAGGAAATTCACAAAAATTAACTGAAAAACAATTTTTATCATTAGAAAGGAGACTTGCAAAATCTCCTGACTTAAAGGGTCAATATATTGAGTATATGCGCGAATCGATAGCATATAACCATATGATTAAATTAAACGAAGGGGAAATCAGTAGTAAGCATTGTTTCCTTCCCCACCATCACGTAATTAAGGAGTCTAGCTTAACGACTAAGCTTAGAGTCGTTTACAACGCGTCTTCAAAAACTAGCACAGGTATATCTTTGAACGATTGTTTAAAAATAGGCCCGGTAGTGCAAAATACGAGTTTTGATATTGTCCTTCGATTTCGTACACATCAAATAGTATTTTTAGCTGACATTGAAAAAATGTACAAGCAAATTTATCTTGATAAGAACGACGCACAATACCAATTAAGTTTTTGGCGTGAAAACGAAAATGATAACTTACATGTATATTGTATTCCAGTAGTTTTATTTGGATGTGCTTCAGCTCCTTACTTAGCGACGCGAACATTAAATCAATTAGCTGAGGATGAAAAATTAAAATTTCCAATGGCGAGTAAAATAGTCCTACGTGATTTTTACGTCGACGATTTGATGACAGGGGCGGATAATATCAAAGAAGCTATGCAGTTACGAGACGAGCTTATAGGTATAACCAAGGCGGGCGGCTTTACTTTACGTAAGTGGAGCTCAAATAATTCAGAAATTTTAGATTCATTGCCAATTGATACGAAAATTAATTTATTAAACGATGATAGTTTAGGTACAAAAGCATCAGGTATACAGTGGAATACATTAACAGACAAAATCACTTATAATGTGAAAGAAAGGGAATTTAACACGAAAATAACAAAAAGAAGCGTATTGTCGAACATTGCTAGGATTTATGACCCTATCGGATTATTGGGGCCAGTTATAGTCAATGCTAAGTTACTTATGCAGAGGATATGGCAGAGTAACACAGATTGGGATGAGTCCCTCCCTCAAGACATACACACAGCATGGTTACACATTAAGGAGCAACTACCTGTTTTGAACAAAATTGAATTCGAAAGAAAAACTGTGATTCATAATGCTATTCGCACAGAATTTCATGGGTTTTGTGATGCGAGTGAGAAAGCATATGGAGCATGTATTTACATTAAATGAAAAGGTAGCGATGGAACGGTTATGATTAATTTACTATGCTCGAAAAATCGCGTAACTCCATTGAAAACTGTCTCGCTTCCAAAACTTGAATTATGTGCAGCTTTATTGTTATCACAGTTAATAAAATCGGTTTTAGGTGCATTAACAAAAAACATTGATGACATTTTTTTGTGGTCAGATTCATCGATCACGTTACAATGGATTAATACTCAACTAAGTTTATTAAAAACGTTCGTTGCAAATCGCGTATTGGAGATCAGGGAAGCTACTAGTACGATGCACTGGAGACATACGCCGTCTCAGGGAAACGCGGCTGACATTTTATCACGCGGTCAACTACCGAGGGAATTTTTAGAAAATAAGAGCTGGAAGGTTGGTCCAGAATGGCTGCGTAGAGAATCAAACCATTGGCCAAGTAATATTATTCAATCAGTACCTCTTATCGAGTTAAAAGTTACGCGCGTTTTTACGAATATAAAAGGTCCGATAGACTTTTTTAAAAATTGTAATACATTTGTTAAAACAAAAAGAGTTATGGCTTACATTTTAAGATTTAAAAACAGACGTAATAATATAAATAAAGTAAGCGGGGAATTGACTTACCATGAATTGGAAAGTGCTGCAAAGGAAATTTTAAAAATAATTCAAAAACAAGGATTCTCGGATGATTATAAACAATTAAGTCAACAACAGAGTGTTACTTCGAATAGTAGTTTGCGCGCTCTCAATCCCTTTTTAGATGATGAAAGTTTAATTAGAGTAGGAGGAAGATTGAAAAACTCTGTTTTGTCTTATGCAGAGAAATATCCTATTGTACTACCTAAAGATAATCACTTAACGAATTTCATCATAAAAGAAAAACATATCTTAAATATGCACGGTGGGATACAAACAACTCTTAACGCGGTAAGAGCGAGATATTTATTGGCCAATTGGTGGAAAAAATGCAACTAAAATAATTATTAAAAAATGCATAAATTGCTTTCGCGCTAAACCGACTAATTATTCATATTTTATGGGAGATTTACCACGTGATCGAGTAACCCAAGCACGCCCTTTTTTGAATTCCGGGGTGGATTATTGTGGTCCATTTTACATCAAAGAAAAAAAGCATAGAAATCGAGGAAACGTAAAGGTGTACGCGTGCATATTTGTATGTTTTGCAATCAAGGCGATACATATTGAATTGATAAGCGACTTGACTACTGAGACTTTCATAGGCGGCTTACGTAGATTTTTTTCTAGACGAGGTAGAGCAGCAAATCTACACTGAGAGAAATCGACTTTGGTTCCTGTGCACATAGCACATAAATTTTTTGTACAGTAGTTGCCTTGACCAAAAAAGTTGAGAGAAGCTACTACTTTTATAGTTATCATGACAGTAATTTGGACTTTTTTGTGTATTCGGTTGTTGTGACCAAAGTTGATGATTAGAATGAGCTTTATACGTACCCGAACGGTTAGTACACGTACATTTTCTTTATGTGTACTGCCAAGCTCCTTTGGTTACTACAACCGCAGCGTTCGCTGTTGCGCTAGACAAATCAAGTATAACTTTCATTTTTTACAACGAGGTAAGCCTGTCGTGACAACTATTAAAGTAGTTACTTCCAAAAAGATATGCAGTCTAAGTTGAATCCTGCCAATTCTCGTTCTCGATTCCTGGACTATATTTCACCGTACCAAGCATTATCAGGTAAATAATTCTATTATAAATATAGTTTGACAATTCTTTCTAAATGATAAACGATTTTGTTCGGGGACAATGCAATCGGTTCCAATTTTGCTGTCTCGTCGTATTTTGTCAAAACTATAGTCAGTCAAAAAAAGTTTATGGTGATGAAAAAAGTGACAATTTTTTAACTTAATCGACGAAAGTTATCATAAATATCATTATACCGGATTATTTTTCTTAGATCTTTTCGGTGAAACTTTATTTTTTCTAATCAAATTGAATTTGTATTTTGATAACTAAGAGAATCATACCTATAACCTCAAAAATAATTTTGGCTGGGTATTTACTGTCCGTAGACTTAGTCATTTTAACTAAACTCTATGCGCGGCTTTACGATGGACTTTGGTTCCTATAACCGCAGCGCTATGGTATTTCAAGTACCAGAATCGTGGTCTCAGTAACGTTCCTTGCAGTTGGAGTAAACACTTTTCCAATGTATGACAGCCACTACCATGATTGTCATGAGAACTTTAACATTTTTGTAAAGACGATTTTAACAAAAAAACTTTGGTCAGTGAAACCTAAAATTTCTCTCTGTGTATACTCAGATAATGCTACCTATTTTGTTGGGGCAAGGAATGAATTAGAGTCATTATCTAAGCTCATTCAGTCAAAGGAGCACAATAAAACGGTGTCAAATTGTCTATCTAACGGCGGAACTCGGTGGCATTTTTCACCACCGAACTCACCACACTTCGGCAGTCTCTGGGAAGCCGCAGTAAAATCATTTAAAAATCATTACTACAGAACAATAGGTGATAAGTTATTTACGTACGAGGAATTATTAACATATACGACTGAAATTGAAGCTATTTTAAACTCCCGCCCAATCACTCCTATTTCCGAAGACCCAAACGATTTGCGTGCCCTTACTCCCGCCCACTTCCTAATCGGAGACACATTTACAAACATACCTGAAGTTAATGTCATGAATGTACCGGTAAATCGTTTGTCTACCTGGAGACATATTCAGTACATAAAACAACATTTTTGGAGTAGATGGTATAAGGAGTATCTAAACCAATTAATTACAAGGTCCAAATGGCAGCGAAAAGGACATAATGATATTAAAATTGGCACATTGGTTTTATTAAAAGAAGACAACACATCAACTCTCCATTGGCCACTAGGCCGCATTACCGAGATACATCCTGGAGATGACGGAATTGTACGCGTCGTTTGTGTTAAAACAAATTCAGGAATCTATAAAAGAAGTATCACGCGGATAGTTCCATTACCCATTGACTAACTGATAATTTGTGTTAAATTTAGGCTAATCGTTTCATATTAATTAATATTAGGAAGACTAATCTAGATATATATACCTGTTACAGCCACACGATTAAAATTTCATGTATGTACGCAAAATGTTGAAGGAATTTTCTTATATTCACGTGTTATGTACTAATTTATAAGATTTATTTGTATTTATGTATTAATTATCCAACTAATTCACAAACTTAGAGATAGTATGAATGTATAACTGAAATTAAGAAATTGTTGCAATTATTAGATATTTTGAGATAAAGGCTCAACTTCTTAGAGCGAAGATTTATATTGAACGAAGATCGTTCAAGGCGGGCGGAATGTTTAGAGTATAAGACTAAACATAGGCAATAGCCTTTCTTAGCTCAATGGGGTGCCCGGATATACAGAAGGCGTTGTATAAAGAGATGCACGCAGTGCACGGCCAGTTTCACCTTTATTAATATTACTGAAAAAGGTTCGAATTTCTTTCCCTCAATAAGGCAATTGATGTGTCATTTCAGCATATTTCTTTCCTAAGCAATAAAGCTTCTACAATTTTATGATGTTAATCCTCTTTACATAAAGCACAGAAATTGTCCGTCGAATGTGCAACTCATTTTTAGGATTAAGAGAATGCGCATAGGCATTTAGTTTAGAGTATAATTTATATAGGCCTTAGAGATAGTTTCAACCATTGTTAATTCAAGGCATAGACATTTTGGGAATACTGATCCTTTCAATGTACCTAGATTTTAAGTCACGCCTTAAAATTATTGTAACCAATTAGAATTACTGAATTTTTGTGTCTACCCATAACAGTTTTGTATCCGTCAAGAAAAGAGAAAAACAGTTAGTTCTGCACCAACATTCTAGTCGCCTAAATCGCAAGGAAAAATAAATCCAATTCAGAGCACTCGCGCGTTTCATTTATTTCTACAATACTTAATACTTGGTGCGTTTTATGAAGATAAAACGTCCGCTTCATACTCCACTTGGAATAAGGGATCTAGAGTATAAAGCATCGATTAAAAACAGATACATGGAGATTGGTCTCCTTATATCTAGTCTCCATGGAAAATATATTGTTGTGAAGTAATTGCTCAACGCGCACAACAGACGTCCCTGCACCACCTTGCACTCTCTTAGATTTAGCGGGAAATTTAAATCCAAAATAAACTAAGTCTCACTAGAGAAGCTATTTGGTACTATAATTACTTACAGAAGGTTTTGTACACTTTTTATTAATAATTTTTAATGGCGCGAGAAACACATTCACTCAGCTATTTGAGTATAATGCGTATATTAATAAGTATGCAAAACATTAGTTCTTTTTACTGCATTAGAATATATGTAAACCTAGTTAGCTTCATCGGTTATGATCGATCGGATGATTTGTTATCGAGATACAGCTGCAGCAAATTTGAAAAATTTAGTTTGGAGAAAAACGCGTTTAAAGATAAGAGTACTGATTTTATTGTTATACATTTTTAAATATCATACCTAGAGCTAAACTGCTATTCTAGGCCCATACAATTCACCTTCCACTTCTTCAAAAAGCGCTTGCTGGGCCATTGAAAAATGCAAAAAAAAATAAACAAAATTTTCAAAATTTCAAACTATTTGTTCCCCTTAACGCCGATAAAGCCTTAAATAAATTGAGTTTCCTCTTTTTTTTGGAATATACCAATCCCCGTCATTTCGAACCAACATTTCAAATTAACAGATTTCATGCTATCCGAAAAATTCTAAACCTAATTAAATGGGAACTCAATCTGAACTAACTTCTCAAATCGAATCCTTAAGTGCATTGCAGAAATTTCAACCCTTCAATTTTCACAACAAATTTTTCTTCTTGAAATTTTTTCTGACATGTTTGTTAGGTGTTCTGGAACACCTCTACTTTTATTAAATCCGGAAAATTTAACCAAATTTTCCATATTTTCTACTGTTTTCCAGGTGTAAAAACGATATAGAACGATTCGGAATTATTCTAATTCGAAATATGCACCAGGGAGACTCGTCAAGGTTGGAAGATTTTTTTCTGAGCGACAGGGTTTTTGCAATTAGCATTTAGAGATTTCAAAAAACTTAACAGAAAAATTGAAAGTAAAAATCAGTACCAAAAAACTTTCAATCGAAGGTTGTAGAAACGAACTATCCAGTACTTATATCAATTTATAAAGGTGTAAAGGCTGCTTTACAAGGCATGCCATTATTCTATTAAATATTATAATAAAAAGTGTACAAAACCTTCTGTAAGTAATTATAGTACCAAATAGCTTCTCTAATGAGAGTTCGTTTATTTTCGATTTAAATTTCCCGCTAAGTCTAAGAGAGTGCAGGGTGGTGCAGGGACGTCTGTTGTGCGCGTGGAGCAATTACTTCACAACAATATATTTTCTTTGATATTTATTAAGAAATCAAACCAAATCGTTTAATGTTAATACCAAAAAACACAAAATAAAATAACAAACACGACAAAATAACTTTGAAAAATCTATTAATAAAATTTTCTTGTAATTTCAGAATATCATCACAATGTTATAAACTTAATAACTTTTCTAATTTTGACCACCAAACGTTGAAAATGGACTACAAAACGCCACCAAACGACCACCAAACGATTGAAAAAGGAATTTTTTTAAAATTCCAAAATATAGGGTGCAACGTAAAGTTAGCACCCCAATTTTGAAAACCTTATAACTTTTTTAATTTTGACCACCAAACGGCAAAAGTAGACTACCAAACGCCACCAAGCGGCAAAAGTAGACTACCAAACGACCACCAAACGATTCCATGAAAAAAAATCAAAATTTTCATAGTCGGGGTGCTAACTTCACGGTGGTCTTTCTTTCTTGTGAATAGGTATAAGAGTAGAATGAATAAGAGTATTCAAATAAAATAATTCACATGAATAGGAATTGCTACTAATATCAAGCGTGCAAATGAAATAATGCATTACTTCGATATACATATTTGAAATACAGGATAATTGTTTAAGATTTCACATAACTTTACTCATATTTCAAAATTTACAGATAAATCAGGGGAAAAATTCGTCAAGTGTACCCGCCTAAAAACTATCTGTCTCCGATTTCCTTGAAAGGCCGCGAAATTATTGTCCTAGTGAACCTCTTTTAATTCCCCTAAGTAAATTAGCCATAACTTTTACAAAAGTTATCCAAATTAATTTTTTATGGAGGTCTTGGAAACATTTTTTCATCAGCTTTACGCTGAAGACAATGGTTTTAGATTAAAAGAATTATTTGAGCTTCATTTTTTAATTTTAAACATATTTTTGAGTTTTTCTCCAAGTACGGCCGTTAATTTTCTTTCCAAAATTATGTTTAAAAAAAAGCTTGATTTTTTCCCTTTAAAATGAGCCATGGTCGAAAGTGGGGCGAAAGAAATTGGTGGAGATATATAAGACACCTTGCGCGCGGCTTCTACCTCGCGAGCGCCCATACTTAAAATTCAGAATGTACGGTTTCTAGTCGACTAAAAATAATCGACTACAAACTGCATTTTTTAACCAAATAATTATTATCGTTATAAATTATTTCACGGATAATAATTTTTATTATTTATTGGACAAGTAAAATCCACTTTTCATTTCATTTTTAAGACTAGAGAGAATTTGAAAAACCCGCCGAAAAAATTATTACACACTATTTGAAAGAGAATTTTCAACCCAGAAAAATGATTTATTTTACAGATGGAGTCGCCCAGCACTTTAAAAATAAATATAACTTCATCAATTTTCTCCACTATGAAATGGATTTTGGTATTCCAGCCGAGTGGCATTTTCATGCAACGGCGCACGGAAAAGACCCTTGTGATAGAATTGGGGGAAATTTAAAAAGACTCGCAGCGCGTGCTAGCCTACAAGCGTCATCTAAAGATCCGATTTTGACTGCTGATGCCTTGTATCAATGGGCAAAGAAAAATTTAGTTGAACCTTTAGTATTCTTTAGTCCCAAAGAAAATCACGCCATCACAGCTCAAGAACTTAAGAGTAGATTTGCATCAGAAAACACAGTGCCTGGTACACAAAAATATCACTCTTTCGTTCCCTCTGCTGAATTAACTCTCATGTTGAAAAAATATTCGTCATCATTAGAATGTGATGTTTTCCCGAAAAAAACTGTGAGGCAAAGAAGAAAGAGAAGTGCACATACACTGTAATAGGCAAATTATTTGACTCAATTTTCGACGTGAGAGGCGAGGGGACTCAAACTAAAAAATCACCCCGAATTACAAATTAATTTTTATTTTTAATTTCGTACCAGCCAAAAATAACAGTTTTACGAACAAATTATACAAAGTATAATTAAATAAGTTCCCAATAGACGGTACGTCGTGATCGCGGCGCCTAGCTGCAGTGCGACGCAGAAACCGCGCGCAAGAAGTGTTATATATCTCCACCAATTTCTTTCGCCCCACTTTCGACCATGGCTCATTTTAAAGGGAAAAAATCAAGCTTTTTTTTAAACACAATTTTTCTTTCGTAGATTTAGATCCTTTGAAGTTTGTTATAAAATATAACAATTGAATTAAAATGGCTGGATCATTGATTTGGAAGTTATGGAATTTTGAAGAGCCTCGCGCGGCCTCGCGCGCAATCCGGGCGCTTCCACAAGCGGCGAGCGTTTTACCGGGCATAAGTTATTAGCACTGGAGGCAAGGCTCCTATAATTAATTTTATGATTTTTAATGGAGAATTCCCAAAAGCATTATATTTTACGGCTGTAAAGTTTTAAATTAATAGTTTTTCTTATAAAAAGATTATACATTTCCGGAAGGAAGGTGCAGGTTATATAAATATGACTCCTTTTGTGGAGGGATTAGTGACTGTTCGAAAAGAACCCAACAAATTGTTTTATTCTAAGAAAATATTCAGCCATCGAAAGAATCATTCATGAATATCAAGACTTACTCTTCTTCCGAAGAATCTGATTCTGTTTGTTTTTCAAAAGAAAAAAGTAGAAAAAAGTCCAAGCTAAAGTAAAAAATGACATTTCTCGATAATTAATAAAATATTTAAACGTATAATGATGCATTTGTTGTTACTTATTATTTAAATATAAACCTCTTAAGCATTTGTAACAGCATCCACTTATTTACCAATCCACCTTTACTTATGGCACTAATAACTTACGCCCGGTAAAACGCTCGCCGCGTGTGGAAGCGCCTGGATTGTGCGCGAGACCCTTCAAAATTCCATAACTTCCAAATTGTTACGTCCAGTACGTATTAGATATAGTTAAGAATTAGAAAAATAATTTCTGTATGTAAAAAAAAACAACGTATTAGATATAAGAATTTTGTACTACCCAGTATATGAAGGGAAAACCTTTTAAAAACACGAAATATCAGACTTTCGACTCATTAAACTGCATAGTTAAGATAAGCGCAACGGAAACTGCAAGTGCTATTGCGTAAGATTTCTATTTTCGATGAGTCCAGAATCTATTTACTTTCGAAATTATTTTAAGGTAAATATCATGTTTACAAAAATCAAACTTTCCAATTCCAGATTTATGTTAAAATGCGAAATATGCGTTCACCAAATAAACCTAAGCGTACAATATACATGTGTATGCACATGTATATTAATATACACGTGCATTTACATACATAGTAACGGACAATTACGGTAATTAATAAACATATAGACAGTGATTTACTTGTTTAAAATAAGAAAACCATACTTGTTGCGAAAATAAGAACAAAATAGAAAATTGTATATTTACAAATACTACGTATTGCACAAATTAATGTATACAGCATCAGCAAATCATGCACGAATAAAAATAACCTAATAGAACTGTAAAAGACTAAGAGAATAACTGGACACCCGGTATTAGTATCATCTATCCTTTTACTCTCTTCGTCTTACACACGGCCCTTATAGGAACCAAATCATATATATACCGCGTAAAAAAACACGAGAGTCAGTCAAGATCTGGGAGTTTGGTTCTTAGCAGAACTAGCCCCAAACTACTTAAACTAAAATTTAAATTTTCCAAATTTGTAAGTTTTCAAGCATAAGCAACTGTTATATTTCCAATCTGCAACAATAATAAAATTCTAAAAGTGAGTACAATTTTTCTCTTATAATTTCATACCCATCGCAACCCAACTTCAAATTTTAATTACTTAAAATTCAATATTAATTGAAAATATAATTTCAAGTTTATAAAACTGAATTTAAACGAATTTTCCAATTTTTATTCTTAGAGGATTTAAGCTGTTCATTTGCGATCCAATCTTTCTAAATGTTTACTCGAACCAAACGCTCAACATTCATCAGTTTGGTATATGTTCGAATTTTTATAAATTGTTTATTGAAGTGAATTATTTAAATCGTTATTTTCAATTGTTTATAAATATATCGATCTGTGTCATCTAAATGTTTATTCGAACCAAACGCTCAACATTTATCAGTTTGGTGTACGTTCGAATCTTTAAAATTGTTTATTCAAGTGAATTATTTAAATCGTTAATTTCAATTGTTTATAAATATATCGATCTGTGTCATCTAAATGTTTATTCGAACCAAACGCTCAACATTTATCAGTTTGGTGTACGTTCGAATCTTTAAAATTGTTTATTCAAGTGAATTATTTAGATCGTTAATTTCAATTGTTTATAAATATATCGATCTGTGTCATCTAAATGTTTATTCGAACCAAACGCTCAACATTTATCAGTTAGGTGTAGGTTCGAATCTTTAAAATTGTTTATTCAAATGAATTATTTAAATCGTTAATTTCAATTGATTATAAATATATCGATCTGTGTCATCTAAATGTTTATTCGAACCAAACGCTCAACATTTATCAGTTTGGTGTACGTTCGAATCTTTAAAATTGTTTATTCAAGTGAATTATTTAGATCGTTAATTTCAATTGTTTATAAATATATCGATCTGTGTCATCTAAACGTTTATTCGAACCAAACGCTCAACATTTATCAGTTTGGTGTAGGTTCGAATCCTTAAAATTGTTTATTCAAGTGAATTATTTAAATCGTTAATTTCAATTGTTTATAAATATATCGATCTGTGTCATCTAAACGTTTATTCGAACCAAACGCTCAACATTCATCAGTTTGGTGTAGGTTCGAATCTTTAAAAATTGATTATTGAAGTGAATTATTTTAATCGTTAATTTCAATTGTTTATAAATATATCGATCTGTGTCATCTAAATGTTTATTCGAACCAAACGCTCAACATTTATCAGTTTGGTGTAGGTTCGAATCTTTAAAATTGTTTATTCAAAGAATCATTTAAAGCGTTAATTGTAATTGTTTATTAAAAATATAGATCTGCCTCATCGAAATGTTTATTCGAACCAAACGCTCAACATCCATCAGTTTGGTGTAGGTTCGAATCGTTCACTCAATTTTTTTATTCACGTCGGTTATTTTAATGGTTAATTTTTTATTTAACAATCGACTCTAACGTTGGGAGTCAATCAAGACAGCTTTCAATACGTTCACATACCACCTTTCAATGTGGAACCTTAGGTTGTCTTGGATTGGCGAATGTATGCATTTTTTAAGCGATTTTAGGAAGGTAATCGTAATATAAGTTTTATGAAAATTGTTTGAGGTTTTCTCTATTTTTCGTTAACGGCTTCGATTTCGGTCTATGAGTTTCGCGCATCGCACCATCAAGGTCTGGATTCCTAGGTTATAGCGCGTGGGCGTTGACCTAAAATAAGGGATCAACACTCGTTGATCACTATTGAAATTATATTTTGCATGCTGCGTTTTCGGACGTAGCAAAATCAATGAACCAGCCATTTTGATTCAATCGTCATATTTTATAACAAACTTCAAAGAATCTAAATCCACAAAAAAAAAAAATTCGAAAGGGGCCAAATTTGGAAAAAAACGATTTTGCGTTTATTTCTTTACTTTTGTATGTTAAAAAATATTTAAACAATTTTTTTGCAACAATATCCGTAAAGAAGAGTCAAAACCCTAATTTTCGTAATTCGAAAAATTTTTCGTGCGAACAATTGTTTTCAAGATAAACAGGCTTGAAAGTGCGCTTGCCTTGTCGAAAAGATCATTTCTTAGAAAATTCGAAAAATCGTATACTTGTAAACAAATTTTTTTTGGCCAAAAAGAAATACGTGTCTATTTATTGTTGATAATGAACCGAAAAAAAATTATTTCATTCAAATCTGTGACATCGACTGCCAATCTAATATGGAATGACCCATAAATATATGCATTCTAAATAAGAATATTTCAATCTCAACCCAGGTAAAAGTAATATGTTTTTAACATAACTGAGTAAAGTCATACTAAGTATACAATATTAAGATCAGACAATAAGGTTTTAGAACAGGAAATAATAAATCTTAATAACAATTCTTGTAAAAGGCTGAGAGAATACGAGAACACCCGGTATAAACCTTATCTACACTCCTGCTTTCTCCGTCTTACACATAGCTCTTATGGGGTCGAAGCATATATCTACCGAGCCGAAACTGGAATTAGCACTTAGCAGACTTCGAAAAGGACTAGTTCAGAGTTTGTCCCTCAGCTAGCACCTTGAAGATAAGTTACTGTATTAAGTGACGTGCACTGTGAATTGTTACTTCTGTACTCCCAGCGTCAAATAAAATATTTCAAGTGAGTAAAATAAGTATACCTTATTTTTTTTCCTCCTATTTCTGAATTCCAAACATTCTATCAATTTTCAAATCATGAAGACAATTTTTACAGTTCCATTTTCACTTGTTCAAATTTTAAAATTATTACAACGTACATTTCATGTGGTGCCAGACCTAAATGAGCTAAGCACATTTTCCATTATTGTGCATTTTTGAATAACTATCTTGTACATTTATTGTGGTGCCAGGCCAAAGAAGCAAAGTACATTTTCCATTATTGTGCATTTTTGAATAACTGTCTCTTACATTTAATGTGGTGCCAGGCCTACTGAGCTGAGCACATTTTTTTTTTCATTATTGTGTATTTTGGAATAACCGTCTCTTACATTTAATGTGGTGCCAAGCCTACTGAGCTAAGCACATTTTTCCATTATTGTGTTTTTTTTAACAATTATCTTCTACATTTAATTTGGTGCCAGACCTAAAAGAGCTAAGCACATTTTTCCATTATTGTATATTTTTTAACAATTATCTTCTACATTTAATTTGGCGCCAGACCTAAAAGAGCTAAGCACATTTTTCCATTATTGTGTATTTTTTAACAATTATCTTCTACATTTAATTTGGTGCCAGACCTAAAAGAGCTAAGCACATTTTTCCATTATTGTGATTTTTTTTACAATTGTCTTCTACATTTAATGTGTTGCCAGGCCTAAAGAAGCTAAGTACATTCTTCCATTATTGTGTATTTTCGAATAACTGTCTCTTAAACTTAATGTGGTGCCAGGCTTAAAAGAGCCAAGCACGTTTTGTCTTCTACATCTAATGTGGTGCCAGGCCTAAGAAGAGCTAAGCACGGTTTTGTCTTCTACATCCAATGTGGTACCAGGCCTAAAAAGAGCTAAGCACATTTTTGTCTTCTACATCCAATGTGGTACCAGGTCTTAAAAGAGCTAAGCACGTTCTATGATTGTTTAATCTTTTCACTTCTGTATTTACAATAAATATAGTGTCAGGCCTCTAAGAAATCTAGAGTCATATTAATTTTATTCTTTAACTTCCAATTTCGACAATTTTATAATCATTGAATTACACTCATTAGGAAGTTGAATGATTCCAAACTTTAGCTCACTTGAAGATTTTTTCGGTATTAATGTCCTCTCAATGGCGAATAACTTAGCCAATCAGTAACGTACTACTAATTTTTCGCGGTTAAAATTTTGCTAACAACCCTTTCTCACACTAGGCGTTCCCTAGGCTATAGAACATGGGTATTGGCCTAAAGGATAAAGAACGACATTTTTTGGCTGTCAATTTGTGCGTTTCTGGACGTAACACAAGTTTAATTTTTTCTCAAATTTAAAGCTTTCTAATGTTAATCATCCCAATTGAAGCTCAAGGATAAAAAACCTTTAATATTTTATTCCAATATTATATTTTCTCTTCTACTTTTAAAAATCGTACATTTTCAAATTTAAGATTTCAGTTAGATAGCATATTTAAAAAATATCTGATAGATAGACTTTAAATTACACCTTTCTTAAATTTCATTTTATTTTTAAATTTCAAACTTTTTATTGTGAAAATAATGTACTTCGACGGCTGTTGATTCTCTTTTCATATAAAATGTTTATTTACCTTCGAGTATTTCCATTTTTTGGATCAGAAAAAAATAATCAAAGGGTATATGGGATTCCAACAATGATGGACAAGTCATGTTGACCTTTGGCCACCCACCTGAAATTTTTAAATTTATGATATAAAAATACTACCATAACTAATGCTAATAAGCGCTAATTAATTCCTTCCGATGCACACTTTCATTCTTCAAATGTTAGTATATCAGTTCAAATGTATTTTACACTGAAAGCAATCCTAATGAATAATATTCAAATTAAATCAAATTTCTACCTGAAGTTTTGTTCTTCTTCAGTTAGGAACCGTGTGTACCCTTTGTTTTTTCTATAACTTCTTTTGACTTCCTTGAGTAAATGTCTCACTCTCCTTCGAAATTGCTGGATCCTAACATTCCAAGACGTTTCAAAATATTCTGACTCCATGAGTCGTATGTGATGATGACTATTTAATCTATGCTAATTGTTAAATTAGAAATTAATTCAGGTGCCGAAAATTAATTTCATTCAGCATAAAATTGTATTTGTCAAGTTACGTTATTTTATTTAAATTTGATGCACAACGAGCAATTTTTACATTATTCTTTGTCATCGTAAAGATCAGTACAATTTCACAGATTTAGGCTTTCTTACTTTCAATTGATAAATGAACTTGACTTTTTCTTAAATTTTTTAGGTTGAAAGTTTGATTTTTGAATCTGAATCATAGGTTCATCTAGTCAAAAAATAGAGTTTTCTGCAACAAAAATGAAAAACATTTTTATTGATTATTTTGAATGGAATATTCTAATAAAAAATTACTGAAATTTGTGCATTACCTTATTTTAATATTCTCTGTCATAAACAATAGAAAAAGTATTTCAAAAGTTTCTTTTCGTGGAACACTGGTGGTATTATTTCGATTGAAGATAATGTATGGAAAGAAATATAATTTTCAATTTCTACAACAGAAAAAAGCGTTTATCGTAAAAATATCTTTCATTATGCAAAATAAATCAAATTAAACAATAAATTTGATTAATTTTAAGTGATTTTCCTTTTTAAATAATGTTATCATCTTATTTCTTTTGTGTAAAAGTAATATAATTGTAAATTTTTCAAATAACATTTGTTCAATAAATGCTTCTTTATTGCAGAAATTGAAAAATAAGATTCATTTCCACACATTTCTAATGGAAACAATACCCTCAGTGTTCTAAAAAGTGAAGTTAGCTGTTTATGAACATGTGTGCGTACATGGTCAACTGCGCATGCTCACGTTCACTCGTCACTCATCATTCGTCATTCATCATTCGTCATTCGTTATTCATCATTCGTCTTTCGACACTGCTCAGGAATAATCTCAGGCAGCAAACTTTACACTTGTTAAAACCGCTCACTACACGCTCCCTAGTATAGTATACTCTGTACTATTTTCTACTACTGGGTCATAATGTGCATTTTATTGCTCCCTGCGAGGCAAAAAATCCATTTTTTGGCCATTCCAGTAAAACAAATCGTGTACACGAAAAAAACAGTATAGCTGTTCGACATATACCGGTATATAGTATTGTTTTATCACACGCGAAAATTCACAAGAGCGATAACGATGGCATAATATTTTTTTGACGATCGTTATACATGGTATTGTCATATTAACGAACTTGTATAGCTGTCTCACCTATACTCGTATAGTTCTGAGGACCATACCGTAGCATTGGTCTGATAGCAATATTTTCTGGCTCTGAGGACCAAAATATAGTTCTCTTAGCTATACTGTTTTTTCAGTGTACAACACGGAAAGAAATGTTCATTTTACTTGTATAATTATTGCCCTTGCTTTGCTCGATCATCAAACTTATTGTTTGATATGGTTTTATATTTATATAATAATTTTACGCGTTTTCGAGCGCTCGTCCTGTTAGTTATTTCATACAGCCCTCAATTGATAAAATTCAAAGCGTACAAAAAAACATACTTAATTATAATAATCAAATATACTAGCTAAATTAAAAAGAACAATTTTGCTACTATTGTTTCTTAAGGCCGTGTGGTGAAGTCCGTCAACACCAATTATATACGACCGCTTTATTGATAAAATAATCATTTCAACAGATTTTCCAGAGAAAAAAGCAATGCAGAAAAATGTAACGCATTACTGTATCTTCCGGAAAATTTTTCATAATTATTATTTTAATTATAAAGCGGTCATATATAATTAGTGACGCCAGAGCCTACCATACGGCTATAACATGTATGCTCACTTTCAAAGAGCAGTGCATTTGTCAGAGTAAGTAGATTTCTTAAGTTCAAAATGATGGTTAATTATCTTTTTTAGATAAGTAAGGAAAATAACCTTTCACCTATTATGATTAAACACGTGTTATATCAATATTTTCTAGACAACACAAATATCAGTCAAACCATTTAAAAGAGAAATGTATCTTAAATATATATGCAAGTTTATTTGAAAACAAAAATGATATTTCACAGGCTTTCTTAACCTCAATAATTTAAAAAAAATTATGTAAGTGTTATTAAAACCCTGTTTGAAGTTTGTATAATAAATTGTATACTTCTAGTAGCCCATAAGGTAAATGTCCCAGTAATCGGTTTCTTAGTTTAAGTAATCGGCACACAAATAATCTTACATTTTATTAGATTATCATTGATTTTGACAATTTTTCATAATTCATGTTACTAAGTCGTAATATCAGTTGTAAAATACTTCAATTAAAGCTGTTTTCCAGTATTTTGTCAAATTTCAAGGGTAAAATAACGATCACTGGTACGCCGACGAGTACTAGGTCATCTAAATTAATTGTATTTGCATTGAATGAAATAAAAATACTCACTATTGCTTTTAATTTAGCCTAATTAATAAAGGTTCGCCTACACATTTCTCTTATACTCGAGTTACTATCAATTAAAGTTAATTCAGTAATCCGCTCTGAATCGGCGTATAGGTTAAATGGACTAACAGTACCAACACCTATATACATATGATACCACTTCTCATTCAAAACATATAATGCTTAGAATGTAATATATTAATGTAATGCGAAAGAAGTAACGGAATATTTGAATTCATTAATTAAATTAATTAAATAAAGTAGCAATTAGAAAAGGTAATTCTTGACGAATAGTTCAAATAAATGTATTCTTCGAAATAAATTTATTTATTTTTATTAATAATGATAAAAATAATAATTTTAATAAGAAAGATTTTGATTTGTGTGATATTCTTATCTGAAATTCGTTATCATGATAACCTACTTTATCATCATATTAAAATTTCTAAAAGAAAGAATTCGATTTTTCGAAAACAAACAATAGATGCAACAGAATGTTACAAAATTAAAAGAATATTAAAAAATTCTACTCTCTTACTTGTTGGTGATAAACAATCCCATTTCTATTTCTGTACGTATACAGTACTTTTACTTTTGATTCAATAACATAACGATTTTTTCGCACTTTAATACAGAATAGAATCTGTGTTCAGAAATAACAACGTTACGTTACGATCCGCACGTAAGGAACCAAGACTGTTTACTGACTCTGTAAAGCTTTAATCAGTCTGAAATAAGAGAGAGAACCTGAAGAAGCATTACATTTACTGCCTGATAACAAAATAGGGAACTGTCATCAAAGTTATAAATATGAAGGCTTACGACTCATCAAACGCCCGATAGAATAATTATTATCTATTCATCAGTTATACGGAAAACAATTCTCGTGATGAGAGAGATCACACGCGAGTGAACTATTTAATATTATATGTATATTTATGCAGTAGGCAAATAATGAATACTGTCCCAGAATAAACATGGAATTCATATATTCATACATATTTAGGATTTCCATTATAGATTAGGTGCAGGTGGGTTTATTTGCTTCTACAATTAAAGAAAGTCCAGTCATTACCCAGGCGGAAATTTACAACCGCGGCAGCACCGCGCCAGCACTGCCAGCGGACTTCCAGCGCTGGCATAGTGCTGGCAGTAGATCCTCATGAAGTCTGTCGCGGTGCTGGCAAAGCTTCGAAAGGTAACACCGGCATAGTGATGACCAGCAGTGCTGCGTTGGCGTTGACCTTCAGTGCTGGCGTGGTGCTGGCGGAACTCCGATAGTTAACAACGGCATAGTGCTGACTAGCGGTACTGCGCTAGCGCTGGCCTTCAGTGCTGGTGCGGTGCTGGCACTAGCACAAAATGTCACTCGGCTGGGAGTTGTCTTTTAGTACTGGGTCGGTACTGGAAAGTGTACCGAAAATCTGTAATGTACTTAGATAAAAAGTACAGGGAAAGTTCGAGTTAAGACTCTAATATTTACCGTTTTTAACGGCAATGGAGGGATATTCGCTTGGAAGGTTAAGTTTTCTGTTTTCACAGTAAAAAATCTGTTTTTAAGCTAGAAATTTTTTTCTGAGTAAATGACAATACTTTTTCGTTACACGTACACAGAAAAAAAATCTCAGTAGGTTTGACTACTTTTTAACTTACTTTTCGTAGTTCGTAAAGGCCCCAGTGTCATTTTTGAAGTTAAGTGAACTGCAGGAACATAGGTAAATCAAATAAGAGCAGTAATTGAATCGATGAATATTCTTAGTACATTTCAAAACTTTATTTACTTTCAAGCAGACTCTAACTTACTATTTTTATATACAAACTTATCTACAAACACACATTCCCCTCTACACTACACAAACGCTCGTATAGGTAGTATTAAAAATTATTCTTAACGCTGCGGGTTCGAACCCTCTCTACTTACAATTAACGCATTACTAACCTAACGACTAAGCCTCTCGGCTGCGCACGCTTGGAATACAAGAAAGAAAATAGCGCTTATTACCTTCAACTACTGCAGGGCCGTGTAAGATGTGTATAGGCCCCGTGTAATCGGGAATTTTTAGATTTTATCCCAATTTATGATTCTGATTAAAATTTTTAAGATTTTTAATTATTAAATCGATTTTCTATAAAATAAAATATTTTTGAAAGAAAGCGATCAAATTTTTGAATTAAAGAACATTACATAATAAAAAGATTTATATACATTTTATAATTATTAACTTGTATTATTGTATATTAGTGATACTTTATACAGGTTATGCTTCCTTTAATTTTTGTTTTCAAGAGTAAAATGTTTTTCGATCAGCGAAATTTTACTTACCATCACACCAATGCGGGCACACTAACGAATGTGTAGAATGTAATTGATTTTTTTTAGAGTACTGCTCATAGAATTACTAATATGTTTGTCGGCAATGAAAGGCGATAGAAAGGCCTGGCATTACTCAAAAGTTGGTTGTTTGCTAACACTGGACGGTGGCACTGCGCCGGTGCTGATCCAGTGCTGCGCCGATACTTGACATTACGCGATATTTGTTGATTGTCAATACTGAAAAGCGGTACCGCGCCGGTGCTGCACCGACGCTTGGCATTACTCAAAAGTTGGTTGTTTGCCAACACTGAATTTTGGTACTGCGCCGGTGCTGATTCAGTCCTGCACCGATGCTTCACAATACACAAATGTTGGTTGTTTGCCAGCACTGAAAAGCAGTACTGCGCCGGTGTTTAGCCAGTGCCACCCTAGCGGTGTGCCAACGCTTGGCACAGTGCTGATCGGCAGCACTGGCATTACTCACGGGTTACAACCGGAACGGTACCGCGCCGGTTGTAAGGATTGGCAGTACACCGATTTTTCCGACTGGGTATCTACATGCGTATATTTTTAGATTGCGTTAAACACATTTTAAAATAAAAATAAAATTTCACTATGTTATGCGTAATAACGAAGAATGAGGTTTCAAGAATAAGGCTGAGTCGTTTGTTTAGAAAGCTCAGTGTTTATAACTTTATTGGTCGGACAAGAACTGAGGAACGGGCCCTGCGCTCTACATTATATAGGCCTCGAGTGCTAATAGAAGGGGTATCTTACCGTTAGGCATAACATTCCCCTGTTTAGAATGAATTTAGTCCCTAAATTTTGATACGTCTATTTTTGGGTGGTTCAGTTAGCAAAGGCTGAACGCTCGCGTTGTAAGTGATCACATGCGTGGGTGTGTCTATTTTAGTTTTAACGCAAAATAAGCATATTCTTTTCGGGATACAATTTTTTAACAATTCAAATAATCCGAACCTGTAACTAATGTACATGATTCCATTATTGTTTCTGTCGTTGTCTTGATTCGCCTATCCTGAACTATAGAGTTTAGCATGTTTTCCGTATCGTCTAAACTCAACCTGGCTTGCTGTAATTCGACGTTATCAATTATTTTGGGTAATTGAATGAGCCTATTTTCGAGACTTGCTAAATCGCTGGCAGAATATTGAATGTCGTACGTGATGTTAAAATAGTCAAAAGTGTTATACTTAATTGTGTTTCCTAGATAGAGTAAGTCGTAATTGTTGTAAAGTTTACAATTGTTTCGTAATAAGAGTGATGGTTCAGAGATCTTTTCTTGTTTGATGTTATTTTCGCAAGCTAAATCTAGATCTAATTCCTTTAAAGGGATAACGATGTAGCCGTTGGTTATGGGTATAAACGTTTCTCTGTGAAGCAAGAAGGGTGATTTTTTACATTTATTATTGACGTACAGCTTGAATAGGGTTGCTTTGCAGGTTTCGCTGTCTAATAATTTTATACTAGGTTGGTTTTTGGAACAAATTTTGTACTCAGAAATCTCTTTACAATTACTTACTGTCTCTTTGTCTGTTGGTACATATGAGTCTCTGTATTTTATAACATAGTCATGGTCTGATATTATAGAAAAGTAAACATTCTGTACAGGATGAGGGATGGGAATTATTCTCTGGATTCGTCCCTCTTCTTTCTCTATAATCGGGATACTGACAACGTAGGTAAACAATCCTTTAATGATTGCTACGGACAGTTGACTAATGTCGATGATGTGCTGGTAGTTGCTTTCTTCGGCGTCGAAGCGATATCTCGTTCTTTGTCTTTCTTCGAACTCTCGGATAGTTTCCTTCAGGATCTTTGGTGTGAGGAATTGTGGGTGTACTACTCCGTGTTTGCCGTTATTGATAGAATCAATTGCCGTGTCGATATCTTCGTTGGTTTCGTCTATCATAATTACGGCTATTACCAACTTGCTGTTAACAAAGCTGTCTCTGGATATAGCGTTCACTCCTATGCTTAGATTTCCAGCTAGTTGTCGCTCGCTATTTAGATTGTTTAGTAGCTCCTTGTGATTGACTGATGAGGAATCCAAGATGAGTTTAAGAATTTTTGTGTGGTTTGACAACACGGTAGCTATATTCTTATTGTCACTGTAAACTTTATCAAATTCAGCATTTATTTGAATCAGATCATTTTCGTTGAGGGTTCCAAATAATGTTTTTGAAATATCTCCGACGAAGTTGGCTAATGCTCTTCGTTGCCTGGTTTGTTGTTTTCCTAAGAGCTTCATGAGGATGGTATTTTTGTATCTTAATCTATTGTATCGATGCCTAACTAGATGTACTTCATACATAGGTGGACAGTCGTTATTGCATGCTGTTTCAGCTAATCTAATAGTGGTGTCGATAGCAGTAAGTCGTTGGTCATTTGAAGTGAAATTTATCCCAATAACAAGTTTCCATGTTTCGTGGTAAAGGTGAACCTTTGACTGTTCTTCTATATAAACATTCCCTTTAAGAGACGTCAGAGTGTAATTCGCCTGACTAATCATAGCTAGTGCTAGCAGCTTTATCGTCTGTATCGGCATCTGAAAAATACGGCATACATTGGTCTATGTGTATTCGAATGATCTTATCTCTATTTCTAATTCTTAGATTGTTATTGTCGATGTAACCTATGACTTCAAAAGGACCTTTCCAGGCAGGTTCTAATTTATTTTGCTTAGTGTTGTTAAATGTTTTGACAAGATCTCCTGCTTTATATATTGGATGTTTTCTAGTTATATTTCCGTCGAGTCTCCTTTTTGTCTTTTCCATTTCTACCTGGATTCTCTCTCGGGTTTTGGATATGACCTCTTCGTGTTTCTTCTTCCATTTCCTTATCAGGTCCTGATAAGTTAGGTTAGGTGAGGTGTTGACCGTTGACAGGATATTGGGTGTTCTTCCGAATGTTAATTCATAGGGAGAATGTCCAGTCGTTTGATTGGTAGTAGTGTTGATGACGAAATTGATGTATTTTAAGTTTTCGTCCCATTGTTTATTATTTTCGGCAATACTAGTCTTGATCAGGTTTACTAGTGTAGAGTGCATTCTTTCGATGTAAACGTTTGATTGCGGGTGGAATGCAGTTGTTTTAATATGCCGAATGTTCAATGCGTTTTCAAATTGTGTCATTAATTCCGATAAGAAGTTTGATCCTTGGTCAGAAAGTATGGTCTTAGGTGCTCCGAAAGTATAAATGTAGTGATCGATTAAGGCTTCTATTATTGAATTCGATGATTCATTCTGCAAATGTACGAGAACTGTATATCTTGTTAGTCTATCTTGCATACTGAGTATGTAACGATTTCCTTTTTGTGTTTCGGGGAGTGGCCCAAAGATATCTAGTGCCAATTTTTCGTTAGTTGCTAAAGGTATATCAGGTAATATGCTCTTCGCTTGATTCTTTATGCGCGTTGTTTTCTGTAGTTGGCAAATGGGGCAAGACTGCACGTATTTTTTAATTTCATTGTCCATTCCGAACCACAAACCGATGGTCTTAGCCTTTTCAAGCGTGTTCTTCTCACCAAGATGAGTGGAGTGTGCTTCTTTGATTATAGCTTGCTTTTCTTCTTTTGTCAATTCTCTGGTAGGCGTGAAACATAAGTGGAAATTTAGGTGAGAGTAATAATTTGAGGGAAATTCCATCATCTCCTGAAATATTTCCTTTTGCAGTGGGGTAAATAGTGGGTCTCCGAAAATAAGCCTTATGATGGTTAATTTTTTGCTATTAATTTCATCTATAATCCAACTTAATTTTATGAGCCAATCTTCTTCATCATAGTCGGGCATTTTCTTCTTTTTTATTCCCTTCCATAACTTTCCTATCGCGTTAGGTTTTGTCTTAACTTTGCCGAAGGTGGGTTGCAGTCTCCAATTTATAAATTCCGTATGCATGTCAAGTTTTTCGGTTGTCATGTCTTCTGCAGATTCGTTCTCTGTTTCCTCCGAAGGTTCTGTCATCCTTCTTGGTAGTCAATCGATCTTTTCCTCTCCCTTTAGTACCCTATCGGATATTCCTGCTTCCCACATTGCTTGTTTTGAAATATCAGATGTTATAGGGAAAAGTCGGGATAAACAGTCTGCAACTTTGTTTTCTTTTCCTTTTACGTATTCGATGTCGTAATCGTATTCCTCCATTCTCAATCGCCATCGTAGCAATCTTGAGCTAGGATCCTTGAAGTTATGGAGCCAGACCAAAGCTCTGTGATCCGTTTGGATTTTGAATTTGTTACCAAGGAGATACTGTCTCAAATGCTTCATAGCCCATCCTATAGCTAAAACCTCTTTTTCTGAGGTACTGTATCTTTCTTCGGCTTTGTTGAGAGTCCTTGAGATGAATAAGCATGGGTGTCCATTATGACTAAGAACTGCTCCTAAGCCTTGATTTGAGGCGTCAGTTGTTGAGGTGAATTGTTCTTTAAAATTCGGAAACCTTAACACTGGTGCTGATATTAATACATTTTTCAAGTCGTAGAATGCTTTTTCGCAGTTTAATGTCCAGTCAAATCTTGTGTCTTTTGAGTTAGCTTAGTGAGTGGTCTTGCAATGCTTGAAAAGTTTTTTATGAATTTTCTATCATAACCAGATAGTCCTAGGAAGGATTGCACGTCCTTCACGGTTCTCAGTTCTTTAACGTTTTTGATCGCGCTTAACTTTTCTGAGTTAGGTTTCACACCTTCTTTGGTTATTATGTGTCCTAAGTACTCTAATTCAAGTTTCAAGTAATCATATTTACTGGGTTCTGAACGTAGTCCAAGTTGTTTGATTCTTTGCAAAACGTCTTCCATATTTTGATTATGTTGTTGGATAGTTTCTCCGAAGATAACTATATCGTCAATGTAAGCGAAACATTTGTTACCAATTAATCCGCGGAATGCATTGTCCATCATTCGCTGGAAGGTTGCAGGTGCGTTCTTTAATCCAAAAGGCATTCGATTGTACTCAAAGTGTCCTTGTGAAGTGGAGAAAGCTGTATATTTCTTTATTTTTCGTTCATCAGGATCTGGTGAAAACCCGCTGATAAGTCAAAGGCAGAAAAGAATTTTTCTTTGCCTAATTGATCAAGCATATCATCTATCACGGGCAAGGGATAAGCATCCTGGTCTGTGTCTTCATTAATTTTTCGATAGTCTATGACCATTCTCAACTTATCTCCTTTTTTAGGTACTATCCATAATGGAGAGTTAAACGGTGATTGGCATTCTCTAATGATTCCTTTTTTCAAAAGTTTCTCCGTTTCTTGTAATGCAAATTCTCTGTGTTTGTCGGGTAATCTGTGTGATCGTAAATGAATGATTTTTCCAGTTTTAAGTACAATTTCGTGTCCCGTTAGATTTGTACATGGTAAATGTTAAGTGTCAAGTGAAAAAACTTCTTGATATTTTCTAATTATCTTTTTAATAAATTCCTTTTGTTCTGGTACAAATGTTCCAATTTTGATAATTTAAGTATTTCTTGTAATCTTTGCCATGATTCATCCCTTTTTGGAAAGTTCACGTCTCGGGAACACATAGTATAAATTTCTTCATATTTAATTCTTTTTTGTATTTCTGCTGGTTTCTTTGAGTGATTTTGAAAGGATACTTTTATAATTCCGTTCCTAATTTTATATATCCCGTCCGGTACTGTGTCTTGATCGATTATTAATACATCTTGATCGTCTCCTGCCAGCGGGATTCTAAATATTTTTGATGTTTTTGCCGGTATAAAATCTCCATCTACCTGTAACGGTAATTTCTTTTTATCCAAAACTAAAAAATATGATGTAATTGCATATCGGTCATGTTTCGAGAACAATTTGAGTCCGATAATTCCATCTTCCGGTAGGGGAAAATCGTTGGGATAATATGAAATATGTGTTCTTTATTGAAAAAGTTAAATTTTACGGTTTCACTTGAAACGTGTTCGTCCCGTCCCATAACAAATTTTTTAAAGTGTTTTTGTCTAACTTCTCGTTCGTCTAGGATTTTTTCTTCTATCAGGTTGATTGCTGCTCCAGAGTCGACTAGAAGTCTGTAACTTCCTGTTCTTCTTCTTGCTCTAATAGATCTGAGTCTTCCGCATACGGCAGAAACTCGGCTGAGTCATCGAAATCTATTTGTTCTTGTACTTCTTCCGGTGTCATTTCTATTGCATCCGTGCTTTCCTCTTGCAGCATTCTTATTGGTCGTGGGGGTTGAAAACCCTGCCTAATGTGACATTGATTTGCAAAATGACCTGTTTTACCACATTTATAACAATTCATTCTTACACTGTCTTCCAGTGGTAGTGAATGATTGGGTGTTTTTATTCCATTAGTGTTGGCGTTAGGTCGTGAAGGTGGTTGCGGCCTAGGTAGGTACTTCAATACAGGTCTCGTGACTACCTGTGTTCTTGTAGGTTGACTTTCTTTTAACCACATTTCGGTTTCTATGGCATGCGTCTGTGCCTCCGTTATTGTATTGGGTTTTAAAAGTCGTATCTGTATACCTATCTCTTTCCTAAGGTTTAAAAGATATCGGTTCACTGCTTCCTGTCCTTCGAGCTTAATTTTCAATCGACGTTCGGTAGGATTGATATGCTGTGCCTGTACAGCGTAATTGACTTCGTTTATAATCTGTCTGAATCTAAGTGTAAAATTTTGGACAGACTCAGTTGCTCCTTGTTTACAACTCTTTAGTTTTGATTTTAAAGGTAAAATTGAATTTGATGACTTTAAATTTTGTCTTAGTGCATCATATAAATCTTCGTATGAATTTATTTGTAGATATCTTTTTGCTTTTTCTGCGAAGCCAGTAATTTTATTTGCCATAATTAAATCCAGTAGTAAATTAGGTTGTGAATATCTCGATTTTGCTCTCTTTACAGTTTTAATGAAATCTTCTATTTCTATATCGTCTTGTCCGTTGATCCCTCGTATAGTTTCAATCGCGGTCTTTGCGTTGATTCTTTCTTCTTCGATGATGTGTGGTGCTGAGGGGACGAGGAATCGTACGGAAGGCTGTGTATTGATGTTCTCATTTCTGAGTCGTAAATTTTCTTGTGCTTGCTTGTTTTCTCGCTCTTCTTCGGACGAAGAGTCATTGGTCACCTCTAGGTGTTGTGTCGTTTCCCTGTCGGTTTCCACCTCTCCCGAGCAACCTACTTTCACTGCCAGCTTAGAGATATCTTCTATTCTGTTGTCGTTTTCTCTTTTAAGCATATTGAAAGAGAGAGTGAGAGATTCCATTTGGGCGAGCATTCGTCCTAACAGTTCTTCCGTGGTGTGGGAGGGGGACTTGGCCCGGACGGGCGAATGAACTCTAGACATTGGAGCTGTCGTGGATGGAAGGTTTATAGAAAGTTACGAGTCGATCTAGTACAAAGTACCGTTTTGATATTTGTAAAACGCCGTTGTGCCTATTTTCACCTATTTTCCTATTTTGATGATGGTTTGCGTAACGAGTGAATGTGTCGCGTTACAACATTAAATGTTTCGGTTTTTTAATACTATAAAATTCGAAGCAATCGCCTATTGCAATTCCTTAGATTTTAATAGTAGTGTATTTGTTTTATTGAGGAACGACCAGTGCTCTGGAACACCAGGAGTATAGTCGACCCGATCTCACCACTACTTAGCCTCGCCTGTAATGTAATACAGTCGCCGTTCAACGAACGTAAGGAGGACTTATACTCAATAGCCTGAGATCGCTTGAAGTCGCGAAGTTACAATGCTTAGATTCATATATATTTTTCTTTTATATAGGCCTCGAGTGCTAATAGAAGGGGTATCTTACCGTTAGGCATAACAACTATTAACGATAGAGAATTATTTAGACTTTGATAAAATAAATATTAAACGCGATACTTATAACTATCAAACATTAATCAATTCTAAAACATCAAAGTAACTAATGATTCATATTATAAATAGAATTTGAATAATTATTTAATCAGAAATTTTTAATTTGATTAAAACTTTAAAAATTAATTTCTTGATTATCGTATATCAAAATTTCTGTAAATGATTAGAATATAGGCGATAATTAAAATAAGGATTATCATATAAATAAAAAACTTATCTCATAGCTTGCAATTCAAAATGAAGTACTCCAGTAAGTAGGAGCACAAATTGAAAAATATTTAAAGTTCACTGTGAATAAAACACCGGATAAAATGAGAAAACACAAAAATTTTTGCAACCAATGGATGGGCCAGAAGGTCAACGCGCCCTGGACAAGAGGCCGGACTCAACGTTATATTATGCACGCACGACGACCTAGTCCGGACAATGTATGTTATGTACCGGTATTTCAGAATAACAGCTTTGTGAACTACGATGCTCCGGCCCGATGAGCGGTCTACGACCGAAGCGACCGCCAGGCCTGTGCCCACACTCGCGCACACCATCAGCGCTCTCCACCCCCACACACACACGCACACACATTCCACTCGTTCACGCGCTCTGACACCGGCACACTTAACCTATTATATTTACACTCACACGAACGCTATTTTCCATCTGTACCATGTAGATTTTATTTATTTCTGAATAAACATTTTTGTTATCTTTATATATTCACCCAGTGAATACGGGAAGGGGCAGCAAGGTAAGGAGCCCCTCCTGGAACACAAAACGACTCAGCAAAGACAAGCTTCGCGAACATCTTGAAGAAACCAGGCTCATAGATGAGCTTGGTTGGGCAAGGTCTGCTGGGTCGTTGGAGGACACTGTGCGGGCGGCGAGGCGGAAAGTGGTCGCAGCATGCGACCACTCCATGCCTCGCCACGGGCACAGGCGTACCGGGGACTCGATGTACTGGTGGAGCGACCAGTTGTCCGTCCTGCGTCGAAAGTATCTTACAGCGCGGCGGAGTTTTACCCGCTCAAAGGGTGAACCTCTGCTGCGTGAGGCATGGAAAAAAGCAAAATCAGCTCTGAGGCAAGGCATAAAAAAAAGCCGACTTCAGTGCTGGAAAGACTTGATCGGAGAAGTCGAGAAGGATCCATGGGGTCTCGCCTTCAAAATAGTCACTAAGAGATTAGTGACTAGAAGGAAGACTTCGGGCCTGGATAGTGCCGATCGTGTCAAGTACATCGTGCGAAGCTTGTTCCCGCATGTAGAGCCGTTCCAAAGACAGGACCGAAGTTCCTGCGTGGTCCGGGGTGAAGAACTCTTCACTCTCGAAGAACTAAAGAGAGCGGGTGGAAGGCTCAAGGCAAACACAGCGCCGGGGATCGACGGGTTGCCGAACGAGATCCTCAAAGAGGTGATCGGGGTATACCCGGAGATCCTCCTAGAAGTCTTCAACTCCTGTCTTCGGGAGGGGAGGTTCTTCGCAGACTGGAAGAAGCAGAGGTTGGTCCTGCTGAGGAAAGGCAACAAACCTCTAGGGGCTGTCTCATCGTATAGGCCAATATGTTTATTGGAGACGATGGGGAAACTTCTGGAGGAAATGATCCTACAAAGACTACAGGGTCACATGGTCCGCGAGAATGGTCTCTCGGAAAACCAGTTCGGCTTTCGGAAAGGCAGGTCCAGAGTTGACGCCATCCTGGCAGTGGTGGACATCGCCACTAAAGCAAGAAGAGGAACTGGTAAGCGTAAGGGATTCTGCGCGTTGATCAGCATTGACATACGCAATGCGTTCAATACCGCGAGATGGAACATCTGCATCTAGGCGATGGTGCGGAAAAAGGTTCCAGACTACCTGTTACGAATGATAGATGACTATCTGAGCGACAGGTGGGTGATATACGAGGGCGACAAATGGTCTCTCAAGGAAGAGATGACATGTGGCACCCCTCAAGGGTCGCGGGTAGGTCCACTCGTCTGGAACGTCATGTACGACGATTTCCTGCGCATAGACCTGCCTGCTGGAACGAGCATCATCGGCTTCGCGGATGACGCACTTGTCGTGTGCCCCGCTGACGACATCAAAATCCTGGAGCTGAGGTCCAATGATAGTCTGTGGCGGGCAAAGCGTTGGTTGGATAGCAGATGCCTGAAAATGGCCCCTGAGAAGACCGAGGCTTTGCTGGTCACAGACAGGAGATCCTTCAAATACCCGAGGATCGTTCTCGGGGAACATGAAATCAAGTGGAAAAAGAGCATTAACTACCTGGGTGTGCAGTTGGATCGAAGGCTTAGCTTCGGCGAACACCTGCAGATCGCGACTGCCAAAGCCATCCAGTGTGGGGCCGCCCTAACTCGGCTCATGCCCAACATTGGTGGTCCTAGGGAAGCTAAGAGAAGGCTGGTGGCGAGCGTGGTAAATTCGATGCTGCTTTATGCAGCTCCGATCTGGACAAGTGCCCTTAACAACCATGCTATCCTGAAGAAGCTGTTCTCGGCACAGAGAGGTGTGGTGATGAGAATTGTCTCAGCATACCGAACTGTGTCGACGAGTGCTGTGCTGGTCCTGGCGAGCGTCCCGTTAACAGATTTATTGGCGGAGGAAAGGCAGGAGACCTTTCAGCTTCGCAAGGAGCTTACCTGCGCCGACCTGCAGGAACTCGCTCGCGCGAAGGAGGCCATCCGCAAGGATGGAAGGCGCAGACTCGTCGAGAAATGGCAGACGAGATGGCATGGTGACCAAACCGGGAGATGGACACACCGTTTGATCCCGGAGCTCGCCACCTGGCTGGACAGAAAGCACGGTCAAGTCGGCTTTTACTTGGCGCAAGCGCTTTCGGGCCATGGTTGCTTTAATGCGTACCTGAAGCGCTTCAAGAAAAGATACGATGAGTCGTGCCGCTACTGCGGTTCCCTTGTGGATAATGCAGAGCACACACTCTTCGTCTGCGCAAAGTGGGGCGCGGCAAGCGAGGCCCTTGGTCAGGCAGTGGGTGCCGAGCTCACTTCTGACACTATGGTCTCTCTCATGCTCCAGTCTGAACAGATTTGGATGTTTATCGAGTCATTCGTCACCCTGGTGATGAAGGCGAGGGAGCTCGATGAGCGTGCAGAGCGCGGCAACAATGGGGGCCAGTAGAAATCGCATCGGGGCCTACACCCGCGGTCCTGCGTCTTGGGCGGACTTGGCTGTTCGCGTCGACCGGGGGAGGAATCTTCTTCTTCCTTTCCTGGTTGGCGCGGTTGGCCGGCCTGCCTAGCGGGCGTATGCCCGCGGATGGGAGTCCCGGGCGAACGGACGACGGAAGAGTCGTACGCGACTTTAAGCTGGAACCAACTGCCCGCGAAGTTTAAAGCCGAAAGGCGGTTCCGCGGGTGGTGCATTGGTTCGTGAGAGGGGGTTTTTTGGTTTTAACAGGTATGCCTAGACCCGTCCTAGGAGAGTCCTGTACAACGTCTATAAAAGATTTCGCCATTTTTCCTCCTCACCAAAAAAAAAAAAAAAAAAAAAAAAATATATATATATCTATCCAGACTCAATTCATTTCATCACCTACTGCCCCATTCCTACGGAACCCTGGCTGGCTGAAGCGTCTGGCAGCAAGGGGGAAAGTAGGGATGTTACATTATAAATACTTATGACGTTTGATGAAACTAAAGTTTGAAATGTACATTAAAAAATTGCATTATTATCAAAAAGCATCTTGTGTAAAAACATTTGAAAGAAGGTTTCTTTATTTTCTGTGTTGTATATTTTCAAAATATGGATTTTACAATCGTGATTTCCAAATTATTAATGTCCCTAATAAATTTATGTGGAATCGAAATTCTGTGTAGATTTTTCAAATTTCATGTAATACACTTATTAAGATTTTAGCTGTTTAAATTTTCATTAAATGAATTTAATTTAAAAAACTTAAGTGAAGAAGAAAGAAGTAATTATAAATTAATTAAGAACAAATTTTGTATCAGGAATTTATTAAACTTACAGAATTTATATAACTAGATTATTTGAAACTTTTAAATGAATTATATAAACTAGTGGATAATCATAAAAACAAATAGTGGTTAACACTGCGAAGCATGTACGAAAGCTTCGTCACGAACAGACAAAACACAATCAAACACGACTGCAGTACGATGAATTTTTAAAATCACTAGTTTATAAGTGTAATCCACTATTTTGGATTTAGAGAGTACTAAAATAGACTGTTTTTCAAATTAAAAATATTTTATGTGTGCCCAAGGCGCAGATTACTTTCATTCGTTCCTGCGTGAATAGATATAGCTGGTGGAATAAGTCTTGCGATTCACGGTTCGCTCATCTCTCGATTGAAGCGTAGAGTAGAATAAACGGAAAGCTCTACTATTTTTGTGATTTAATAAAATATTGGTTTTTTTGTAATTATACTACGAGTAATAATATATATATTTAAAAAATTTTAATGCACGCTTTCATACTTCACCCTACACTTCTAAATTTTACTCAACTATGATTCATTTTTGAACATTTAATACATCACAAATAATTACAATGATACTAAATAACTTCTAACCAGCGTCGGTATCGAAAATTATGATTTCCATAAAAATAAAACCTGAACCCTATTACACATTAACAACTGCGCAACGTGGTGCGTCAGGCAGTTCGAGAAACTTTAGCGAACAGTCAAAGACTCTTTCGTTAACTCGTATCATACTTATTCATTTCTGTGTGAAAAGGTTATTTCATTCCAGAACTTTTAAAATTTGGAGAACATTTTCTGAAAGTTATATACTTCCTCATAATTATATCAAGAACTATTCTATAAAAATTGGAAAACTGCTATTATTGTACTAATTCTTGACAATTTCTATAACTTTTTTTGATTTTTCTACAAAGTTTATGACTTTTTACTTAAAAGTGCTGGAAATTTAGAGAATGCAGTGCCCTATCCAAAAGTGGTTGACTAGTTGAGAAAATTTTGATGAACTTATTTTTTCCGTGTAGGCAATATCTTTGCCTGTCATCATTGTAAGTAGTTTGGTGCGACAGAAATAGATTGCCAAACCCATAACAAGAAGTCCAATTCCCAAGTAAGAACCATGGGTCAGGATAGTTTGCTTAACTCTGGCTCGTTCTTGAAAGCTTATCTCGTTGAGCTGTTCTTCCAATTGGTCCAAAGTCTTCTCGGCCTCCTTGTATTTACGACTTTTATTTGAGATGTTTTTAGGTAACATTAACTCAGTAGCTGGTGATGCCATGAGTTGGCTATTCCAAAGTAAAGCCGGTGATAATTCGGTCAAGTTCAGGTGGAGGTATGGCTCGTAAATAGCCACCGATACTTGACGTTGCAAGCTTGCTGATGGCAGTGTCATATCATTGGTTCTCACGCCGCATCCCGTTGCGATCTGTAGTATTCCGATGCCAGTTAGCTGTAATTTTCCGGCTGGCCTGGAGAGGCAAATCACTTCTGCTGTCGTTCCTTTCAATAGTGAATTCACATAGCCGGAACGCCTCCGCAGTTGGATTGTTTAGAAGCGCGCTCTCGCATGCTTCACACGTTGATATTTCGTATATTGGCGATTTGCCTGGACAAAGGTAGAAACTTCCTAGGTCCTTGCATTGGCCCATCTCCTCCTAGTTTATCAGAATATAGGTCCGGCGTGACTCCTCCATGGCAATGCTCGTCCTGACCCATTCCTCAGGATGGATTGTATTACTGGTACTGGCTGTAGTTGATACAAGGTGTAGTCAGTTTTATCTACTAGTGGAATGTTCAAACACACCTTTAGTCTCTCATTCCCGCAGGCGATGGTAGTTGTCGCTATTTTTGCAAGATCCTCGATGCTCATTATGGGGCCTGGAATTGGAAATACAGCCATCGGTGAGTGATCTTGTATGTCCCGGAATATTGGCTCTATTTGCTCGGGGGTTAGTAGCGAGGCATGCAGCATTCCTCCTCGAGCAGAGTACACGATGTCCAAGAGTCGGTCAGCCGCCCAAAGGTGTTCGTCCAATTCCATTTCCAAGGCGTGCAACGTACTCGTGAGCATCTGAGTGTAATTGAGTTTGTGCAGTGAGGCAGACACCTGATACATTCCTTCCTGAATACTCATGAGTTGTGATCTGAATTCCTTTTGGTGCTTCTCATAAGCCTCAAGTTTTCCATGCATTTCCTCAAATTGGGCTCTGATGACATGAGTCTGCTTGCCCACCAAGTGGGGCAGATTACTAGCAACCCGATTGAGGTCGTTGGTATCGTTTTCAATCCGTTGTCCATCTTCGTAGGTCACGAGGCCGATGATGCTTTCCAGGAATCCCAGCAGCGGGGTTGTTCGGCGCCTTTCAGGATGTCGGGCAGGTGCGTTTGTAGCCTATTTCTTGTTTGTTGACTCAACTCGCTCATTTCACGGATTATTTTCCCTTGGAGATTACTGGCAGCCTTCAATTTTAGTTTCTAGGTGGTACTCCAACACAGGCTTCTCACACTCTCCTTCTAATATTGGTTGGCTTATACCAGGGAGAACCTTGAGCTTAGGCCTGTAGTCCTCCAAATTCCGATGTAACTTGTTGGTGTCAAGGAAGCTGGCAACCCTCCATGTGCTCGCTGTGCGTCTTAACAAGCCCTATTGTTCGTAGTATATACCAGTGCTGGTCTCGAAAGGAAACATTCGGTAGAGCTGATCCTTATCTTCCTGGCTTGCAGAGGTCGTAATAATCTTAAACAGGGCACTCTGGCTATTCTCCCAAATACTAACTCATAAGGCCTGAAGTTAGTTGTCTCATGTACGGAAGTATTATACGCGAACATAGCAAAAGGGAGCAAGCGGTCCCAGTCGTCGTAATCATCCGCATAGTGTTTAATATAGTCGGTTAATACGATATGGATTCTCTCCAAAGATCCATTGGTCTGGGGTTGGTACCCAGAAGTCGTTAACTCTCTTACGTTAAATAATCTCTTTAATCTTCGCATTAGTTGGCTTAAGAAGCTTCCCCCCCATCTATTAATATTGCTCTCGGGGCACCATACTGAGAAAATAAATTCATAGCAACGGCGTGCGCAATGGTGGTGGTTTTCAAATTTGGTATTGGAACTGCGATATAGTACTTACTAAAATTGTCTTGCTTTGTGAGAATATGGCGGCTACCATCGGGTGTTGATGGCAATTTTCCCACCGTGTCAAGAGAAACTTTGTCAAAAGGCTCTCCTGGCGTATCAGTAATGAGCATGGGTTCTCGTGTCTGTGCCAGTACTAGTTTTTGCTTAAAACAACTTTTGCAGCTGCGAATGAATTCAGTGACCTGATCTCGCAACTCAGGCCAAGTGTACCGTTCCTTAATGCGACGATATGTCTTGGTTATACCCTTATGGCCCTCGATAAGACTGTCGTGATATTCAGCTATTATTTTTGGTCCTACTTCGGAAGGCTGGACTTCTATTTTTCCATGCCAGAGTGTAACTGTAATGTCGCCACCCCGGAATATTTCCGACAGAAGGTCGGTCCTTATTCTCCCGTATTCGCCATTTGAATTTTGGTTTGCTTATCTCTTTTAAGGGCCAGATGGAGGTTTTTCAATCCCTGGGTTACATCCTTCCAGTCCACCCCATCGAAATGTCACCTTTTCACTACAATCGAATAAGTTTTGTGTTGACCGTGCGGAGTAACAAGGATCTGCCCTCTTATGGGGCGACTTTCCCAGACGTCTTTTAGATTATCGGCGATGCAATTACTTACGGAGAATCCTCAAATCGTACGGTGTTCTTTCCTGCCACCCCGGAATATCTTGTTTGAGATTCAGGTTGTCCATATCATTCATGTCCTTCTCTGTAAGGAGTGAGGGCACGTCGACGATTACCCGAGTGTATCCAGTGGTGTTGCTAATATTATTATAGGCTGTAATAATAACTAGCGATTCACGATCGACTTCTTCACGAGCCAGCTCGTTGGCTGCCTCATTTCCCTCAATGCCATGATTCCAGATTACCTCTATGCGTTCAAGAGCTTCCTTAATTTTTCAAACTCAGCCTGATTTTCGACTGGCTTATTTTCCGTGGCGCTTCTGACTAGATATTTTGAACCTGTATTGATTCTTATTCTTTTTATCCCGGCTTCTTGTGACCTTTGGGCAGCTTCGATGGCGGCGAGGATTCGTCACCTGGTACGGTTATTTTAGGGAGTTCTGTTGCTCCTCTTTGCCTGGAGAGCCTTCTTGCAATGCAAGATTCGTCTGGATCTGGATTGTTCATCTTCACCCTGAGAATATAGGGCTCGTCTAAGTCTGTTTTCAACGTTGCAGATACTGATCCTGGTGGTCTTCCCCTTTGCTTTGGCACGCCCCTTAACGCAATGGAGTCCAACTGGATACCCAAGGTGTTAGACTTGGTAGGTTCGAACGTGATTGACCGTAGTACAGAGGGTTCACTTCCGGTAGTGGAGGTCAATGTTTCTATAGTTGAGCTCCCCTTTGCACGTGTCGGGCTTGTTGGCCGTAAAATGCGAGTCGGCGCATTTAGTACTTCTCTGTCTTACGCTGGGAAGCAGCTGGCCTTGATGCTGGTTTGGAAGTACCTGCTTCGGGTTTATTGTGAATTACCAGTACCTGCTTGGGGTTTCGAGCTCGCCCTGGTTTGTTTGAAATTGAAACACTCGAGTTATTTTCGGTAACAAGAGGGAGCTGAGATGGCCTGACCGGATCGTCTGAATCTTTAGAGGACTCGGAAGAGCTTCCAGAGTTTTCTTTTAGAACTGGATTACCGGATAATCTTGGATGAACCTCCTATAATATCAGGATAATCTTAAAAACTATCGAATCGCCCGAACGGTAGTGGGCCATCACGTCCGACCACGTGGCCCAGATATGCTACTTCGGTTCTTAAGAAGTCACATTTATCAGGCTGCAATTTTAAGTTTGCGTCTCGGAGTCGGGCGAATAATCTTCTCACCTTTTTGTCATGTTCCTCTAGAGTTTCGGAGTAGACTACAATATCGTCGAGATAGACAGACACCTCGGTTCCATGCATTCCATTCAGTACTGTGTCCATAAGGCGCTGGAAAGTGGCTGGTGCATTTCTAATTGCCATGGGCATGCGCAGGTATACAAAGTGCACTCGGGGTGATGAGAAAGCAGTTTTCGGCCGCTCCTCAGGATGAGTTTCGACTTGATGGAAACCACTCGCCAGGTCGAATACTGAAAAATACTGAGCGTTTCCGAGTTGATCGAATATGTCAGAAATGTTAGGTAATGGGTAGGCGTCCCCGACCACCTTCTCATTAAGGGCTCTGAAGTCTATTACAATCCTCCACTTACTTTCTCCAAAGGCCTCGATTTTCTTAGGGACAATTAAGAGCGACGAATTATAAGGAGATTTCGAATTGCCTATAATACCACAATTATATTGTTTCTCAATCTGCCTCTGTATTTGTTTGGTAGCCTTGTGAGGTGACTGTTATTGTCTTCTAGCAATGACTTTGTCGTCAGTGGTCGGAATTCAGTGTTGGAGTGGATGGGTGGAGGTGAGCCTTTCACCATTCAAATGGAAGATGGCGGCGTAGTCTTCTGCCCAATGGAATACATATTCATTTTCCTCTGGTGTCAAATGAGATATATGCAAACCTTGTATCACCTTTCTGACACGATCGGAATAATTTCCTCCCAACTCCTCTTGGGGGTATGCCAGCGAGTTCTCTGCTTCTGAATCAGAGAACTCGTCCCCTGGGAACTCGCAAAAATCGAAGGGACTGACTTTGATAAGGTCCTAACTTGGTAGTCTGGGTAGGGGATAGAACCTTATACTAGTCGGAACGAGTAGCTACTACTATACTAGTACCTAGGGATCTGAGTGTCTCGAAGAGTGAAAAGACTGAGATAACTCTTAGTAATCTAAGAGTAAGTCTCGAAATAGAGAAAAAAAGATGGAGATACTCGATACCCTTCTTATAGGGACGGAAAATGAGGAGAAATGTATGATCATACCGTTCTAACGGTACTGTTTTTGAGAGACCTCGAGTCGCTTTTAAGTTAGTTTCGGACAAGTATCTTACTGATAGGAAAATTGAGTATTTTTCTATCGTTAAGGGGTTATATACGTTGTGGTGCGAAACAATAGAGGAAAGTTTAGATTTTTTAAAAATAATATAGCAATTACTTTATTGAATACAAGTTATGAGTTTTTCAAAGAACATAATATGAGGTACAAAAAATGCTCTTATGCATTATTAAACATTAAGAAATGACGGACTTATTGCCCTCCCCCCGAAATGCGATTTTCTTGAAGATGTTTGCGGTGAGCACGATTCCGGTGCAGCAGCTCAACTGAAATCATAAAAACCAAAAAATGTCATAAGTATTGAGATGTGTGAAGCCCGTAAACGAAGGGTTAAAAGAAAAAAATTTTTTTGTGGAAACGAAATTTGATTTTCAAGAAAGTCATGTTTTTCGGATCGAAAAATTTTATTTAAAAAATCCTATCATTGAAAATCAAACTCATGTAAAGAAAAGGCATCGTTCACGGACTGCCCCTGTTAATTACGAATAATTTTTCGTGCTGGGGATTGTCATCGGTTGATCCGTAATGATAAAACGTCGCCCAAATATCGTTTTTCATTTTCCGAATAGAATGAGCATTGCGGCGTATAGCTAATCCGTAGTAAACTGTTAACTTGTCAATCATTTTGCCGGTTCATTTCCCTTTACCTCCCAGGCCTTTCGTCATTTTTTTCATATTTCGTAATCGTGTGCCCATCCTTTTCTGTACATGCCCAATGCATTCCTTTTTTTGCACTGCAAGGTCTTCATGCGGTACTGCTTTGCATATCGAGGAGTAAGTTTTTGAATCACCATCTCCTACGTAATTCGCGTAATTCACCCCAAGCAACGTTTCGGAACGTCCAAACATTTCAATTATAGCATCCACCTCCATTTTTCCGGCTGATCCCGAATGATTTCATATGCAAAGAGGTTCATGAGTCACCATCGACTCTTCATACTCGGTTGAATCCTTTCGCGTCTCCCATGCTTGACACAATTTACAAAAAGCACTTTTCACGACAATGTCCAAAATCTTTCCCGTGTGATACCCAATCAAAGAAGTGACCCCGTATAAAGAAGTAAATCCACGCTTCTTCCATGTACCGTCGCCAGAAACAGTCAAATGACCACAACGTATATAACCCCTTAAGGTATACGGCTTGAGGCGCGTATATCAACTTCCTGTGGTGGGACACAGAATTCTATTTCCTTTTCCGTCGTATTGATAGTTAGGACATGACATTTGCCATTTTGAGTAGTGACGGCTGCTTCACCCACATAAAGTTCTTCTGGGGTATTATGTTTAGGCAGATATCCTTCACTTACTTCTGAATTGACGAAATCTAAGCCGAGAAGTGGACCTAAGACGCGTCGCGCTCCCAGTCGTTTTTCCGTGCCCCGCTCGTGATTGATAACCAGTTGGTTTTTGACCTTTATCATTAGTTGGGTGCTGCCTCATGGAAGGGTGAAGAGGGTAAGGATAGTGAGGCGGATAAGGGTATTTCGGTGGGCATTCAGAGAAACGATATTGATATTGAGTCGGATAATTTCGAGGGAAAGGTGGATAGATAGGAGGGTATTGATTATAGGCTGGTCGCATGACGTGGTATGAGGAAACGGCGTTCTTTGACTTTTCAGTATATCTCTGCCTTTCCTCTGTGTGCAGGTCATGCTCAAATACCACGATAAGATCCCTAGGATTACGGGTGTCCACAAGGATGGAAATGTCGTTAGGGAGGCCCCCAATAAAAGCATCCAAAGCGCAATCGATCACTGGCCCCACTCAAAAGCCCCTGTAGCCGATCGTTGTAATCACTAACGCTTTCCGATTGTTTCATCTGGAAGTTGACAATTGACTCAAAATACCCTCGGTATTTTTTGTTGGTGCGAATCTCTTTTTTAAATGCCCAATGAGGTCTTTGACCTTAGAAAACTGTTTGTCGCGGACGATCTCGTGGGCCGCGCCCCTTACTTTGGCCAGAACTGCTTTAACAAAGCCGAGCTCGGTGGAATCTGTGACGAATACCGCGCCATTCGACACATCTTGTAGGAAATCCCTTAAAGGTGGATTTTTTCTGTCAAAGTGGGGGATATGGTATGTGCTCTACTGTAGAGTTATACATTTCAATACAGACGCCATTGCTGCGCTAGTGTTAAGATAGAACACCGGAGGTGGTATGTTTGCAGGGTCTCCAGTTAGTGAGCACGATATACTGTGATTTAATGACAGTCGAGGCTCCTTCTCTGGGGCTTGCTGTGACTTATTAGGGTCACCCTAATCCGAATAAAATTTTTCTACTATTGGATGTTGACTTTGTACTAAACGGGCCTGAAGGGGGTATTTATTGGGACCACACGGCATTCCGGCGCTCTATTCGGAATTATATTGCGTAGAGAAAAGTAAAATTAGGCATTGCAATATTTAATTGGCATGTGCAATAATTTATTCAATAAAAATCATACGCAATATCTTTCCATTATGTCATATGATTTCGAAAAAAAACTCGAAATTAATTCTAAAATTCACTGCTGAAAATGGATCCTCTAAAAATTTTGTTTTGCTTTAACAACTCACATTGTTAAAGGCGTCATTAATTTTAATGGACCTTAATATACAAGTAGTAAATCAAAATTTATAAATTTATATATTATATAAAAAAATCAATTTACATATATATTGAATTTAATGAAAAGGAATTTTAATCAGGATACATTAAAATCAACAAAAATTATAAAAATACATATATATACATATATATGCACAATATTTTCAAATAATAGTTTGCATATGCTTAATTTTTTTTTCTTTCCTAATGAAAGTATTTTAAATTTAATATATGTTGCTAAGAACTTCCAAGACTGCAGGTTTGTGGTTAGTCACTGAGGACGACTACCTCGGTTTCAGTTTCCGAGCAATTTGGGACTATCGTTTCCGCGTCTGAGTCAGTGTTGTGACGTGGTAAAATTTACCCGTCACATTAAAAGATTTAATTTGTTAAACTGACCGGTATGACAGGTGGTGTTATGTCCCGGGGAAACAGTCGTGTGAGGAGAGACCGCGCTTCGTCACTACCCGAGAGCACTCGAAATACACTAATCACGCACTGCACGCACTTACGATTCCTGTCCCGTCTATTCCATGAGCGATACGAGGACAACAGCACCGGAGGACAGTAGCATTGGAGACGAGACACAACCGGCTACCGAGTCAACGTTAACACTGGCCGCCATGATGACTTGCGAGCATCGATACATCGATGCTTCAATTATCGCTGCCATCGATCGTTGGAGAGCGACGCACGAGACGACCAGATGCCACCACCGGACCCGGAAAACGTACCCTGGGGCACATGGACCCTGGGACTTGATATTTAGTATCTTAGACATTTTGTGATACTAAATTTACGTCGTAGGATGTAAATGGACACTAATCATAATAGTGCCAATCCACTACACGCGCCGTTCGTTGTAATTGAGAGAACCGCGTGTTTGTAGAAAATATTTGCCGAAGGCAACTACTATACTAGGCACGGGTTGTCTAGTCGTCTACTAGACGTATGACATGTGACCTGCTTCCGGGTCCGCGATTGGGTCACGCATGTAATTCGTGGGGCAGGTCGGGAATTTTATCAGCGTCGCATCTTCCTTCACACTCTCGTCCTGCGACTCTAAGGAACAGCTGGTCTTGTTTTGTCTCCCGAAGGAAAATCCTTTTGTAAATCTACCGCTGAAATGGAAGGAGAATTTATTTTGAGATTTGTACCGGAACTCCAAGACGTCATACAAGTAGCGTACGTTGTTTTACTTAAATTTCTTTGACAAGTGGTCCGAAACTACCGGACATTATTGAATTGACACTGATGCTTTATAGCGTCCATCGCACCTACCGTAACCACTTTGCCTCTCTTTTTCGCTCTTTTTCGCGAGTGCTTTATTCTATATCAGTGGCTTTTTTATGTTTGAAAAGAAAAGAATTGGTTAATTAAAGTAAATTGACAATAAATTCCGGTTCTCTCTGGTGGTAACGCGCGCCAATGAATTGATTCCGCCATATTTTCGCGTGGCTCGGGAATGTTCCGAGAATTCTGTCATTTTAATTATGCTGATTGATAATCACGTAGATGTTTTGGGCTTTTATAATTATTAATTTTTCTTTGTATCGAGTCCTAACAAAATTCAATAAATTTTGTGCAGTCTCTTATTTTATTAATTAAATTCTAGTGTTATACTTATTTACCCGGTAAGCTGTTGTGACCTTACTTAAACCCCGCCTTGTGTTAATTTTTGGAATTTCGAGTCTCGTCGGCATTATCATAAATAGTGTTGGTATTATTGTTGCCTTAAATTGTAAAAACAAGATTTCGTCATTCAAGAGAGTGACTGGCGCCCAATAAGTCATTTAGATAAAATTTTATTTCGGGTCGTTCCGAGTCGAAATAAAATTAGTTGGGTGGCCATTAAAGAGTTACCAGGTCACGGGTAAAACCTGCATCTCAGTGTCTATGTCCACTAGGTCTATACCTGTCAATTCCTTGTGTCGTCTGCGTGTCAATTCTTTAATGTCTTTTTCTGCGTTGTCGAGAACGCGGTCAAAAAATTTCGAAAACTTGTCAGAATTCGTCAACTCCCTAATTTTTCGTTCTTCTGGTATTGGGGGAAGGTTTACAAATTGTATGTGAATAGGAATGTTGAATATGCTTCCTTCAGGAGTAATAAATTCGGTCGAATTGTGTGTAATAACTTTATTCTCAAGAAATTTCCTAACAGTTTCTTGAAATAAAGCTCGATACTTTCGTTTGCGAAATTCGAATCATTCCGACCTTGGATTCGTTCGGATTAATTCTCATTGAAAATTCGGTTTGGATCAATCCGAGTAGTGTACCGAGGCTAAGTACTTACATAAATTTTTAGTGATTTCGAAATCGATTAAAGCCACTGCAATTTCTCCAAATTGTTTTAAAAATAGTAGAGCGGGTAATTCAAAGTGAAAAAATAAATAATCGAGAATTTATATCTTTATATTGGTCATGAAAAAGAAAAATAGTATAAGCTTATTATATATCCGTCAAATCATTGTTTCGAGATAACTTTTTGTTTTTTTATGTCGATGTTGATTGACTTTTTTGCCAATTGATTCAATTTGTAATTGAAATGAAATAACGATTTATTATATATATATATATATATTTATTATTAATTAAAAAATAAAAGTGGATGACATTTCAAATTTTGTATGCATACCAAAAATATAATAATATTAAAACATGATCTTAAGAGTTTCGAATAAAGTTTCATTTTTTTTCTGATTATACAGCTATTTGTGTAATGACAACGGTTTTTTCCAGTTTTTTCGTATCTAAATAATTTTATGAATTATGAATTATGTTTCAAAATGATTTTATTTATCTACAGTAAACGAAATTGTGAAAATAACAATAAAAACAATAATAACAATAAAATGAAGAACCAAACTCGGACGTAAGCATTGGCGAATGGTTTAATGAAATAAAAAGTAAAGCCGATAAAGATAAGAATACTAAAACACAAGGCGAACAACCCAATCCGTTACGCTTAGAGCCATTTGCAAATCATTAAGGGGATTCGTCAAAAGAAGCCCCTTTGTGGTAACCTATTATGAGGAAAATTTTTGACTTACCTTATGTAAGAGCCACAAGTTGTTTCGTTGAAGGAGACTTTGAAGAATTAAAGAACAATGTGGTCCATAAGCGTGTGCATGGACCAGTTCGACCTGACAAACTTTTTATAATCCATTTCGAAGCTTTAATGGTATAGTGTTTGATAGCACTTAGTGCTATTACTCAAGCACGAATGGAACAATATCCAATTCAGAAGAATAGGAGTAAGAAACCTGCTCTTAAACAATTGCCTATTTCAGACAAAGGGAAATGTGACAAAAAAACTTTCTCAAAATAACAATATTACGGGACTCGCAAGCTTTCGTGACAATCGAATTTCGAATTTAACTCAAATGGAAATTCGTCAAGGCAAAAATGAAGAGAACAACAATTTTTTATTACAGAAAGAATTTAAAATCACCGAATTCGGAATTAAAATTCAGAGAAAAGTAGCGAAATAAAGGCGAGAAAGAAAATGTTCAATTCAATCAGATGCTGGATGACACTTTGAAATCTACAGCAAAAAATTCGAAGAAATGCTGACTAAAAATCAAATCATCTAGAAATCCATCGCATTTTTTCAGGCCCTATCAAGATTACAAGAGAATTCACAAAACAATACTTAATGCTCAGGTAGTGGGTGCTGCTAGGGATTTATTATTACGAAATAGTGGTCGATTTCAGAAAGGTGTTATGAATAATGGCTACAAACTGATTATCAGAGGATCATGTCTCTTTGATAGTCTTGTATCAGTCCTTGTAACGAGTGCTATAGATATACCTGAATATTTGGAACATATTGAAAAATCTGAAAATAACACTTTCGGTTTCATTCTTGTCCTTATCGAGTACGGAGCAAAGCCAAGTGTGAAACACATTGCGGTGGTGACGTTGAACTTCCCTCATACCAACTCCGCCATTGCCGGTCCCAAGCCCGGATGAGAAAGGAGGAGGGGGCACGCAGACAGCAACATGACACTACATACTTACAGCGACACTGAACGCAACACACCCAACATCCGAGAGGGTGTTTGAGGGAGGGCAGCGTCGCGCCCAGAGGAATGCGTGAGGCCATGCACGGAGCAGACGCGTGCTACAGCCCACCAATGGTAGCAGCCGAAAGGACTCTGCCAACAGCTGGGCTGCCGCTATCAGGTAGGCCGTCAAGGGATCTTTATAGACAGGCTTTTTCCCTAGCGGTGGGCCTGCCGGGCGCACGCGTTGGAATGGTTGCTCCACAACCTTCAGGCGCGTGAGGACGCGGTGTGGAGCAAAAGCATCAGGGGACCTTGAACAGGTTCCTTGATGCCGCATTATTGGATACGGCATGAATGCGGGGGCCCCTTAATCGGGGTATCGCCCCAAATGCGCATGCGGTGGTGACGTTGAACTTCCATCATGCCCTCTCGTGGTCACACCACAACCACATGCACGATACCGACACCCACACAAACCAGAATCAATGCACTGTTGAGTGAATGGGCTGCGGCCGGCGCATGGTGGATATTCCCGATAGACTAGCCAAGGGACGAGTAGTAGCCTCCCGACCGGGGTGGGACGTGATGTCAGTACCTTACCTCTGTGGAAGTAATATTGGTAAAGGTAAGTCCCTCCGGTGTTCGGCCGCGAAGTGCAAAGATCTCGTGAAACCACATGTTAAACTGGGAAAACCGCTCACGTTTCTACTGTCTGGAGCCAATTTCGGGGTTGAAATCATGGGCGCCCGGGCGCAGGAACGAAGGCTTATCTGGTCAGTATTTCCTTATATCTAACGCTGCATAGGATAAATCGCACACCGTCTAGCCTGAAGTCCGGGTCAGGTGTCGGGGCAGACCCGGCACCGCCCGGTCGATAAGGATGACGTTAAACCTTTAGCATCATTATGGCGCGGGCCTATCCCGTAACCTTTTTTACTAGCTTTATTAAAATGTGCCGATAGGATCGAACATCCAGTAAGCCGCTTCTCGGTTTCGGCGCACATAACTAGGGATCTATACAGGCGGGGATAGTAGCCCTACTGCGGTAGGGCTCCCATGATGGGCGAACCGTCTTAAGTTACGACGGTAATAATTATGAATATAACTAAAAATAAAGGAGGTGAACAGGTGAAGGCACCAGATATGCCTTCACACACTCCTCCAGGGGCCGAGGGATGGAAAGACGTCCTTCAGCTCCTGAAGGAGCAAAGCGGAATAATGGAGAGGCTAAGCATGACCCTTAAAGTTATACAAGACGGTGTGAAGGCTACTTTTTCCTGGGGAAGGGGAATCGGCCACTCACAACTTCGGTACCTCACATCCAAATTCACGACTGAAAAAAGAGACAAACTATCACTGGGCGCCAGACCTTGCTTGGGTCAAAACCTAAAAAAAAATACCACGATAAAAACAATCCACGTAAACTACACGTGATATGATGTGAAGCGTACCGGACAGTGCTGCTAGCTCAGTCCCGTCGGGGAAGATGGAGAGGGGGTGGTTCGAAATGAAATTCGCAATGCGTAGCACAGCTCGGTTAGAAATTATATAAGGCTTAAAACCATTTATTCAACACACTAAGGATTACAGCACACTGGTTTACAAAATTTTGCGAGAAAAGAAGTCCAAAACGCGGGGTACTAGACGTGTCCTCGAAGAAGGGGGGGGGGATAATCTAGGGTCTCAATAACGCAGTACTACTCTATAACAATAATTGTCCGCCTCACGCGAGATAGTGTTTTATCCTATTACATCTAGGCGAACGTGAGGCTATATTCTAGGAGCTACATTCATACGAGGCACTCCCGGGTTTAGTAAAGTATAACACAAAAAAAACGCTAGTCGCCAACCACTCTACAATTTTGTCTCGACGCCAGGGTGGCGAGCCACACTCACATGCTCGATGTTACTAGACTTTTCATTTTCCGCGGAATACAATTCTCCTACCTTGTACAGTAATAATCCAACAAATCCACTCAGTCCGCGTCAACCACGGCTCGGTCCTCTAAGGTCCTCTACTCAGGTCACTACGCTTTACACACACTCGCACAGTCCTCCTGGGTCGAAGGTCGTACGAAGAAGAAGGTTCCTCTCAGATCAGTGATCCCAGAATGCGTAAGATTTTTGCTCCCACCATGGATCCCACCAGCTCATGGTTTCTTCCTCGCTCTACTGCACGAAGTTGGTTGAATGAGGAAGACACAATGAGCTGGTGGGATGCATGGTGGGAGCAAAAATCTTACGCATTCTGGGATCACTGTCTCAGATATTTTCCGTCTCGTGGTCGAGAGCCAGGGTGTGGTCGTAGATCCAGTTCTCTCGTGTCCGCCGCAAATAGTGGTAACGTTGCGTAGCTCTACGTTGGAGATGTAGTCCATCTAGGTCCTGTCGATGAAGACGTAATGTCTATAGTAATTCACCTTGAGGTGGCATTCATACTGTGGAATAGAACAGGGACCATGCATAAAGGTGATTCACAATGTTAAGTCGACGGCGGTTCTTGATGTCGACTTTCTTGTTCTAGCCGGGGGTGTGTTCTCAATACATGATTAAATTGGAATAAACCCATCCTCTGTCCGCAACCAGAACTCGCCTAGTATCTTGAACAGGGTGGTGTCGTCAATAAATTGTCTGTAGTCCAGTCCGTGCTCACTCTGGTACATGCCCAGAGTCTCAAGCAGGGCTGGAGCGTCAAAACTCGTACTCCACCAAGTTGGAATCTGGTAACATAGGAAGCTTCCTTTTTACAGTTTGGCACATGGCGAGAGGCTCGGATGGGGTTTTGAGCCCCCATCTGACTCTGCACTCACAGGCTGTAACTATAGGTAGGGTCTTGCAACCCTATGCCTCGCATTTGCCATGTTGGACTCCCGATAATAATTTGCTTTACTGGTCCTGGACCATAGCCCGAGGCCTACGGTAATGGTCCCATTCGTAATTATTCGATATAGGTCCCATAAAAAACACTTAATCATGTCTGAAGTGAGCAAAATCCATTGGCTAGCATGCGACGGAGAATATCGCGTTCTCTCTCTATCTACTGATACGTGATATCGGGTGGTGCCATCTCCAGTTTTTCGCACAAGAAGTGTGTGTGGTGTGAATAATGCTTCATGCAGGTCCTCTAATTGGTCCTCAGCACAGGTTCACGGGGTTGATGTGGGCACTTGCGTAACTCGATTCTTCTCACTCTACGACTGCGTACCCAACATAATGTGGTCCCTGTCGGATTCGTGTTGAAATCCCACGGTGAGTCTCGTACAGCGAATTTACATATAATTAACAATATTATTACATATTTTATCCAAGTTTATAACTTAAATCTGACCTCTAAACATATAATAAAGTACAATTGACGCAGTCCGGGAGCACTCTGCGACATTCGACGCAAAATGATGTGAGACTGGGAGAGCTTCCGTAGGTAGTGAAAATACTCAAAGTTATTCTTAATTACGTGATAACTTACGGAAACATTTGCGAGCACGCGAAAGTCGCCCGCTGCTTCATGTGCCTTGGGTACGGTCACAGGTCCCGGGGCTGCAGCAACCCCGACAGGAAAAAAACGTGTTGGGGCCGGAATCCTTGTTTGTAACCCTGATTTGGGCGTTGGGGATTTCCTGGAGACAGACGCGGGGTTCGTTTGGGTGGAGGTGGCAGGTGTGCGTTGTACAGCTGCTACTTCTCCCCCGGCGATCCCTTCGATGTCTGTGAGACCCAGATCCTCCTCCTTGAGGAAAGTCTCCGTGAGGCTATCGGGCGATCCCTCATAGGGGGTGACTTTAATGGTTATTCGCCCGAATGGGGTGAGGCCCGCCTAGACAGGAGGGGAATCGTGGTCGGCGAGATGGTCGCTAAGAATGACCTGATAGTCCTAAATTGGGGTACTGAGTTTACGTTCAGACGAGGGGCAAGGGGGTCAATAATTGACCTCACAATTGCCGTGCCTCGCCTCTCCTCAAGGATAGGCGGCTGGTCGGTTCTCGAGGAGAAAACCTTGAGTGACCACCAGTGCATCGAGTTCAATCTAGAACAAAGGCGCCAAGCAGTGGATGAGAGTAGGGGCAGTGAAGGAAGGAGCCCCTCCTGGAACGCGAGATGGCTCTGCAGGGAGAGGCTTAAAGTCCATCTCAAGACGACCAGGCTCATCGATGAGCTTGGTTGGGTCGAGCCTGCTGGGTCGTTGGAGGACACTGTACGCTCGGCGAGGCAAAAGGTTGTCGCAGCTTGTGACTACTCACCGATTCGAGACCGCGTAGACTCAGTGGCGCCTGTATTCTGTCTGTTTAGATTTTCACGACGATGATACACGCCGTTTTGCACGATTCCACGATCATGTCGTGTTTCATCATAGTTTCGGGCGTTATAATCTCGCCTATCATAAACGTGGGCCTGCTTTGCGCCAACATGGCTCGTAGGAGCATAGTTAGGACCTCCGTGACGAGCTATGTTGGTTGAAGAGAAACGAGAGTCGTTTCTATGATTTTGATCATTTGAGCCTGGCCCACGTTTATAGTTATAATTAGTATTTTGTTCAGCATATCTCGGCGTTGAAGCAAAATTGTTTCGGTTTACATTTGGGACAAAATTACGTCCTCTAAAATTATTTTCATTTAAATGCGAAGATTCTCCATAAACATTAGGACGAAATCTTTGATTTTGATATAGATAGTGACCATTATAACCATTATTGCCAGAATTTGAATTTTATGGGGCCTGCTCGGTCAAAAGCATCAAGCAGTTCGATCAAGTTATCATAGGTTTTAATATTTTTGATGATAATGGCTGTTCTAATGTCATCATGAAAATGCCTCGGCAACCTCGACACGATTTCATTTTCAAAGGGTGGTGGGAATAGGTCTTTTGCATTATTTATGATTTTTATTGCATATTCAGCTCGGGATAAATTATAATTGGGAATGTGTCTGCCAAATTGTAAATCTGAACTAATTTGGAAGCACATGTTTTCATTCCAATATGTCTTTATGAATTTTTCTCTAAATGAGTTGATATTCTCATGCTCCAAAGAGACCAAATCCCAACATCCACTGGCTAACCCATCTAAACACGCAAAAACTACATAATTAAAATCGTTAGTGCTTATATCTATTGCATTAATATATCTCTCAAAATCTCTTAAGAAATTCATGGGCCTTTCATGCTTATGGCCTGAGAATTTAGGACTTGGATACTTATTTAGCCACGACGAGGCTGCCGAAGAACTTCCCTGGTTTCTCTCGAATTTGTTCTCTAAGACAAACTGGTGGTCTTCCAGATGTTTTAATTTTTTATCATGCCCCATTTTTTTAGCAATGAGATCTCCAGTCAGGCAGTGAAATTTTTCGGAAGTCTCGCTTAACACATTGACTTTTGCTTCTACCTGTCTGACATTCTTTTCTAATTCTAAATTTTTAAATTCACATTCTGCCTTGCACATTTGTTCGCAGCTATCCATCCTATCGACAATCAAATCAGTGAATTCGCTAAGTTTTCTCGTTGTATTGTGCTTTAATTCCTATATTTTCTTAGAATTTTTCTTTACCGTATTGATAACTTTCACTTGATCATTTGCTACACTTTTTATTTTGACGCCAATGGACTTAAGTTTTAATAGCATTTGGCCAAGTTCCGCTATGTCTTCCTCGTCTGAATCTACTATTTCTTCAGCATATAAAGACGAGCAAGATGATTCGTTATTCACGGATTCGTACGACATATTATTTTCGTTAATTGATAAATCTAGCGCCTCACCCTGGCCATTTAAACTATTATAATTTCCTGCTGATAACTGGATAGTATTTCTTAACAACTCACCCATGTTGAAGCTATTTGCCATAATGGATTGAGATTGTTTTAATGTTCTCTCCTGCGCTTCATTAGTACTATGATATAAAACATTTTGGCATTTACTACGACCGTCGCTTGCTCCTTTTAATTCTAGGAACTCCGTCGACGGCTAACATTTCCAGACGGTATTGTTGGTAGCCAGCTAGCGCTTTCTCCTTGCACACCTTTCTCCTTCTCCTTGTCTCCTTCGTACGCTCGAGCGCACTCTCCTTCTTTACTTATCTCCTCCTTTCGTTTTTCCCCTTTTCTTTTGATTGAAAGCGCTTGAAGACAGTCATTATTTAAATTCCTTCGATTTTAAATAAGTTTTCTTTTGAGTTCCTTCCTCCTACAAGCAAGAGCGACGAGACCAGCGTTCCTGCGGATTCCGGACATCTCCAGCCTCTCATCAAGATCCTTCCCGACTCCTGAGCCTGATCCAGTGGCCGCCTCCAGGATTGTGCTGCTTCCGAGTAGTAGTGGTGTGTCATGTCGCGTCGCGTAGTGCAATGCGTAATTCGGTCGAACTCGTGATCGCCGCTTTAAACGACCAAACCCGGAACGCCGTGCGCGTGAAGAATGCAGGTTTCTGGCGGAATTAGCCGCCCGTTCCACGCTAGCTTTGGCCGTCCGGTCCGTCGTTGCCACCCCGGAGGCACAGAAGCGGGTAAAACGCTGCGGCAAACCTGAGAAGCGCCTAAGAAAAAAGCGTAGGGAGAAGAAACGGTGCCAGGCTACCGCCCAGGCACCCCCGCGTGACGTGATCCGTCGTCCTCGCCCCCCTCCGCGCCAGGCAGCGCCGGTTATTTCAAAGTTCCGCCTTTAGCTCCCCCTGAGGTCCCTTCTTGGACCTCGTCTATTCTGGCCCTGAACGAGCCACCGGTAGAGGAACTGCCTACCGCCATCGAACTTTTTCGCCGACAATTGCTAAGCCCCTCTGACGGGGATACAATTTTTATTCCGGTCGGCGAATCGCCAGAAAAATTTTCGCCACACCCACAGAAGGCCCTACAAAAGGTCAAACGGACACTCTTCCCTCTCAATCCTGGCTCTTCCTCGGCCGCGTAATCAAATGCGGAAGCCGATTTAACATCGTAACCCCAGAGCGAACAAGCCTTTAAAGCTCAGGGTTAACAATTTGGCGCCCAACGTGGGGCTAAATTTGATATTTCTTTTTAGAATTAATTTTATTCGTTTAAGTTTGAAAGACTTGCCCACCCCCCTGAGAAAAGATGTTGCACACACCACTCACACGTGGTCGCGGCAGACCTCGTGGAAACGCTTTAAGACTGTTTCATGCGACAGCCAATTCAATCCTAACGCCGGAAGATCAGGTTATCGCTCCAGCTCCGCAATCCAATCAAAGAATCGACAACACTTCTCAGGTCAGTCCTTGAGAGCCTTCCGTAATGGATACAAATCGTGATGACCCAACCCCTAGGCCCAGCTTTCAAGCTACAAACGTTCCGCAAATTCCGGTTTCCGTTCCACATCTTGCTGCGACCGGTCCACGTATTGCTGAGTACGTACCACAAGCCCCTATCTCATTTTCACCGAGTTCTCGGCTCGTTTCGCGGGCCCTTGCAGCGTTGTCACGGGCTCCCGCGTCCATTACGCAAATTCCAATCCAGGTCCCCCATGTACCGACACCGGCTCAGCAGTTTCCTGCTCCATATGCCCAGGTTCCCACTTCGGCTCCACAATATTTCGTGCCTTTGCCCCAACCACATATTGGTGGGTCTCAAGGTTTGGGACCGTTCCAGAAATGTGCTTTTCCGAATAAGCAGAGCCCTGGTTCACCTCTCCAATTTACGGCTCCAGAAAATCATTTCGTGGCTGCACCAAGTTTTGCATCGCAAATGCAAAACCAGTCCTTAACGGATTGGCGCCTTTTGATTCGTGCCCCGAGGACCCCAGAAGTACCTCTTCCCACCTTCATGGGTTTTGACCATGAGGATCCGAATGCGTTTCTCAACGAATGCGAGGAATTCTTCACGCAGGCCGCGATCGACCCCTCTCAGTGGACTCGCATGATCAATAAATCCCTTAAAGAACCTGCTTCAAAATGGTGGGAGGTTTATAAAAGTCTCAACCTACCATGGGCAAAATTCCGTGACATGCTGATACAACGATTCGCGGGATGTACGACTATCATGCGCCTCCACGCGAAACTCTATTCCTCCAAGCAACAAGAAAAAGAATCGGTGGGAGTTTTTCTGCAACAAAAATATCTGTTGGCATTACGCCTTCAACCGGAAATGCCAGAAGCCAGCACCTTGTCATTGCTTCTGGAATCCTTGCGCCCATCACTCAGAAAGGTCCTCCGTGCAGCCCATATCAAGTCATTTAGTGACCTCTTAGAGCGCGCTATCCAAGCAGAGGCTGATGAAGCCGAACAAACACCGCGGAGGGATGCCCGAGATGGTGCCAGAACCAAGCCTCCCACCACTCCGGCTTCACCTGAGAACAATAACCCCGAATTCCCACCTCAAGCTCCGCGTCGTACGTTCCAACAGTGTCACTACTGCCCCGAAAGGCACTATCATGCACACTGCCCAGTCTTACGCCCAGGTCCTAGCGCCAACCAGGGAAACTGGCGAGCTCGGGCGGAAGAAGCAAACGCGCCTACCGCCCAGGCCAATCCCTGCACACCCCCGTCTTAAGCGCCATGTACTCCGATACAATCCACTTGCCACGAATACGTGTCCTCTTGGGCAGCCGCGAAGTGACCGCAGAGATCGACACACTAGCATCTGAAAATTTTATCAGACGCAATCTTCTCACTGAATCTGAGTGTTCAAAGATTCAGCCCGGTCCCCCCTATGCACAACTTGGTGCCATAGGCGCCACCATGCAACTCGACGGAACTCTCGAGCTTTCACCACAGATTCACGATAGTTCGTATTCCGCAATTTATAACGTTAATCCCGAGTTACGGGCAGAATTGGTTTTCGGTCACCCTTGGCTAAAAAAACATCATGTGATACATGACCACGCAGCCGATTCTATTTATCTTGGTACCAATACCCGGCAACGCATCTACTTAGCACCCTTACCAACGCCATACGAACCTACTAATTATCCAATACCCGAACTCGAGCACGGTTTCTCGCCCGAATTCGTAGAAGAATTTCTTGACATCATACGCACACACGCTCCCATCTTCTATAACGGAAATCGCTTGAAGCAAACCATCACTGTCGAGCATGAAATCGAGTTTTGAGACCCGCGCCCGTTCCGCGAGGCTCCTCGCCGCTACTTGGACGAAAAGAGACTGTCATGGCTTTCGGCCTTAAAAACGCGCCATCTACATTCCAAAACTTAATGCGGCACGTTTTGGCTGAACAATGGGCCACCTTTGCAATCACTTACTTAGATGATATAATCATTTTTTCGGATGATTGGCGGGATCACCTTCGGCATATAGCCCTGGTTTTCGAGCGATTAGCCATTTATGGTCTTACGGTTTCGCCCCAAAAATGTAGCTTCGGACGGACCACCCTTCCCTACCTCGGCCACGTCGTCAGCGCCGATGGAAACTCGGCTCAGCCTAGGCACATCGAGGCTATCAAAAGCGCCAAACCTCCTCGCACTCGGAAAGAACTACAGTCCTTTATCAGAATATGCAATTGGGTCAAGGAATACATCCCAAATTCTTCCGAAGTCTAAGCCCCGTTGACGGAACTGCTCTCGCCAGAACGCCCTTACAAGATGACTCCCGAGAGAGAGAAACAATTTGATCGTGTCAAGCAAGCCTTCTCCGATCCCGTGTCTTTGAGTCGTCCGGATCCCTCCTTGCTCTTCGTATTACAAACGGATGCCAGCGCGAGGGGAATGGGTGCGGTCCTGATGCAACAGGAGCCCAACGGCCGTCGAAGGATCGTGTCTTTTGCCAGCGCCGAATTTTCTCCGACAGTATCTAGATACCATTGTAATGAACAGGAGTGCCTTGCGATGGTTTGGGCTATCAAGCGCTACCGCCCATTCTTGGAGGATCGACCCTTCATCCTAAAAACGGATAGTAAAACCCTAACGTGCCTTAAGTCCCAGCGAGACACACGCGCGAAACTAACGCGGTGGCATCTCCTCCTGAGCGAATTCTCCTTTACAATCGAGCACGTCGCGGGAAAGGAAAATGAACTGCCGGATGCCTTATCCCGATTTCCTGACCCTAACGAACCATCCCCGGGGGAACCTTCTATAGAACGAATGATCCCACCTAACCTTTCCCTAATCACCGAGAACGTGAAGACATGGGTCCCAACGCTCACCGCCATTTACGCTCCGCGTTTGTTCGAGGAGATCGTTTTCACCCAACAAGAGGATCCGTTGATTTCTCATGACGCAAATCGCCTACGTGAGCTGCACGAACGCGGCCCAGCAACCCGCGAGGAGGAAACATTCCTTCAAAACCACCGAATCGACGGACGCGGTTTCTGGCGACGTGACTCAACCCATAACACCTGGCGGATCCAGGTACCGGCCACCCTCCGCGAGCGCGTGATTAGGGAATATCACGACACACCACTATCGGGACACCCCGGAGCGGACGAGACTATTCGTTCCATCCGTGAATTTTTTTTCTGGCCTGGAATGGCGCGTGAGATTCGCCGTTACGTGACTGGCTGCCATCTGTGTATTTGCTGCAAGCCAGTGCACGGCCAACGGCCACCTGGACAGCGACCGAGACCTTCCCGGACTGCATGGGAGACGGTCGCGGTGGATTTTATGGCACCTTATCCCCGAACGAGCCAAGGTGACACCCATATCATGGTGGTCACCGATTTGTTTACCCGCTGGGTGGAAGCCTTCCCCCTTCGAGTCTGTGATGCACCACGAGCCACGAGACTCCTCGAGGAACAGGTCTTCTCCCGATATGGATACCCTAGACGGATTCTGAGAGACAACGGGCCCCAGTTTACCGGCCGTATTTGGGCTGAGGCAAGCCGGCGATGGGATTTTGAGTTGTGGACAACGCCAGTGTACCACCCACGAGCAAACCCGACAAAACGCCGCAACCAGGAGGTCAAGAAGGGCCTTAGACTCCGTTTGCACCAAGGGAACCAACGGACATGGGATAGATCCTTCCCGAGCTCCCATTCGGTCTACGAAGAAGACGAAATGCTGCAACCAACGTCACCCCGAGTCATTTTCTCTTTGGAAAAACTATCGCTCGACCAGGGGAATGGCGCTTCACACACCTGTTTCTGCCTGAAGAATCGGAGGAACGCAGTCAACGAGAGGTGGAGGCCCGACAGCATCAGGCAACGTACCAAGCTCGCTATGGGACCACCCCTTCAAAGCCACGATTCAACGTAGGTGATTGGATTTATACCGACAGTCATCGACTGTCTAACAAATCCCAGGGTTTCAACGCAAAGTTGGCTGAATCAAAGGTTGGACCCTACCAAATTTTGGAGAACATCTCTGGAGATGTATACTGGGTCCTCAAGGATGGGGGGCGTCAGAAAATCCATGGTTCGGCGATGATCCTTGCTCCACCACGCACAATTCCAGCAGAGCTCGCCAGTGAACAACCGCAAGCACGGCAAGTACGTGATTGGCACCACCAGGCCGATCAAACCATCACCCCACCAGAGCACGATGCTGACGAGCAGTCACATCACCCTGAAGAGGTCTTCAACAAGAATAATGAACCTCGTCCACCTGCAGACACCGCTGAACAAGCGCGTCACCATGCACTGGCCACATTCAAGTTGGACCAAGCAGGCTCCAGCGGCCGAGCACCAATGCATACAGTGGATTCCGACATCACTCAGACTGCTGTTGATCCTGACCAGAAGCAGCTGGTAGAAATTACTATACCCGTAATGCCAGGAGGAGTTACGGCTTGCGAGCACAACCCCCGGTGGATTACCAGGACACTCGAAATTACACGCCCCGGAAGAGGCGGAAGTAGCTGTATTTATTTTTAAGCAAATTGTTACATCATTTCTCTATTAGCTTTTGTAAAGGGACTCCCTGGCGAAGCAAAGTAACGAGTAAGCAACGGTCTATTCGGGGGAGGGGGGGGGGGGTGAAATTGATATAAAACATTTTGGCATTTACTACGACCGTCGCTTGCTCCTTTTAATTCGAGGAACTCCGTCGACGGCTAACATATCCAGACGGTATTGTTGGTAGCCAGCTAGCGCTTTCTCTTTGCGCGTCTTCTTCCTTCTCCTTGTTTCCTTCGTTCGCTCGAGCGCACTCTCCTTCTTTACTTATCTCGACCTTTCGTTTTTCCCCTTTTCTTTTAATTGAAAGCGCTTCAAAACAGTCATTCTTTAAATTCCTTCGTTTTTAAATAAGTTGCAAATTATTTAAAAGCGTGAAAATTAAAGATTGATATCCAACAATACTTAGGTTTGGATTTTTAATTTAAGCTTAATTAATTTTACAAAATTAAAATTTAATATTTTTATTTTGAAACTAAAATAAAAATCTGCTTTAGCTTGGGGATTCCTTTGAAAAATGCATTAATATTATCATATTTTACTTTTATACATATATTTTACTTAATTAATTTAACAGTTATATTGTACTTTATTGATTTTATTTGAAGACAAATATTTTAAATGGAATTCGGAGAATTTCCTCAAGCTGGATTTAACCAGTAAAGACTCCCCGCCTCGGGCTTCGAGCAATGAGCATTGGTCGTTGCTATGACGACGTTGATACGTCCGACCAATCGGATGCCTCAACTTGAAACTCGAGCAGGAGGAAATCGAGCCGATATAGAAAATCGTCAAGAGAGAGTCAGTCGATCCTCGATCGAGACCTGGTACAGCAAATTTAATTTTACGACATGTGAATAATTAAAGTTGAGTTCTTTTAAACCCAGTGGTTTTCTTTTGAGTTCCTTCCTCCTACAAGCACGAGCGACGAGATCAGCGTTCCTGCGGATCCCGGATATCTCCAGCCTCTCATCAAGATCCTTCCCGACTCCTGAGCCTGATCGAGTGGCCGCCTCCAGGATTGTGCTGCTTCCGAGTAGTCGTGGTGTGTCGTGTCGCGTCGCGTAGTGCAGTGCGTAATTCGGTCGAACTCGTGATCCGTACTCAACGGGTGTCAAGAGGACAGCGGGTAAGTCGACGGGTGTCGGACCTTTTAGGGCCATAACCGTCGATTTGTGTTGCCCTCACGGTCGATTGGGCGTGGGCCCTGCTGGGACATGACCATTGATCTAGCGCTCGTTTGCCGCGCTTCTTTCCCCAACGCGCTTCGAATTACTGGCTGGTCGACGGGCGTCGGACTTTGCAAGGCCACGACCGTCGATTCAGCGCTTGCATTCCGCGCTACGCGGCAAGTTTTCCCGGTTTCCTCACGCGAGTATAACCCAATGAGCGCACCACTCGTCAACATCTCCGATCGCCGCTTTAACCGACCAAACCCGGAACGCCGTGCGCGTAAAGAACGCAGGTTTCTGGCGGAATTAGCCGCTCGTTCCACGCCAGCTTTGGCCGTTCGGTCCGTCGTTGCCACCCCGGAGGCACAGAAGCGGGTAAAACGCCGCGGCAAACCTCAGAAGCGCCTAAGTAAGAAGCGTAGGGAGAAGAAACGGTGCCAGGCTACCGCCCAGGCACCCCCGCGTGACGTGATCCGTCGTCCCTTTCCCCCATCCGCGCCAGGCAGCGCCGGTTATTTCAAAGTTCCGCCTTTAGCTCCCCCTGAGGTCCCTTCTTGGACCTCGTCTATTCTGGCCCTGAACGAGCCACCGGTAGAGGAACTGCCTACCGCCATCGAACTTTTTCGCCGACAATTGCTAAGCCCCTCTGACGGGGATACAATTTTTATTCCGCGTAATCAAATGCGGAAGCCGATTTAACACCGTAACCCCAGAGCGAACAAGCCTTTAAAGCTGAGGGTTAACAACTAGCCATTTTTAGGATGTAACTAGTCTAAGAAAATGAGACAATATTATAAGTTCGATTAAGCAAAGATCAGTTACATGACAGGTTGGCGCAGGAAAAACTCCATTTAATGTTTATGAATTATTCTGGTTTGTTTTTTTTTGAATTTTGTTCTTTTTTGTTTTTTATTAATTTTTTTTTATGCTCCAGACTCCCATAAATCAAGCAAAATAAATACGGGTATGTGGAAAATCAAAAGGGCACTTTCTCTTCTATCTATGACTTAGCATGGATGGAGGAGAGCAAAAACCTTCTTTTGACAATTAACGAATTTTTTACTTTTCAAACGTCTTATCCTGAATTAATCAATTAACCAAAATTATTACGGAAATTTATTTTATCGATTAATCTTTTAATTTTTATTTTCCATCAAATCAAAAATCAAATAATATATTGAAATTCGAATATTATTTCAATTATTATTTGTCTCTCAGGGCATTCACCTATGTGCCTTGTTCTTGGCTACACGTGTTAGCCACAGCTGAACGTCAAAGTCAGCTGATTGTTGTTACCCTGACGCTCGATTCTTGTCACTTGGCTATTACGCATGCAAAGCGAAATTGTTCACCTTAAAGCAATTTAAAATATCCAAATAAAATTAATGTAAAGGGTGGAAAACAATTTCGGACCAAGTAACATGTTATTTTTCCCGGGATTTAATAGATTACGAAGACTGATCCATAGGAATAATCGTGCTTCACAATTTGGATTATACCTTTATATTCTACAGTAAATTTTCTATATTTTTTGCCCTGGCCGTGTGGTCGCATATTCCCACTATTTAGCGAGATATTTAAGCGCAAAGTAATAGGATCAGGTGCATTGAGGCATTGAGGCAGCATTGCGTAAAATCAAGATAATTCAAAAACCTTACTACTATTAGGAACCCCCAAAAATGATAAGAAAAGAATAAGAAAACATAAAATGGTATTTAGTTGACAATTTTTTTTTATTTTCCAAAATAATAACCAATTAATAATTTAAAAAAAAATCAAAACAATAAAAAAATAATAATTAAAAACTAAAATTAAAAAAGGACGGAGACGAAAAGAGTGGGAGGTTGGTTGGATGACTCTTTCCTCCTCTACCTCTTTTTTTTTAAGAAACAACAATACAATATACGCCTACGAGTGAATCGATAAACTCCAAAAATACTCTCTTTATACCAAAATCACTCGTACTGCACTAAATAATATAATATTATTCATAGTATAATGGTGGTGGGAATATAGGAAAATAATAATTTTAAATTCCTAATTTTAAGTGAAGAATTAAAAATTTAATAATATGTCCACAATAATAAAAAAACCAATACCACAATGCATGTTATAATAAAGTTTGAAAAAACGAACTGATCCTTATGAATAAGGGATCACTTCGTTTGGGGGGGGGGGGGGGGGGGGTGGTTGAGACGGTTCAGCTGCATATCATTTTATAATCATGCATATCATATCATTTATAAATTAGAACTCAATGACACCTGATCTTATAAAATAATAAAAAGATAAACCTTATTGAGCCGTCATATTAAGACGGAAGATGCAATTTGCAATGTGAAATAGATGGATTCGGAAATCTTATTTAATTTTGGCACGTTTCCCTGATTAAGTGCCGTTAGGAAAATTGCGCAACCTGTGAGGGGATTTAAACCCACGAAAATATTGACACTCGTGTCTGGCGGTTAGACTACGGGTCAAGGCCGGTTACGAGACGACGACAGGTGTATTGATTTTCCCATTCTAACACTCCTGTGTTCTCTTCCCCTCTAATCTCTGATTGCATGAAAATGCAAAAGGGCATTTTTCTAGCAAACCAGAAATGATAGAAATATGGGAAAAGGATTGTTGTAACACGTGAGGAAGCGCGCACCATTTCGACCGGGTAAAAAGGTAAAAGGAGCATTAATGTATAAAAAGATAATTATTTTTATGAACTTTTTTTCTGCCACTCCCATTGGTTCCCCATTTTTGATGATCTCAAGTCAGGACAGTCATGTAAGCCCCCTTCTAGTGAATTTATGGGAAGTGGGGAGTTAATAACCGCGAATCAAAGAAAAACCGAGGTGACGAGCATGGTGAAAAATTACCGAAAATCACTTCGGTCTCAGCACCTGCTAGAGGTAGGTTCGAGGGACCACCCAGATCCTGGAAAAAAGTTGCAACTTAACGTTGCTCCGAGTTTCCTCAGGATCGACACTGATAAATTAGGAGATAGACTTAATAATTGTTTCGCTGCATTGTAGTATCAGCGAATCAATTATTTGAAGAGCTTCTCCGTATATGTACACCTGCCCCCTGTGTGTAGTCAGGAGCTTGTTGGTTCACCTGGTCACACCCATCTACATCCTGGGGGCTGTCTGTGTGACTTTCATTCCTCACCCTTAAAAAAGAAAAAAAATAGGGTTATCCTTTTTTGTTTTTGTCCATTGAGATCTCAGAAAATACGTACACCTTGAATTTTAAATTTAAGTGAAGGATCTTTGAAGCTATCGTCCTATATTTACGCAAAACGCTCAGTCTCAAAACATAAACGTGAGTTTTTTTTCATATCCTGAGTCGTTCAATAAGGAATTTTATTGCGCGAAACCTTCCCCCTTCGTGAAAACCAAATAATAAACTTAAAATCTACAAATATTAGCCAAATTAGGCAATAAAAATAGTATATAATAACTTGAAAATAAACGTTAGAAACCGCCAAAGAGCGAAATGTTTCAGAATGATACATTCGCCTGATTTCAAAACATACATTGTTAGTTCTCAGTGAAACCATATTATTATCCGATTTTAAACTTAAAACTACTTCTATAAATAAAACGCGTTCGATTATACTCAAGCAAGGGTCAACTAAACAAATTTTTTCACGCACTACTTTGGTATCTTGAAGGACACTCGGAATTTTCTGCCTGGCAAAAAACTTTTCTTGCATGCGGTTGCAAAGTTGTTCCATGGGCTTATACTCACTTCTCAAGACATTCCTGATCTTTCCAAGTAAATTTTCAAATGGAACAGCACTAATCATTGTCAAATCGCAATAAAAAATTTCCGAATCATCTGCAATATGATTTCCTAAGGTATCTTTTGGCAAAATTATGATAGCGAACGGCCCACTTTTTTGAACACAAAATTCGAAACGCAGCTACCAACAATAAGAAATGTTTGTACAAAGCTTTAGAAAAAACATGCTTCATGATGAAAGGTCCAGAATATAAAAGAAAAAAGTAAAATCTCGTGGCCTTCCACAGAGAAACATGGTCAACAGAATCAGCTTTCCCCTGAATTTGAATAGTCTGTCCACGAATAATGCACTTTTCGCAAGCATTAAAATCAGTGTGCCCTTTCACGCATTTTATTGCAGCTCTCGCAGGAGTATCTACAATGAAACACTTGATTCGGATGTCAAACGCTATTCTGTTCAACGCCATTCCATCGTGGCTTCATTGATTAAATCTTCTTCCATTTCATCAGGAATTTCATCTAAATCCTCAATGTTTTCCTCACCAGATTCTCCATCATCGTAGCTCTAATAGCTTTCAAGGTCATCTTCGACATTCTCGTTCCGATCAAAATTACGATGCATTTTTTCTTCAGCAGGTTCTTCTGGATTCTCTACGTGACGCACTTGTCGTGTGCGCCGCTGACGACGTCAGAATCCTAGAGCTGAGGATCAATAAAAGTCTGTGGCGAGCGAAGCGCTGGTTGGATGGCAGAGGCCTTAAAATGGCCCCTGTGAAAACCGAGGCTTTGATCGTTACGGACAGGAGATCCTTCCAATATCCGAGGATCGTTCTCGGAGTGCATGAAGTCGAGTGGAAAACAAGCATTCAGTACCCGGGGGTGCAGCTGGATCGTAGGCTTAGCTTTGGCGAACACCTAAAGATCGCAGCTGCCAAAGCCATCCAATGTGGAGCAAGCTTGGCCCGGCTTATGCCAAACATTGGTGGACCCAGGGAAGCGAAAAGAAGATTAGTGGCGAGCGTGGTCCATTCGAAGCTGCTATATGCAGCTCCGGTCTGGGCCAATGCCTTGCAAAACCATGCTATCCAGAAGAAGCTGTTCTCGGCGCAGAGACTTGTCGCGCCGAGAATAGTTTCGGCATACAGAATTATCTCGACGAGCGCTGTGCTGGCCCTCGCGAGCGTCCCGCCAATAGATTTATTGGCGGAGGAAAGGCAGGAAACCTTTCAGCTTCGCAAGGAGCTTACCTGCGCCGACCTGCAGGAAATCGCTCGCGCGAAGGAGGCCATCTGCAAGGATGGCGAGAAATGGCAGATGAGATGGCATGGTGAGCAGACAGGGAGATGGACCTACCGCCTGATCCCGGAGCTCGCCACCTGGCTGAACAGAAAGCACGGGGAAGTCGGCTTTTACTTGGCGTAAGCGCTCTCGGGCCATGGCTGTTTTGACGCGTACCTGAGGCGCTTTAAGAAGAGAGATGAGGAGACGTGTTGCTACTGCGATTTCCCGGTGGATAACGCAGAGCACGCACTCTTCGTCTGCGCAAAATGGGGTATGGCTAGGGAGGTCCTCGGTCAGGCGGTGGGTTCCGAACTCACTCCTGACACAAAGGTTTTTGCCATTTTTCCTCCTCACCAAAAAAAAAAAAAAATCAGTAAATTGTCATGTATAAGATGTTACGTACTTCAAAAAATTTTATTCAAAGTACTTTACTCTATAAAAATTCTTAAAGTAAAGTTTTGTAAATTGAGCATCATACCAAAAGAATTTAAGGTGTAAATTCTTATGTAATTTCAGATATACTTCATTCGTTTCTTAAAATTATGAAACTCCTAATTTACATTTATTTATCGAAATTTCCATGCGGAAAATGTTACATACTTCAAAAAATATTCAAATTTTGAATTTTTCGTCTACTTCGCGTGTCTTTTACACGAAGTAGAGAGAAACATATTACTCGATTTTGGCTCAACAGCCGACAGCGTGAAATTGAAGCGAGGTAGTGGGGATGCACCGTCACGGCGTGCTTGATTGTGTGTGCTCCCTCATGGGAGCGTGGTGGGGACCGCCAGCTCCCACATTCTGGGATCCTAGAGTTCCCAGACTGAGATCACTGGCTCATCTAGTAGAGCTCTTGCTTTGATGCCCGTGAAGTTAGCACAGCAACTATGATAAAACCAACTTTTTTTATATGAAGTCGTTTGGTGGTCGTTTGGTGGTGTTTGGTAGTCAAGTTTTGGCGTTTGGTGGTCAAAATTAAAAAAATTATGGATTATTCAAATTTGGGGTGCTAACTTCACGCTTGCACCCCACTTTTTAATATTTATGCAATTTTTGTTCGGAATCGTTTGGTGGTGTTTGGTAGTCAAAATTGAAAAAGTTATGGAATTTTGAAAAAAATATGTTGCACCCCAAAATTTACTTTTCCGAATTTTTCTTGCACCAATCGATTCGAAATCGTTTGGTGGTATTTTGTAGTCTGCTTTAAATGTTTGGTAATTAAAAATAACGCGATTATAATAATTTTCTAAAAGAATTAAGAGTGTACCAGTTACCATTGGCGCGAAAATTTAAAAAAATACAGAGAATGCCAGAAACACGACAAATTGTTTATTAATATATTATTGGTGGTAATTAGATAATTATAGAAACATGAATAAGAAATAAGATGATTTATCATGCTAATTTATTTGTCATTGCGAGTATTTTATAAATAAACACTTTCAAATGCACGGTTTAACTTCATTGTTTACAACTATTTTTGAAGAAAAATCTTTGAAGTTATTTTCTATTGATTTTTTTATTGGTTTGATTTGTATTTAATTGATTCGATTAATTTATAATGTAGTTTTTAATTAGATAATTATAAACATAAATAAGAAATCCTACCGATCACAAAGCATATTTAGAGAGAATTTTTACAAAATTGCATGTCAATATCTCTAAACAAAATTGATTGGAATCAGACGTTCATATACATTGATATACTTAATCGGTGCCTTAAATGTAAGAAAAAGTTCTTTAACTGGCCACATCTGATCAAAATTGCTGAAATAAGAGCATTTTTAGTATTTTTGAAATTTAAGAAAAAATTAATAAATGCAGTATTGGTTTCTGATAGTGCTCATAAATCTTTACTAGCACTGGTAAACAAATTATGACCTATGTGTCTTACAAAAAACCTTATTTAAACAGAATATCATTTGTTTCTTAGTCAACTGTGTGTCCTTGTTTTCTTTTTTTGATGCAGAAAAAATTTCACAAAAGTTTATAGTTCCATCTGTAATTGTTCGAAAGATACATGGCAGAGAAGTTATCTCTTTATATAGAGTTGTCAGTTTGTTGGCTTACAAGTACTAGAGGTGAATCATTGTACTATTTCTTGTATCGCATTGCATTAAAAACTACAATATTTGCAATATTTACAATATTCACAGAATTTACAGTATTTAAAAAGTTTAAAATATAAAAACACTTTGTCTGACATAGTTTCTGATCAAACGTATATTTTTATTTCAATTTAAAAAAATACGATTAAAGTTCAAAAATTGAATTTTTTAAACAAAATATGTAAGGTACGAAAAAAATGTTGAAGTGGAAATGATTTGCCTAAATGAGGTCCACAAATTGTCATTAGGACATTTTTTGACAAGTTGTATATATTCTATTGATTGATTTTAAAAAAACATCATTGAAAATAAAAAATTCCTTTTTTCAATCAGAATATGTGGGATATGAAAAAAGCGTTGGAATGCAAAATCATTTGCCTAAATAAAGTCTACGTTTGTTTTTCCTTTTTAGGGTATTTGGAAGGAAATAAATTATTTTAATTATATAATTTATTAGAAAGATACAGAAATGTATGCAGAAAATCGAGCGTGGAGTGCGAGTATTATGATGAGAATGTGTTCCTTAAGGCTGATATTAGAGCCTTGAATAAATGAGATTTCTTTTTTCATTCAAAATCAAACAAATTTACCATTTTGTATGTAAAGGACATAGATTACCGATAGCATGCACAAAGTCCACATATTCCGAATCGCGTGCCCTTGGCGTGCTCAAACTTGCGACCGAAGCAAGTTGCGCGTTAAGAATGTTCCCACGAAGCGGGTAGATTTTTTTTCTTGAAATTTTTAGATTGTAAATTAAAATTTTTGCAGGTGTGGTGATCCAAATTTCCTTTGGTGTTTGAATTGCTTTCAGATCCCGAAAAGCTGTTAATTGATTGGAAATTAGTTAACTAAGGCCATGTCCTAGACGTGACTGCAGCCAATGCTTTTCGCTTTTGAAAAATCCATTTGAGTTAGTAATTCAAGAATGAGAAATTTTAAAACAATAATAATTATATTTTTTACAATGTTCGTTATAATACACACAGATGATAACAAATCGACTGACCCAGAGAGAAAGTCAATGAAGCCCTACAGTACCAACGCACTACTACATGTATTTATCACACACACTGCCGTCACAACATGCGACTTGTAATAACATGTAACTTGTAATAACATGCGACTGGTCATAGCATGTTACTCGTCATAGTTGACCTTTCAAAGTTCTATAAAAAGCGAAAGTTCCAATAGAGTTCAGTTCAGTTAGTTAGTCAACGTTCGATTTCTACAATGTAACCCACGCGAGTCCTGTGCCATCGAATCTATACCGCGAGTGCAATCCAGTCAGTCTAGTCCAGCTTCACCAGATTTCTACCGCTACTCAACCCAAATTCTAACTCGGCCGCTGAGTTCAACGACTTTAAAAGTGAAGGGGAATCACCTTCCAAATTCTCTTTGAAACTGGGATCAAAGAATCAACTAGATCAACCGCCTGGAGTACCAATTTACTATATAGCAGCAACTATCTCAAGATTACAACGAAGACTCAACTGACCACATTCGCTTTACTGGACTCAATTAATCATCAACCAATTTACAACTCAGGGTAATTACGAGGGTATTTCAATTTTCAATTCTATTTACAATTCCATGGTGCTTACTCATTTATTATTTGATCGTCAATAAATATATTTTACATCATTAACCATTCTCAATCACTGACTTCTCCTCATCCCTTAGAGAGGATCCTTTCGATCCTTACATAAAACGAGGAAATCTTTTAAGAGAATTGTTACGTTTTTGACGTAACATACCCAATCTCTTTTTTGGTGCATCGGCCGGGAAAACTTAGTCAGTGAATGGGATATCGAAATTTTATCATTACTGAGAATCCAAATTTTATAAATTACAATTATAATTTATCTGATTTCACACATATTTTGTTAAAATAAAATAAATTTGATAAAATCACGAAAGGATTTGACCTTGAGGCCAACTTGAGTGATTAAATAATCTTTTTATTTTATTTGAAATTTTACACATATATCTTGTTAAAATAAAATAATTTTATCAAATCACAAAGGGATCTGACCTTGAGGCTAACCTAAGTGATCAAACGACTTATTTTATTTGAAATTTTATTTATCTGAATTTTTGAAAGTACAAGGATTACATAGGATTTTGTGCTTGAGCCATGCCTGTCTAATCTTGTACTTCTTTAATTCTAAACTGTTAACTAAGTTCTAATTCGAGTTAAGACGAGAAAAAACAGCACCCGAGACTATAAGTCCTTTTTAGATTCGTTAAACGGTCACCATTTGATTACGATCAATTGGGTAAGGCAAAATTCAAGTGCTCATGCAGTATCGTTTGAAACTTCTATTTCAACTCTGTTGCCTGACAGAATTTTTTTTATTTACAAAAGAATGACCAAGATGTTGTGCTTGAGTCAGGCTTGTCCAATCTTGCATTAATAAAATTCTGTATATTTTATAATTTTGTTTATGTGTGTATAATAAAAATATAATAAAAAAAAAATTATATAAAAAAAAACAAGGTAGAAAACATATCAAGTATCCCAGGTGAGACAAGGACCAAAATTATTTTCAATAATAATAAATTTGAAACACAAATTCTAAATAAATATTTTTTCTGTAAGCACATGGAAATTGGTAGAATTAAGGCATATTATTTTAAGAATTTTGATTGATGACTATAAATTTACCTGACTCGGAACATTGAGATAGTTCATATTTTCTAATAACAAATTATTAATCACATTTATTGATTACAAAAATATTTTAAAACAAAAGATATTTGAAAAACTTTTCTGTTGATCCAAATGAATATTTATGTATTGAAATTTTAAAAGTGTCTCCATGTACGTATCAGTAAATTTTATTTTATAATAACCTATGTCGGGATCCAATTCCAGTGAATTAGGGAAATCACAAATTCAAGAAAATCCTATTAGGCGCAGTCAAGTTAAGAAAAATACTGAACTTGCAAAAATTGTGGCACAAAATCAAACTGGTCCCCTTAAACCAAAAAGAACAGTTACTGTGAAGGAAAGGGTAACTAAAGATAAGTTTGAAAATATTTCTAACAAGGACAAAACAAATATCAGTTTGCAATTAGATAATATTTATTTAGAGAAAACCTTAGCGTTTGAACAATTCGAAACTGCCGGAAGAAGCAATTTATCTGACTCGAATAATTGGCTTAATTCAAATTCAAAAAGTAATTCAAGTATTATTTGGGGATCAATTGATCAGGATGAAACATTAAAAAACGAAACTACTTATACTGACAACGTAGATATAAGTTTACTTAGTTCAACGATAATTCCAAAAAATACAGTTGAAGAAAGAACTAAAATAAATTTATCAGAAAAATCTCTTACTCGCGAAAAAATTTTAAGTAATCACGATAGCGACGATAATAGTACCGACAACGAACAAATGGAACAAATTGATCACAACAATCCTGCAGAAAACGTTAATCCAATTAGAAACAACGAAATGGTCCTACCTAATAATCAACAAGTATCCTTACGCGACGCGTTAGAAGTAGTACCCTTATTTGATGGGAGTAACATTCCATTATCACATTTTATTGAAGGATGTTATGAGGCAAAGGCAATGCTGCCATCACCCGCAGCTCAAGAAAATTTAGGACGATTATTAAGAAGTAAATTATCAGGAGAAGCGAGAAAATGTATCTTTGGATCGACCTATAATAATATCGAAGAATTAAGTGAAAAACTCAAAAGAGTATACGCCCCAGCAAAAAGTGTGTATCAATTATAAGGAGAATTAGGGAATACCTATATGTGGGAAAAAGAGAACGTACCTTCTCATGCAGATAGAATTGAGGAGATTGCCGACAGAATCGAAGACGTTCATAGACTCAACAATAATGGACAAGTAGATAATACCTTCAAACGGAACCAAACGCTATTCAATGCTTTATTCGCGGTCTGCGTCCCGAATTAGAAATTCGAGTAAAAACAAAAGAAACATTTAAATTTGTAGATTTTGATGTTACCGGTATTATTAACAAAATTATATTATTATAATAAAATTATTATTGTTATTAATAAAAAGTATTATTATATTATTGTTAATATTGTTAATATTATTAGTATTATTAATAAAATTAACTATCTAGCCTAAAACCTTTACAACATCTAAAAAAATATACAGAATAGGTCAATTTACCATCTAAGATTGTCGATTCACGAAAGTGTTTGCAATCATACTCAATAAAGATCACTTTAATTCCTAATTTCATTCAAGCAAACGGCTAAACTTAAAGTGAAATATACCGAAAATTGTTTGAAATGCTGTAAGCGGTGTTGGCTTGGTGCGTTTATCACAGTAAGTCCCCGGATAGGCATGTATATTCGGAGGTTCGATTCCTCCTGGCACATGCAAGATGCACGCCTTCAAAAATGTTTTTCGGTTTTAAAATATTTTACCATCTTAATATTATCCATTTTACATATTTCACGAACTTAATTAGTTATACAAAAAAACGGAAAGGCCATCTACTTTCGACTTTTGAAAAAAGAAACATTTAAAGAAGTTTTCAATGACACAATCAACGTAGAAAGAGATTTGGCAGCATCTTCCGCACTACGGTGAAATAAAAATTCAGATTATTTAAAAATGCATGATTCTATGAATAATAGAAATAATAAAACAAGTCGATTCAATGTTGCACGAGATAACAATATAAATTGTATAATATACAAATTTATTCAAAAGTATGGCTTCAAGACTTATTTTTATGAGAATATTTCTATTAAGTCCAATGTTTTCCAAAAAATACGAAAATTTATCATGGAAAACTATTACCACAAGAGCTTAAAAGAAAATACAACAAGAAAAAGCAAAAGATTTGAATCAAAATCAAATCCAAGAAAAATTAAATATGCAAAAAGGAAGCCAAACAAAAGTACAATCAGATTCCGATTCTAATCCTGATTCTGATCCTGAATCTGATCCTGAATATTTGGACTAATTAAAGGAAATCCAAGCAAAAAATAAAAGAAATAAAAATGGCAAAAAGCCTAAACAATTTATTATACCTCAAGAGTAAAAAAGCGAAAATTATTTTTCTACTTCTGATGACGAAGTAATTGATATGGAACCTGATGATGAAGAGAGCTCTGAAAGCTCTTGTATTGAAGAAATTTTTGAAAATGAAAATATCGAAGACACTTTTAATGAACGAAATTCTGAAATAAACAAAAAACGACAAATAAAAACCAGGGAAAATCTCGAAAATGATAGTAAATCAGGTTTCGAAAAAAACCTTCCACCCCCAAAGCCCCCTCCATCCAACCCAAAATCTACCAGGCAATTTCAATGAATAAAAATATTGTTGAATGTCGCGATCAATTAACAATGCGAACCTTACCAAAATTTAAAAACTTACCGAAGGGAACAGCAAAAGAAATTAAAAAAGGAAACTATTATCATTTTGCTCTTCCGATTGAAGAAGAAACAAAAGACAATTTATCTGAAACCTTAAATAATATAAAATTGTCAATTTACTCATTACATGAATTATCTCAAAAATTGAATCTACGATCAATTAGTATTTCAAAGACTTCAAAAATCAACCATATAGCTTGGGAAGAATTAAAATTAATATTTGATTCAGGTTTTGCAAATTCACTTACGAAAATAATAGTTTGTAATGGCATAACGCAATATCCAACAAAATAACAAAGATCACAATTAATTATTATTATTATTATTATTATTTGATACTGAAGTTCAAACCAATTGTTAGCCCTGAGCTTTATGGGTTTGTTCGCTCGGGGGTTACGGCGTTAAATAGGCTTTCGAACTAGATTACACGGCGGAGGAAGGGCCAGGATTGAGAGGGATTAAAGAGTGATGCGTTCTTTAATCACGATCGCGTAGATAACTTGGCCGATGGAAATAATACGCGATCAAGAATCCGAGAATGACTTTGGCGCGTAGCGCGGGATTCAAGCGCGGAATCGACGGTCGTGGCCTCGCAGAGTCCGACGCCCGTCGACCAGCCAGGGATTCGAAGCGCGTTGGGGAAAGGAGCGCGGCGAACGAGCGCTAGATCAATGGTCGTGGCCCAGCAGGGCCCACGCCCAATCGACCGTGAGGGCAACGCAAATCGACGGTTATGGCCCTAAAAGGTCCGACACCCGTCGACTTACCCGCCAACCTCTTGACACCCGTTGAGTACGGATCAAGAGTTCGACCGAATTACGCACTGCACTACGCGACGCGACACGACACACCACTACTACTTGGAAGCAGCACAATCCTGGAGGCGGCCACTGGATCAGGCTCAGGAATCAGGAAGGATCTTGAGGAGAGGCTGAAGATGTCCGGGATCCGCAGGAACGCTGGTCTCGTCGCTCGTGCTTGTAGGAGAAAGGAACTCAAAAGAAAACCACTGGGTTTAAAAGAACTCAACTTTAATTATTCACATGTCGTAAAATTAAATTTGCTGTACCAGGTCTCGATCGAGGATCGACTGACTCTCCGTTGACGATTTCCTATATCGGCTCGATTTCCTCCTCCTCGAGTTTCGAGTTGAGGCATCCGATTGGCCGGACGTGTCAACGTCGTCATAGCAACGACCAATGCTCGTTGCTCGAAACCCGAGGCGGGGAGTCTTTACTGGTTAAATCCAGCTTGAGGAAATTCTATGAATTCCATTTAAATAAAATCAATAAAGCAAAATATATATATTAAGTTAATTAAGTAAATTATATAAAAGTGAACTATGAAATATGTTAATGAATTTGTCAAAGGAATCCCAAGGCGAAAGCAGATAAATTTTAGTTTTAAAAATAAGAATAATAAAATTTAATTTTGTAAAATTAATTTACCTAAAAATAAAAATACAACTCTAAGGTATTGTTGGATCTCAATCTTCAATTTCCACGTCTTTAAATAATTTGCAACTTATTTAAAAACGAAGGAATTCGAAGAATGATTATCCTAAAGCGCTTTCAATTAGAAAAGAAAAGAGGAAAAGCGAAAGAAGGAGATAGTTAAAGGAGAGTGCGCTCGAGCGAACGAAGGAGACAAGGAGAAGGAAAAAGGCGCGCAAGGGGAAAGCGCTAGCTGGCCACCAACAATACCGTCTGGCTATGTTGGCCGTCGATGGAGTTCCTAGAATTAAAAGGAGCAAGCGACGGTCGTATTAAATGCCAAAATGTTTTATATCACAATTTTATAATATTAAAGATGATGTAAATTACTCATTTTCTCAAATTCACTAAAATTTCTTTTTCAGTTTAAGTGAAACAGGAAATTCAATTTACTTAAGGCTCTATCAGCCTTAAGGAACACATTCTCGTCATGGCGCTCGCGCTTCGCGCTCGATTTTCTGTATACATTTCAGTAACTTTTTAATAAATTACATGATTAAAATAATTTATTTTCTTCCAAATCTCTCATAATGAAAAAACAGTCGTAGACTTTATTTAAGGAAACGATTTTGCAGAACAACGCTTATTTGGTATCTCACATATTTTGGTGAAAAAAATCGAATTTTTTTAATATTAAAAATCAAAACATAAAATATACCTCCTGTCCCGAAATGTCTTAATGAGAATTTGTAGACCTCATTTAGGCAAACAATTTTCCATCTAAGCGTTTTTTTTTGGATCTCACATATTTTGTCTAAAAAATGGAATTTTTGAATTTTAATCGTACTTTTTGGAATTGAAACGAAAAATATTTGTTTTATCAGAAACTGCGTCAGACAAAATTTGTAGATCTTTTTGGAATGAACAACTTTGTATTCTTACGTTTTTTTCGTATTTCGAATATTATTGTTAGAAAATTGAATTTTGGATTTTCAATATTTTTTTTGAATTAAAAAGAAATATATACATCTTATGAAAAAATGTTACAATTCAAATTTGTAGGACTTTATGTATTCAATAATATTGTATCATAACGTTTTTTCGTATCTCGTATAATTTAACTGGAAAATGGAATTTTGATATTGACTTTTTTCGAATTTGAATATGCTGTAACATTTCTAATGTTGATTTAATCAAAAAATGTTATCAGGATAAATTTAGAGATTTATGAGCACTATCTAAAACCAGTATTAAAATTTTTGATTTTTTCAAAAAATTATTTTCAAAAACACAAAAGTAGTGCTCAACCACTCAATTTTGATTGGATGTGGCTGGTTAACGAACTTGTCCTTACTTTTTCGGCTCCGATAAAGTGTGCCAAAGCTCAATTAAATCTGATAATTCTATCGAGAGTTATGCCGCACACGGCCTACTACAGACAGACAGACAGACAGACACTTTCGTGAAAACCCTTTTTTCTGACTCAGGGGGTCTCAAAACGTAAAGATTTGATGAAAATTTCGATAGTCATTTTTCACATAAAACCAATACCTTCTCATCCATGATGAGAATGTAAAAATTAGTTCGAGTTAAAACTAAAAATTCTATGGTTATTACTGATACACCCACTACTGCCTTCGAAAAAATATCAATGGATATTGTTGGCCCACTACCAGAAAGAAAGTCTGGAAATTTGTATATTCTTACTATACAAGATAATTTTACAAAATATTCTCTGGCAATACCTCTTCCTAATCATCAAGCTGGTACAATAGCAGACGCATTCGTGAAAAAATTTATTTTCATATTTGGATCGCCAAAAGGAGTACTGACGGATCAAGGCAGAGATTTTTTAAGCAATTTATTAAAATGATTAGCAAAACGCTTTAGAATCAAACAATTTCGTACCACAGCTTTTCACCCTCAATCCAATGGATTGTTAATGTACAAATTGCTTTTTCAATAGGAATTAATGTGCAACAATAACAAATTGAATAATTACTATTCTTGATATGTTTCATGCACAAATAACTCTATTAATTTTACAAGAAAGATAAGAAAAACAATTAAAAGTACAAGAATTGTAGGAAAATCTATTACCCTGTTATTATGAAAAATTGTTTTTCTTATGATTATTTTATTCGTTCAATAATACACCAATGAAATTGAAGTTCATAAAATTAATTTTTAGAAACATGTAAAAGTAATAATAAGCAATCGCAATGCCATGTTTTGAAGAAATCAGTTTTAGACTTAACCAAGTTTATTCTCTTTAATGTACCAAGTTACGACGTCTATTAATTAATATATGTTATCAACGATCTTAATATTATTTTTAATCTGAATTATTAATATTATATATGTCAAATTCTCTTTATACTAATGTATACATTAACCATCGTAATACTTGTAAATTGCTCTTTACTATTTTATATCTGATCGATGAAATTTTACAATTTTTAATCTTCTTTTCATCGACAATCATCATGTTGTAAGTTTAAATAGTTATTGTCAATCAAAGAAAAAATTTTCAAATTACCTAATTACCACTATAACATATGCAATCAATTATTGTAATATGTCCAGAATTGTATCCTCTGTTCTTACTATGCATTGATGAAAAACTTGTTACAAATTTTTAATTCGCAACAATAATTTAAAATGTTAATTCCTATGTATAAACGAAATTTTTTATGTTATGAATTGTTGAATTAAACTAAAAATATATTATCGAAGCAAATGAAACCAGTGACACGCACTTACAAAGGTCGTACATATACTGTATTAAATCCTGAAGTTTGGGGTGATATCATAGCCGACGAATTCTGGTACCAGTACCGAATGCCTTGCGCTTTCAACATCAAAAAAGCTACTGTTTCTTTCAAAGTAAATAAACCGTTTCTATATATTCAAGGCAAATGTAAGTATGACGATAAATTTCATAACGAATTTCATGCCATTGCTGACGCAGAACCTTCTGAGAATACAGGTTTATGGCTAAAAGTAAAAACTAAGGACACAAGATGTGTTGCACATAAAGTTATGAAAAGGCAATTAAGATTTAATAAACGAAAAGTCATTGGACAAAAAGTTCTAAAAGAGGGTGCAGCGAATTGTCGGCGCAGTGTTGCCAGACAAGTATAAAATATAGGAGATTTGCCAGCACCGATTTTGTACAAAAGTGAAATCTTAAGAAACCGAATTCGGAATTAAAATTCAGAGAAAATTGGCGAAATAAAGGCGAGAAAGAAAATGTTCAATTCAATCAGACGCTGGATGACACTCTGAAATCTACAGCAAAAAATTCGAAGAAATGCTTACTAAAAATCAAATCATCTAGAAATCCATCGCATTTTTTCAGGCCCTATCAAGATTACAAGAGAATTCACAAAACAATACTTAATGCTCAGGTAGTGGGTGCTGCTAGGGATTTATTATTACGAAATAGTGGTCGATTTCAGAAAGGTGTTATGTTTAATGGCTACAAACTGATTATCAGAGGATCATGTCCCTTTGATAGTCTTGTATCAATCCTTGTAACGAGTGCTATAGATATACCTAAATATTTGGAACATATTGAAAAATCTGAAAATAACACTTTCGGTTTCATTCTTGTCCTTATCGAGTACGGAGCAAATCCAAGTGTGAAACACGTTTACATTCAACATGGTTCAATTTTACAGAATTTTATTCCAGATACTGAAAGCAACAAATTTGAATTAGCAATGTTTTCAGATAAAAATCAGTCGATGCCCTGTAAAGTTACAGATTTTCCCGTAGATGTTTCTCTGCTTAATAAAAACTTCAGGTTTGTTAAGCTATTTATTACACGGAGAAAAATAGATAATAAACCGCAATATCTTGATATTAGCAGATAATATATTTGCGATTTAACTATGGGACAGCCATCTAGATATTGAAACAGGGCATCTGCAGATATTAAAAGAAAGATGTTTATTCGCAATATCTAAGATATTAAACTAAACAACCCAATATATTAATTTGAAATATCTCAGATGTTAAACTGAAATACACTAGATATCGGGACATAGTATTTGAGATAATAAACTGTAATATCTTAAATAGGTTCTAATGACAATCACTAGTGCTCTTTCTCTGTATGTTGCAACCTGTTGATAAATGGAGATTATAAAAACGTTCAACAAAATTGTAAATATTTGGAATCTATTACGAATTCCAGTAAGCAAATTCCGATTCGAAGTTGAATTTGAAAACGGCTATGTAGAGAACGTGTTATTGAGAGGTTAGAAAATTCATTTCAAAGATTGAAGGTATAAGAATGACATATTTATACATTGAAAAAAATGGTTAGTAAAACCAACTACTTCGGTTTATAAAATATGCCTCAGCTATTTTATTAGTTAGCACAACAATTTTTTTGTTGGTGTTACTATCTCAATTGTTATTACAAGAACTTGGATAGTAATACCAACAGAAAAAATGTTTGTGCTAACTAATAAAATAGCTGAGGCATATTTTACAAACCGAAGTAGTTGGTTTTACTAACCATTTTTTTCAGTGTATAGATAGATAATTACTGATTTCAGTACTGGTAATTTGAAATTTCTTTAAAAATGACACTTCAAAACTTCATATAGACACAACATTATTAATTCTTTGATTACACATCCATGACGTCATGTTATTGTTTTTATTTATGCACATAATTCAGTAATAAACAATAATATTGCTGCAATGTTGCGTAACAATATTTACGAGATTGCCGTGAAATGTTGCGGCAACGTTATTGCAGTATATGAACGTCTGACTCCAATCAATGTTTTTTTAGCGATATTGACATGCAATTTTGTAAAATTCGCTTTAGATATGCTTTGTGATCGGTAGAATACACAAACCCGTATTCAAATTTCTATATTAATTTATATTTGAAAAAGGATTACAACATTACAGGACAACATTGTTGCAATGTTGCAACAATATTGATTGGCAGCGGAAATTCATAATTGCAGCAAAAATGCATCAATATTGATACACTGTTGCCAACATTATGGCAACGTTGTAAATTTAAAAGTAGAAATGTAAAGACTACAATACTTGGTAAATAAACTAGAAAATTTCAGTATCTAGTGTAAATCTTTTAATATGTAAATTGTTTAATGTTATAATGCATAATATAAATGGTTTGCAGGCTAAAAGGAATCATCGCTTATCGCACAGGTCATTGTTATGCTATTTATAAGAGAATAACTAATCACTGGGAGGCTTATGACGGCCTGAAAGACAATGTGAGTGCCTGGAAAAAGAATTGTTTACTAGTGCCGCACGGAGCCATTTATATAAAAATGAATGATTAACAGTAAAAACAGTTTGTAAAATGAAATTGTGCAATACAGTTAATATATCACAAAATCCTTAAACGTCTATCTTATCGAACCGATCACAAACTACATTATAAATTAATCAAATCAATTAAATACAAATTAAATCAATAAAAAAATCAATAGAAAATAACTTCAAAGATTTTTCTTCAAAAATAGTTGTAAACAATGAAGTTAAACCGTGCATTTGAAAGTGTTTATTTATAAAATACCCGCAATGACAAATAAATTAGCATGATAAATCATCTTATTTCTTACTCATGTTTCTATAATTATCTAATTACCACCAATAATATATTAATAAACAATTTGTCGTGTTTCTGACATTCTCTGTATTTTTTTAAATTTTCGCGCCAATGGTAACTGGTACACCTTTAATTCTTTTAGAAAATTATTATAATCGCGTTATTTTTAATTACCAAACATTTAAAGCAGACTACAAAATATCACCAAACGATTTCGAATCGATTGGTGCAAGAAAAATTCGGAAAAGTAAATTTTGGGGTGCAACATATTTTTTTCAAAATTCCATATCTTTTTCAATTTTGACTACTAAACGACAAAAGTTGACTACCAAACACCACCAAACGACCACCAAACGATTCCCGAAAAAAAATTTCATAAATATTAAAAAGTGAGGTGCAAGCGTGAAATTAGCACCCCAAATTTGAATAATCCATAATTTTTTAAATTTTGACCACCAAACGTCAAAACTTGACTACCAAAGACCACCAAACGACCACCAAACGATTTCATATAAAAAAAGTTGATTTTATCATAGTTGCTGTGCTAACTTCACGGGCATCTTGCCTTGGAGGCGGGAGACTGAGGGTTTGTTGAAGCATAAACTTAATCTTATAATATAATTCTAAGATATTCACGATTTCTCTTAAACATCTGTTTTTCTAGAGTCTAGCGAATTTATGTATTCTTCGAATTTACAATTGTTAACCTCTTCCTAAATTTTTATAGTCATTCGAACATTAAAAGGTAGAACAGATGTTCTGTCTATGCATTTTAATACGTCTATTACTTTCTGAGTCACAACGAACCATTGTACTGCTGCGCCGAACGGTTTAGCCTTCTGTACCACGAACCGATTTCGGGTTTTCCCTAACATTGTAAATCTTGCAATAGACCATTGACCAGTACATCGAGCTTCTGACCCATCACCTAATTGGTCAATTTTCTACCCTACTCCTTTAAATTTAGAATCTTTTCTACCGCTTGAAATGTTGATGTGCATTCAAGACTTAGAATTAGAATAGAATCTGAAGCGATAACTTCACTCCGCACCATTTAGACACTCGCGAACGTTGTAATTAAATATCAATAAATATCTCAATCTACCAACATATATTCGTACAATTTCATAACGTGATCCTTGTTAGTATAATAACTCAAGGAGTGTTCGATGACACTCAAGTAACGAAAAACTTGAGTCCTGTTTTCGATCCGCAACGTAACATTGGTCCTTCGAGCCGGATATGGCTTCAACGATAAGGGTCATATCCACATAAAGCAGCGGTCTTGGAAAGCTTTAGTCCAGATCAAACGATTATAGATTCTCGAGTGTATCAACAAAACGAAAGTGAACGAAATACAAACATTCAACGTAACCGTGTACACCAGTGAAACGAAGGTGAGCGAAATACAAACATTCAACGTAACCGTGTACACCAGTGAAACGAAGGTGAGCGAAATACAAACATTCAACGTATCTGTGTACACCAGTGAAAACGCAATTGAACAAAATACGAACATTGAACAAAACTGTGTGCGTGAGTGAAAAAGAAAAAAAAAAAACGTTAATGAAACACGAACATTTAACGAGACTGTACGTGAGTGAAAACGAACGTAAATAAAGGGTTTAGTATTCGGAAAGGCCTTCCTCGCGGGTGAATAGCGAATAATAAACCTAAGCTATCAGTGAACTTGAAGCAGTTGCGTGGATCGAGTAGCGCACATACTACAAGCTTCAATCTACATGGATACATAACAACGAAAAATTCAACGACGATTCAGAAAGCGTGAGGACGGAAAGGGTACGAGAATCAACGAAGTTCAGCTCTTTCCTCAACAAAGTAAGTCTGTCATGTTATTAATTGAATCACCACTCCTATTCTAAAGGGCTCATCATTCTCTTATATCATTGTTTAAGTTGCTCTATCTCAGTGTGAAACTTTAACTACATAAGGAAAATGGATGCGACTTCCGAAGCTCGGTTAAAAAAACTCGTGCGATTACGTGCCCCTTTAAAGGGTAAATTAACTAGCTTAAAAAGGTATCTTAACAGGCCCCTTGATGAACAGATTAGAGGCGAGTTAATCGAAAAATACGAAAGCTTGAAGGGAATACGCGACGATTTTGAAAGGGTTCAATCGGAAATAGAATCATTGGTCACAGATGAAGGCTTTCAAAATGAAGAAAGCGAGAGAGAGAGCTTTGAGGAAGAACTTTGTTCCACACTTGCTAAAGCGAGAGCACACATTAGCGGGGATCAAACAGCTCTTATGTCCGTACAATTCGCGAATTTGCTACATATATCATCAACTCAGTCCAACACAGATAGTTCGAATGCTCAAAACGCGAACATCAGTACATTAAATACGAATCAAACATTCGCGACCCTAGATTCTCCAATTCCAATTTCGTTAAATACGGGTTTCGCCGGGAATGATTCACATTATCGAATACCGAAGGCGGATTTACCAAAATTTGAAGGCTCATACGAAAAATGGCCAGGTTTCAGTGACACATTTAAATCAGCCGTGCATAATAATAGCAAATTTTCTGACTCTGACAAATTAATGTATCTGCGGTCGTGCCTACTGGGAAAGGCAGCAGAAAAAATCGAATCTTTAGAGTGTACTTCGGCAAACTATCAAGTAGCTTGGTCTATTTTAGAAAAATACTATGATGATCCTGCCGCGGTTATCAATAATCGAATTCGCGCGCTTTTTGATTTAGCACTGTGCCAAAATTTGTCAGCCTCCGCCTTAGGAAACGTCCTCGATAACGCGACGAAACACTATCGTGCACTCGAAGCCTTAAATAAACCCTTTTTGGAAGCCTTTCCTATATATTTGATCGTATCAAAACTTGACCATCAGTCGCGAATAAAATGGAAAGAGGTAAGTCAAGGAAATTCTTCTCCTACAATGAGCAATTTGTTAGAGTTCTTACACTCTCGTAGAAAGGTCCTTGAAACAGACCAAGTCAACAAAATCGAAAAAACCGATCAATGCGGCAAGAATAATTTAAGAGGTTTCAATAATCCTAACAAAACGAATCGCCGAAACTACGCGTTCAAAGATAATAATCTCGCTTCCTCATATGCAACTCAATTCAAGTTATTTTGTCATCTTTGCAAGGGTTCTCACTTTACACAGAATTGCGAGCAACTAACAAGTGCGACGACTTCCGAACGTATAAACATCGTAAAAAGGGCTAATTTGTGCTTTAATTGCTTGAAATCGAATCACAGATTAGAGGATTGCAGATCGAGTCATTGCAAGACATGCAATAAAAGGCATCACTCTTTATTGCATTTTGAAAGCGAAAAATCCATTCAATCGACTCATCACATAAACACATATTGTTCAAAAAATACCAGGCAGGTCGAAAGACTTCTAACGACCGCGATCGTATATATAATGGATCAGAAGGGAACTCCTCACGAATGCAGGTTCCTTCTTGATTCATGCTCGCAACCGCATCTTTTAACAGAACGAATGGCGTCAAAACTTGGACTCCAGAAACACGAAATTAACACACCTCTCGGCGCTATAAACTCTTTATCATCATGCGTAAAATACATGACTAACACTATCGTCAAATCACGCTTAAACGATTTTTCTTTGAATCTTGAGTTCTTGATAGTAAAGGAAGTTAACGAACTTTTACCGTCAAGACCGATTAACAGATCAAATTTGTGCATTCCAGGTTATATCAAGCTAGCTGATCCATCATTCCATTCACCGGGTCCAGTAGACGGTATAATTGGTGCCGAGTATTTCCTTCAACTTTTAAAACAGGGACAAGTCGAACTTCCGGGTCAAGATATTGATCTTCAAAACACCGTTTTCGGATGGATTTTATCGGGTAAAATCGCTGCACCAAGTTCTAATAATCAAATTTCTTGCCATCTGCTCACAACTCCCTTAAGCGAACAATTAGAAAAATTCTGGACGATCGAAAGCTGTCCTGAGAAGAGTTTTTTATCAGTGGAAGAAAACGAATGCGAAGCTCACTATCAAAGGCATACTACTCGAGACTCAAGAAGTGGAAAATATTGTGTCAGACTTCCCTTTAAAGAAAACGCAGGTTACATAGGTGAATCATACTCAAACGCGTTAAAACGATTATACGCGCTCGAACGATCATTCATCAATAAACCAAAAATCAAAGAACTTTACATTGAAAATATCACATCTAATCAAGCGAACGGTTACATGACTGAGTCAAAATCAGCCTCTACACACGAAGGGTACTACCTACCTCATCACGCGGTTATAAAAAACTCTAGCTTAACTACACAACTGCGTGTTGTCTTCGACGGCTCGCCAAAATCAGCGACAGGGCTATCATTGAACGACGTTCTCATGACAGGCCCCACTATTCAAGACAATCTCTTTTCTCTGTTAGTGCGCTTTCGCTCACATGCGTACGTTCTAACAGCTGACATAGAGAAAATGTACTTACAAACAATAGTCCACCCTGAAGATCGTAAATTCCAAAAAATTCTGTGGCGCAATGATCCGTCCCAACCTGTAAAGACTTTTGAGCTGAATACCGCGACATTTGGAACCTCCGCGGCCCCTTTTTTAGCAATTCGGTCATTGAATCAATTAGCAAACGATGAATCAGATTCCTTTCCTAAAGCTGCAGCAATATTGAAAAATGATTTTTATGTCGATGACATGCTCACCGGCGCATCGACACGCGAAGAAGCAGAGCTTATACGCGATGAGCTGATTGGAATCACACGTAAGGGAGGCTTAAATTTGAGAAAATGGGCTTCAAACGATTCACATTTAATTGAAACATTATCGGAATGTTCAAATGAACCATTTTTTCAATTAAACTTGGACACTTCAACGAAAACACTAGGTATCCATTGGAATGCAAAACGTGACTCCATCATTTTTACCATAAATCAAAATAACGAAAATAAAACATTAACTAAACGTATTATCCTTTCTCAAATCGCTCAATTATTTGACCCTCTTGGTCTGTTGGGTCCAATCACAGTGCATGCAAAGATCTTGATGCAAAAAATGTGGCTTTTAAATTTAGGATGGGATACTGCTGTTCCGACTGAAATCTATAACGCGTGGCGTGAATATCGAGACCAATTATCACTACTACCTGCCTTGGAATTTAATCGAAGAATTCTACTAGATAAATGCGTAAATGTTCAATTGCATGGATTTAGCGATGCTAGTGAAAGAGCTTATGGTGCATGCCTATACATTCGATCTAGAACTTCTGACGGAAGTTGCGAAAACCATCTAATATGTTCAAAATCGAGAGTCGCCCCTCTCAAAGCGATATCGTTACCAAGACTAGAACTTTCTGCTGCTCTACTTCTAGTGCAATTATATAAAGCTGCATCGCAAGCTATAAATCATTTAAAATTCGACAGGACAATTCTTTGGTCTGATTCAACTATAACGTTGCACTGGATAAACACTCCTCTTAATACACTAAAGACATTTGTCAGAAATCGCGTCTCGCTCATTACTGATATCACTAGCACCATCGAAAACTGTGAATAGAGACACATACGTTCAGAATTCAATCCAGCTGACCTCATATCCCGAGGTCTCTTACCACGCGAATTTATAAATAACGAAGTATGGAAAAATGGTCCACAATGGATCACGAAATGCGAAACTATCTGGCCAAAGTCAATTTTAGAGTTCTCAGAATTGCCCGAAATTAAACGACCCGCTAAATCCTGCGATAACAACGAACATGATACTTCCGGGTTAGCACATAATATACAGTCCGCAAGCGTAAATGAAATAACGGATTTTGTTTCATCTTATGTAACTACTAAAAAAACGAATAGAAAACAAATTTAACATTTCAGAACATTTTTCTTCTTCTAACGAATTCAAGCGTTTTGCCGCATGTTGCAAACGAGTCACTCACAACGCGAGAAACAAAGAAAATCAAACGGGAGATTTAACTATCAAGGAATTAAAGAATGCAATGACAACGATAATAAAACTAATTCAACGGGAGGGTTTTCCAAACGAGTTGAGATCTTTGAAATCAAGGGCTCAAGTAGAGAGAAAACTTAGTAACTTAGTGCCCTTTATTGACTCGGAGGGAGTTTTGCGAGTGGGGGGTAGGCTTGATAAGGCAAATCTTTCCTTTTCACAGAAACATCCAGCCTTGCTACCGCAACATCATCACTTTACTGATGTTATAATTCGGGAAGAACACGTAAAAATGATGCATGGAGGCACACAAGCAACGCTCAATGCTCTTCATAGAAATTTTTGGATAGTTAACGGCCGAAGTGCGGTCAAAAGAGTAATTCACAAATGCATTCTTTGCTCTCGCGCAAAACCTGCTACTCTTCAGTATGTGATGGGGGATCTTCCAAAAAAGCGTCTCTCTCTTGAACGTCCATTTTTAGCTTGTGGTATTGACTATTGCGGTCCTTTTTATATGAAAGAAAAGCGACATCGAAATCGAAATAAAATCAAAATCTACGCTGCTATTTTCGTGTGCTTCGCTACTAAAGCTGTTCATATCGAGCTTGTTAGTGATTTAACCACCGAAGCTTTTTTGGCTGCATTGCGTAGATTTTTTAGTAGAAGGGGTTTGAGTTCAGATATCTATTCTGACAACGGTACAAACTTCATGGGTGCTAGAAACGAAATCAATGATATACAAGAACTTTTGTCATCTCATGAACATAATGAACTGGTTAAACGAACGCTCGCGAACGATTATATTGCATGGCACGTAATCCCACCTCGATCTCCACATTATGGCGGGCTTTGGGAGGCTGTTGTAAAATCATTCAAACACCATTTTGTGCGAGTCGTCGGTAATACTCTTCTTACCTACGAAAATGTACTAACATTAACCACTGAGATAGAAGCAATATTAAACTCACGTCCATTAACATCCATCTCCACTGATCCTAACGATCTATCTACCTTGACACCTGGGCATTTCCTTATCGGTGATTCTCTTAAAAGCATGCCAGAGCTAAACTTTGAAGATCTACCAGAACAGCGTTTATCATCTTGGCAACATGTCCAGCAGATGCGCCAACATTTTTGGAAGCGCTGGTACAAGGAGTATCTTCATGAACTTAATGTTCGGAAAAAATGGCACAACGGCAAGAACATCGAAATCAAGATCGGTGATCTTGTAACACTCAAAGAACATAATGTGGCCCCGATGCAATGGACTCTGGGTCGAATCATTGCAGTACACCCGGGGAGCGACAACGTTATCCGAGTGGTCACGGTAAAGACTTCTCGGGGAGAATATAAGCGAAGTGTAAAGAAAATTTCTCCCTTGCCAATAGAAACAAATAGTAGTCCTAATTCACTTAAATGTGTGTACAATTTGTAAGGAATAAATGTAATTCATGTATGGAATCAATATACTTCTGCTTCGTTAAAATTGTTAGTCAATTTTACTATTTGAACGTGACCGTTCAAGGGGGGCGGCATATGTTGAAGCATAAACTTAATCTTATAATACAATTCTAAGATATTCACGATTTCTCTTAAACATCTGTTTTTCTAGAGTCTAGCGAATTTATGTATTCTTCGAATTTACAATTGTTAACCTCTTCCTAAATTTTTATAGTCATTCGAACATTAAAAGGTAGAACAGATGTTCTGTCTATGCATTTTAATATGTCTATTACTTTCTGAGTCACAACGAACTATTGTACTGCTGCGCCGAACGGTCTAGCCTTCTGTACCATGAACCGATTTCGGGTTTTCCCTAACATTGTAAATCTTGCAATAGACCATTGACCAGTACATCGAGCTTCTGACCCATCACCTAATTGGTCAATTTTCTACCCTACTCCTTTAAATTTAGAATCTTTTCTACCGCTTGAAATGTTGATGTGCATTCAAGACTTAGAATTAGAATAGAATCTGAAGCGATAACTTCACTCCGCACCATTTAGACACTCGCGAACGTTGTAATTAAATATCAATAAATATCTCAATCTACCAACATATATTCGTACAATTTCATAACGTGATCCTTGTTAGTATAATAACTCAAGGAGTGTTCGACGACACTCAAGTAACCAAAAACTTGAGTCCTGTTTTCGATCCGCAACGTAACAGGGTTCAATTCAATGCTTTCTGCCGTCAATATTTTTATTTATCAAAATACTTTTTTATCTAATTTATTGATAAAAATTATTAGAATTATGCCATACAATGAATATTTGATAATTATTTTTCAATAAAAATTCTTTTCTTTGAATTTCAATCATGTCTCGTGTGGAAAATCGTATTTTTTATTGAAATTCTTTACTCTTCGGTATTTATATTTTCCAATCGAAGCAAGAACAGAGTATTTAAAAAAAACAGTGTTAAATACGAGGAAAAATGTTTTTTTAAACTATAAAAAGCAAAATTCAGGAATAATGGTCAATTATGTTTAATGTATTCATAGTCTGATGAATATGCATAGTACAATCTTATAAATTTACATGGTATAATTCTTTAATCAGAATTATCAGATGTATCGCACGGATCAGAGTAGTACTGCTCATAAAGCAAGGAAAACTCAAATTTACGCCACATCTGATACATTTAGTAAACGCAGATTTCTTACAATAAATTATAGAATTTCGGTAAAAAGTGCGATTTTTCAAACAAGACATGATAAAAATTAAAAAAAAAAGATTTTTTCTAAAAAAAAAGAGTGCTCTTATTTTCTCAATTTTGTTCGGATGAAGCTGGTTAATAAAGTTTTGCTTATTTTTTGGGCTCTAATAAAGTGTGACAAAGCTCAATTTAATCGGATAAGTCTATCGATAGTTATCGCGTATCCGACCTGCTACTACTAAAGATATGACACTCTTCTAAAAAACGTTTTTTGTTCTTACTCATGGGAGATCAAAATGTAGAGATTTGATAAAAACTTTGGAAGTTATTTTTCTCCTGAAACCAATACCTTCTCATTCGTGATGAAAATGTAAAAATATAAAAGATGCTGGTTTGCGATCAATGAGGGTCAAATATAAAGAAGAAAACTCTTCGCAAACCAGCATCTTTTATAATATTAATATGGAGGGTGACACTACCATTTCTTCACAAAATGTAAAAATGTTAATATAATCTTCAATATAGTATTGACCATATGACTAGTAGAAAATATTCATTTTTCATTTCACCATCATAAATATTGAGTTCGATTATAAACAAATAATTTGTAAATTCGGTTTTATAACACTTTTAGGGCCATGTCACAAACCTGACTTCATCCAATACTTTTCGTCCTCCTCAATCTTAAATTCATAGCGCAAGTGGATTTTTCCTAGGACATTTCCTAGCGAACTGACTGAACGCTAGGTTAACTTTTAATGAACGCAAATATATCTTTAGATAAATTTAATTCAGATTAAAATTCCCTTTATGACCTGCTAGTAGAAAAAATGATTAATATTTCATTTTCAGTCTTATAATAGTATTAAGCGTGGTCTTTTTAATTAAAAATTATATGTTGAATCGTGGGATAGAAAGGATTCTTCAATTCTTTCATACAAATAATAAAAAATAAAACACAGTAGTAATATGTAATCCAGATGAATTTATTTTACAAATGTATAATTACACAATCCGAAGTTTATCATTCCACAAATCAGTCAGAAGTATCTTGTTGCGTAGCGCATTACAAATTAATAATTTTAAAATTAAAATAAAAAATTTTGTTACACAAAATTATAGCTTATTAAATTAGTAGTATTCAAATATGAATTAGTAGAAAATTACAAGTTATTGATCAAAATACTTACTGAAATAATCAGTGAGCGATACCTAACATTCACAATAACTTTAGTTTTCTACCTATTCAGATCAAGAGAAAATATTGAATTAATTCTGATAACATATACTTTTTTATGATTCACAGACAAATTTCTTCGAATTTTTCCCACATAGCAAAGCAAATATTTGTATGATTCGAATAAATTTTTCTACAAACAAGCATTTTTTCTAAATATGAAGTTTACTTTTTGAACGTGAATAATGATTGAAGAGAATTTGATTGATCAAAAATATATAATTTGAAGCAGTCGATCATTTAGGAAAAGAAAGAATAAAACCTATAAGACTTATTTGATTATTTGTAATTTCCAGACTCGCCTACTCCAATGGCGGTGAATAAAGTCAAGTTAAGGCATTTTAACGTAGTATTGAGTCCTACAGGTCTACTTTAGATCTATTTCGAATAAAAAGCTATTTCATTTATATAATTTACAAATTTTTTCATTGATTTATATTATCCTAAATTTTTCAGTTTCAAATATTTTCCTAAATTCTTTTGATATTCCTCTCTTTGTGAGACACATTGTTTCTGAGAAAAAGATTTGATTTTCTTTAATTTAATAAAAAGGTATTGACATTTTAAAAGTATTGGATCCATAACTTAATTCGTGCGGTTTGCTAAGAGATGGGGTAACTTGATTATTATTGTGACGATTGCTGATTTCGTCACAAGAGCGCGCTATAAAACTGGAGGGAATTTTCAAATTATGCCTAGAATCAAAAGGTTAAGTAAATTAAACTAAAATAATATTGTTTTATTTTATTTTAATAATGAAGTCAAGAAATTTATTTTAAGAGATTGGCTAGACTTAAGAGTGACTCGACATGAATAACATTATTGTTTATAATCATGTACATTGGATGAGAGTTATTATGCTGGTTGGGAAGAGTGCGATTAGCCTTTCATTAAATTATTATGAGTTCTCTAAGAAACAGTTATTTTTGTTAGTAGTAGGCTTTCTTCAAAGACTTCTTAAAAATTATTATTTGCATCGTAGAAATTTGAACTTAATCTAAGGTCCTAAGGTTTCATATAATTGTTTATTTAAGAATGAACCAGGCGACTGGTTGTCGCGACTGATGTTCAATAAATTAAACATATCAAGTTTTATATTTGACAGGATATTTTCCTGTGCAACTTATCAATTTTAACGACTTAGATTTCTAGCGAATTCGAAATGCGTGAAACGTAATTTGAAGCTCATGCGGCATATTTTGATGTAGAAAAACACGTGCGCTCTAGGAATCTAGTAGAAGGGAAAGTAATCTAGGTATTACGCTAATAAATAGGGATAAAAATAAGTTCGATTGGCTGATCGCACTTGACCTAATTAGCGGGAGGACGCAGAAAGGGTGCGCAATTATACATGTGACGGTGAAGCCCAGAAGACTTCATCGCGAGAGATTCAGATTGATCTGGACCACTTGATCGATTGATCCGCGCGCGAGATTGTTTTAAACTATACTTAAAGAAAAGGACTTAGAGTTTTTTGTTACTTATCATCTTCGTGATTGTAATAGGACTATAAAGTTATTAAAGTTTATAATACATATTTGAATTAAATAAATATAGTAGTTTGAGCTGTTGAGTACAATATAAATATTAAGTGTAATTAATTTAATATACCTGGGGTTATTTCCTTTTTAAATAAGTAAGACTTATTTCGTCGAAGCAATTTCACTCCGACAAGGTGAGTTTCCACTCTTTGATGTGGTGAGCTCACACCCCCCAGTCTTCATAATTTTCATTAACTTAAATTTAATAAGTGATCTTTGGAAGTTCCCGCTTAAAGTGACCCGGCGCGTTACAGAAAATTTTGGTGTCAGAAGTGGGATACCACAAAACTTGCCGCGAGTGGATTCAAAGTTTAAAAGGATAACCAAGAAAAAAAAATATATATTTTTTTCTCTTTTGACAAGCTACAAGGCTCAGGATTTAAGGACGAGGACCATTGGAAGCCGCGTTAAGCAGCAGAGGATTTGGACTTTTATTATTATTGAACGAGGAGGCCTTTTTCTCTAAGTACTAACCCAAGTATCTTGGTGGATTGAGTAGCTGAGTGAAAGGGGTTGGAAAGGAAAGTGAGGCCAGGAGGACAATTTGAACTGGATCTGGAGTTATCAAGGAAGGTCGCAGCTATCTCACAGATTTTTGCAGGTTTCCTGGAGATCGAAGCGGTAAAAAGCCGGTGCTGTGAAGCAACACGGGTCCTGCCGCCCTGGAATTGAAAGAGGGTTGATACCCGCTGTTGTAAGACCCAACGAGGGAAAGCTGATGAGGATTTTTCTAGTTTCTCTGGAATATTCAAGGACTACAGGACTACGACTACTGGAGGATATTTGACTGCTGATTTCTTCAACTTTGCAGATGGAAAAAGGAGTGTTAAACTGAAGAGACTGACTTGCGAGTGAAAAAAAGGAAAAAGTGAATGTGTTTTTGAAAATCAAAGGCAATATAATCAAGTGAAGAGTGAAAGTGTATGCAAGTCAGTTATCGTCCAGAACATCCAAATGTAATTCGATTTACTCTTATTGTCAAAATGCCAGTCTCTTTAGTTATAAAATTATTTTAAATGAAAAAGTAATATAATAAAATAAAGTATATTTTTCATTAAAGTGAAAATCGAAACAATATATTGATTTATGTTAGGGTGATAATTGTGAATTAGTATCTTCAATAAATATTCAATATAATTTTAGTTTAAGATTATTTCTTCAAAATAATAATAATCAAAAAATATATATATTTAGAAATAAGTAAAGTTAAACAAACAAATAAAAATGAGGCGTACTAGATCGACTCGTGGAAAATCATCGAGCATAGGTCGTGGTAGTATCGGAAATCGATCTTCCGAACGAGAAATTACAGTAAATATGAACGAATCAACAATGTCTAGAAATATTGAAAATACATTACCGGAAGAGACTTTGCAAAATAACGATAATAATTTAATAGGTGCAAATAATTCGTTTGACTTAGAGCGAGCTGGAAGCTCACGTGAAATTCCTGCGTTGCATTTGGCTAAAATCCGCGGAAGCATAAACGATAGTATATCTTCTAGCGCAACTAGTTCAGGCAATTATCTGACACCGGTTGAACCTGAGGATCCGATCCCTTTTAAAGCTTCTCTTGAACTTTTGCCTAAATTCTTTGATGGACGAAATATGCCTGTGAGAAGGTTTATAAATGATTGTCTTTATGCAAGGAATTCAATTTCTTCTACGTTTCGATATAGTTTATTTCTTATGGTTCAGACAAGAATAATAGGTAATGCATATGATTCTATTCAGGATCGGGATATCCAATCATTAGAAGATTTACTTAAACATTCAAAAGATGTATTTACTGAACATAGAAGCATTTTCCAATTGAATACTGCTTTGGCTACTGTTGCGCAGCGAGAACATGAAAATGTGTTAGAATACGTGACTAGAGTGGGAAAAATTCTAACATGTCTTATTGAGCTGATCGAAGAAAAAAATTCTCAAGAAGCAAGAAAAATTATGATTAAATCGGTTCGGGATACGGCCTGTGAGAATTTTGTGATTGGTTTGAAACGTGATTTGGTTGTTCGAGTTAAAGTAGGGAGACTAAATACCTTAGGGAAGCAATTGATTTCGCTAGGGCTGCGGAGTGGGAAGTCGAATTTGAAATCGGATTAAATAAAAAAGATGTGGAAAGTACCGTAGTAGATAGGAAACATCAGGATCATTTATCAAAAAAATTAGGAAATCATGAGGACAGATTCCGACCTTACCACGCAAGTGCGAGGGCACGAAAAATTGGAGGTGAAAAGGTTAATAGTGTGAATCATCGAGGTAAAAACATAAATTATGAACGAGATCACGGAAAATGAAACGTAAAAAATAAGGATAACCGTGATAGTGGACATTGGAAAAAATCAGGATTGGTAGGAGATTGCGAGCGTTGTGGTGAAATAGGTCGTTTAGCAAAGGGTTGTTTACGCGTGATTAGCAATGATAATATTATTTGTTATGCTTGCAAAAAGCCAGGCCATTTAGCCAGGGAACGTCCGGATGAAAATAAAGAAGCGCCAATTTGTTATAAATGTCAAAAGTCTGGACATTTAGCTCGAAATTGCCATGAAACAAAGTGCAATACAAAAATGTTCTGCAATTTTTGGAAAATAATCGGGCATTCAGTTGAAGGGTGTAGAAAACGTCAGAAAAAAGAAGAAGAATTGCGTGCTCAAAAGAATACTACTTTAAACGAGTAGCTAGTTCATCAAGATGGTGCGATGATGAGCTTTTTCTTCAAGGAGCACCACTTAAACGATTTATTTTAAATATTAAGTCAGAAAGCAAAAAAGCCTCAGCAAGCGTGAAACTGAAAAGTATAAATTTCAAGAACAAAACTGGTAAAGGGTTTAGGGAGATAAGTATGTAAAAGTTGCCCCCGCACGTATCAAGTCCAAATTTATGTCGTAAGGAGGCACCAACTAGTTATTCAATTTCCTAAAATGGTAACCTTAAAACTAAAGTTTTCTGGGAGTTATGGAAGGGGAAATCAAAATGAAAAAAATTAATTTCCTCGAAAATGACTTGACCGATTTTGATGAAAAAAGAATATGTTATAAATACCAGCGAGACTAATTTATAAGAAAATTAAAAAAAATTTCGGACAAAAAAAGGGGTAAAAATTTTTTTTTGAATTTTTCAAAATTCTTTTTTTAGGTTTTATTTGAGAGGGCCACCAAAGTAAATATTATAGAAATATTCCTTGGAATCTCTACTTTTAGCATATATTTTGAAAAAAAAATTTCAAGTGGTGCAACACAGCCAAAAAAATAAAAATCGGGCATGTAAAGGAAAACCCGTAGAAGTTATGGAGAAGCGGTCATATTATTCGAAGAAATGCTGAGCTCTTTTGTTGGCTGAGATTTTAAAGTGTGATTTACAAAAAAAAAGGTCTGTGAAGTGTAAATAACAAGCGTAGAATAATGAGGAAAATGCAAAAACAATAACTTGTGTTGTAATCAATTTATCAGAAAACTTATTCGAAATTGCATGTTAAATAGCGCGCGGCTTATTTTAGCCAATCAAAGTCAAGCTTCGAAACAGCCAATGAGAAAACTTTATCTAGATTGAACAATATATGGCTGTTCTTTCTGAACCTGGACTTACATGTGTCGTCTTTTGTCTTGATTATATATGTAATATAAACGAGATTTGAATTGTTAAAATCACATATCTATTGATATTTTCGATACATAATTAAATTTTCCCATCGTCGTACCTCCGCACATTCAAATTTTCATTTCTTTGCCTAATTTATTCCGCTATTGTAGCTTTTATAAGCAGAAAGTCGACATTTCTGGCACAAAATGTCGTTTATATTTATTTCTTTTTGTAACAAAAGAGATAAAGGTGTAGCATCATTTTCATCTTTAACTATTTTTTTCTTGCCTCTGGTTTTTCATAAAAATGTATCACAACCAGCACATTTTACATCTATTTTTCTAGTTTTATGCATCTTTAAATTACGAAATTCTACTAAATTAATATCAATGAGGATTAATTAATTTCAATTAATAAGTATGCTCAAACTCGTACAAAAAAAACAAAGGATATCAAATATTTACGTAATGTGATGCAATACTCGGTAGTACTACAATAGCGGAATAAATTGGGCAAAGGAAAAAAAAATTTGAATGTGCGGAGGTACGAAGATGGGAAAATCTAATTATATATCGAAAATATCAATAGATATGTGATTTTATCAGTTAAAATCCCGTTTATATTACATATATAATCAAGACACAAGACGACACATGTGAGTCCAGTTTCAGAAATAACAGCCATATATTGTTCAATCTAGATAAAGTTTTCTCATTGGCTGTTTCGAAGCTTGACTTTGATTGGCTAAAATAAGCCGCGTGCTATTTAACATGCAATTTCGAATAAGTTTTTCTGATAAATTGATTACAACACAAGTTATTGTTTTTGCATTTTCCTCATTATTCAACGCTTGTTATTTACACTTCACAGACCTTTTTTTTTTTGTAAATCACACTTTAAAATCTCAGCCAACAAAAGAGCTCAGCATTTCTTCGAATAATATGGCCGCTTCTCCATTACTCCTACGGGTTTTCCTTTACATGCCCGATTTTTATTTTTTTGGCTGTGTTGCACCACTCAAAATTTTTTTTTCAAAATATATACTAAAAGTAGAGATTCCAAGGAATATTTCTTTAATATTTACTTTGGTGACCCTCTCAAATAAAACCTAAAAAAAAATTTTGAAAAATCCAAAAAAACTTTTTTACCCCTTTTTTTGTCCGAAATTTTTTTTAATTTTCTTATAAATTAGTCTCGCTGGTATTTATAACATATATTTTGGTCATCAAAATCGGTCAAGTCGTTTTCGAGGAAATTAATTTTTTTCATTTTGATTTCCCCCTCCATAACTCCCAAAAAACTGTAGTTTTAAGGTTACCAGTTTAGGAAATTGAATAACTAGTTGGTGCCTACTTACGACATAAATTTGGACTTGATACGTGCGGGGGCAACTTTTACATACTTATCTCCCTAGACCCTTTATTATTGATACAGGAGCGGAACCTAACTTAATTGAGAAAAATATAATTAATCTAGTTTATTCGGTATTAATGAACATGGTGTAAAAACACAAGGACAGACTAAAATAATAATAAATGGCGAAGCAGTTCCTTTTCAAGTAGTTCCTCACACTTTTCCAATGGAGTTCGACGGAATGGTAGGGATGCCCTTTTTATCTGATTCTGTCATAAGCCTTAAAGAAAATAAAATTCAAAGTCAGTTAGGTAATTTTCCTATATATAATACAAAGAAAGGAGTAACATTAAAATTAAAAGCTAGAACACACCATCGACCTTTAATTTGGCTGTTAAATTTGAAAGATCCTACAGTTGGTTCTAGATTAGCTAGGTGGAAAATCAAACTCCAAGAGTATGATTATGAAGTAGTTTATAAGCAAGGACGGGTGAACGTCAACGCGGACGCGCTTTCTAGAAATCCAATAGACAATTCAAGCAGTAAACAAGTTGATTTAACTAAGACAGACGAATTGAATCTTTACAATGATACTTTTATTCATGAGTATTCGGTTGAGAGTTTTCCAAAATTTGAGTAATGAATTTGGAGGACAAATGAGTACAGATTGTGAACAGAGTGACGAGGCTGAGAGTGACGGGACTGTGAGTCATAAAAAATATTGGCCTCCGTCGAATGTCGAATATTCGACATTCGAAGCACCCTTATTCGGATCGGATTTTTTCGATTTGATCGGCCTCATAGTCGAATGTCGAATATTCGACATCCGAAGCACTCTTCTTCGGATGTCGAATTTTCGACATTCGATTAGCCGTCCATTGAATGTCGAATATTCGACATCCAAAACACCCTTCTTCGGATGTCGAACATTCGACATTCGAAGCACCCTTCTTCGGATCGGATTTTTTCGATTCGATCGGCCGTCCGTCGAATGTCGAATATTCGACATTCGAAGTGCGTCCGTCGAATGTAGAATAATCGACATCCGAAGCACGCCCGATCGAATGACGGATTTGTAACTTTCGACCGGCGCAGTATGTAGTTTGCAATTTTTAATCAGACATTGCACAATATACATTGAATAGTTGTATTTTAATTTTACATCGTCATATTTAAAGAATAAAAAAATATTAATTATTTCAATTTGACAAATTAATGTTACATAATTTTAACTAATTTTTTAAAAATATATAATTATTCATTTTATTGAATGTAAATATAATATTAAATTTAAAATAATTTGTGAATACATTTTTCAAGTTATTATTAATAGTTTATCATATCGGAATCGTGAGTCGAAAGAATTCGTTTTTTTCATATGCGATTTATTCATATCATTTAAAGGAATGTGTATTAAAATTGTTTGAAGAATCAGGCAACGTGATTTGTATTTAATAAAATAATTACAAAATAAAATTCTGTACGCCTGAAAACTCGAAAAAAATAATTATACGCACAGGGACTAAATTGGCGCACCCTATTTTTCAGAAAATAATAACATAACAAAAAATAAAAATAGTTCTATCGTGTGCATTTTTGTATGATATGTATTTAATAGAAAAAATTATAAAAATCTAATTGCTTAATACAGTTTTATTGCGATTAATCGTTTTTTGGCATAATGGTTATGTTCGAAGCCATTGAGTTAAATCGTTAAATAATAGTAATTCAAGGTGAATTAGATTAATGCAACGATTTTATAACCTTTGATATTTAATCTTACGATTAGGATAGAATATTTGTATGAAAAAAAGCATTCTACGTAAAAAGTATTTAAGTAATGAACGATACACTTGCGGCAAAATTGGCGCATACGAGATTCAAATCAGAGGCGAAGTTGGCACACGTGTTATGTTTCTGGAAACCGGTGACTGAAGTCAAGTGCTCGGATGTTTATGATTGAAAATATAAAGAAGATAGTAAGTACACAATTATTAATATATAGATATATACATTTGAATGTTGCTGGACTTTTCTGCTAATCTTTTTCTTACGATTTTTTGTGACATGGGAGGTAATGTGGTTTGCAAAACTGATGTAACGACTTTGTAAGGTTATATTCATTTGAACAATCAGTGGTTAATTTTTTTTTTAAGTTTGAGGTATTAAGGTATTTTAAAAGCGATTTTTAATAATTAATTTGCAGTCTGACAGTATTTTGAAAGTTTTCTCGATTTTAAGATGTGAAAGCAATGTAAGTAAAAAATTTGTATTTTTGATTGATTGTTTCTATTATTTATAAGTCTTCTAAAGTTAATAATTGTATATACTTCTGATTACAAATTCAAAAAATTCTCTATAAAAATGATTTAAATTTGAATATTCACTTGAATATCCACAATTGCCAGTATTTTATTGTACCTGCTTTAATAATATTCAATGCAATCTTTATCAATTGGAAAGTATAGAAAAGATATCCAGCTATTAAATAAATATTTTTTCATAATTTTTAGTCATATACTTTCCTTTTAAACTTGCACTTTCTATTAGGTGCGCCAATTTCGCCGCTTCTCCCATTCACTTCTATTATTAATAGACCAGCATACAAATTCCAAAACTATGTTGCACACACTTTCTCAAATAATCAGTCTCAAAGAAATTAGAATTTAAAAACAGTATCATTAAAGAAAAATCCGACTTTAGCTGAAAGAAAACAATCTAAATTGTGCATCAGACTGTGCGCGGACACATTCTCATCGCGCGCTTCGGTCGCAAGTTTGAGCGCACCTAGGGCGCGCGATTTGATCGTCGCGCTCCGTTCTTTCTGGACCTCGCGCTTCGCGCTCGGTCTTGTGCTCTTCGCATACATTTAAGTTTATTTCTTATAATTTGATACTGAAGCTCAAACCAATTTAATAATAATATTAGAGATGATGTGAATTACACATTTTCTCAAAGTCACTCAATTTCTTTTTGAATTTAAGTGAAACAGGAAATTCAATTTACTTAAGGCTCTATCAGCCTTAAGGAACACATTCTCATCATGACACTCGCGCTTCGCGCTCGATTTTCTGTATACATTTTAGTAACTTTTTAATAAATTACATGATTAAAATAATTTATTTTCTTCCAAATCTCTCAAAAAGAAGAAACAATCGTAGACTTTATTTAAGGAAACGATTTTGCAGAACAACGCTTATTTCGTATCTCACATATTTTGTTGAAAAAAATCGAATTTTTTTAATATTAAAAATCAAAACATAAAATATACATCCTGTCCCAAAATGCCCTAACGAGAATTTGTAGACCTCATTTAGGCAAACAATTTTCCATCTAAAAGTTTTTTTTGTATCTCACATATTTTGTCTAAAAAATGGAATTTTTGAATTTTAATCGTATTTTTTGGAATTGAAACGAAAAATATATGTTTCATCAGAAACTGTGTAAGACAAAATTTGTATATCTTTTTGAAACAAACAACTTTGTATTCTTACATTTTTTTCATATTTCACGTATTATTGTTAAAAAATTGAATTTTGGATTTTCAATAGTTTTTTATTTAATTAAAAAAAAAAAATATGCATCTTATGAAAAAATGTTACAATTCAAATTTGTAGGTCTTTATGTAGAAAATAATATTGTATCATAACGTTTTTTCGTATCTCGTATAATTTAACTGGAAAATGGAATTTTGATAATGATTTTTTTCGAATTTGAATATGCTGTAACATTTCTAATTTTGATTTAATCAAAAAATTTTATCAGGATAATTTTTAGAGATTTATGAGCATTATCTAAAACCAGTATTAAAAATTTTTGATTTTTTCAAAAAATTATTTTCAAAAACACAAAAGTAGTGCTCAATCCCTCAATTTTGATTGGATGTGGCTGGTTAACGAACTTGTCCTTACCTTTTCGGCTCCGATAAAGTGTGCCAAAGCACAATTCAATCTGATAATTCTATCGAGAGTTATGCCGCACACGACCTACTACAGACAGACAGACAGACACTTTTGTAAAAACCCTTTTTTCGGACTCAGGGGGTCTCAAAACGTAAAGATTTGATGAAATTTTCGAAAGTCATTTTTCACATAAAACCAATACCTTCTCATCCATGATGAGAATGTAAAAATTATTTTTTTTTTTAAATAATAAATGTAAAAGTAATAATGAAAATTTTTATGTCAATTCATCTGTTACATTTGCTACGTATATATAGAAAGGGTGTAAGCTATAAATATATTAAAAATAGATAAAATAAATGAATTCAAAATGAAGGTACAACGCAATAGAAAAATAATATATAAAACTGAATACTTACCAAAAAGATATCATGACTTTTTCGCATGTCACCAACATTCATTAATTGGATATGAGGTTATGTTGACATTTCCACAGCAGACGAAACATAAACATAAAGTAAATTAAAATGAAATAATATTGTTTTATTTTTTTTTAATAATGAAGTCAAGAAATTTATTTTAAGAGATTGGCTAGACTTAAGAGTTACTCGACATGAATAACATTCTTGTTTATAATTATGTACATTGGATGAGAGTTATTATGCTGGTTGGGAAGAGTGCGATTAGCCTTTCATTAAATTATTATGAGTTCTCTAAGAAACAGTTATTTTTGTTAGTAGTAGGCTTTCTTCAAAGACTTCTTAAAAATTATTATTTGCATCGTAGAAATTTGAACTTAATCTAAGGTCCTAAGGTTTCATATAATTGTTTATTTAAGAATGAACCAGGCGACTGGTTGTCGCGACTGATGTTCAATAAATTAAACATATCAAGTTTTATATTTGACAGGATATTTTCCTGTGCAACTTATCAATTTTAACGACTTAGATTTCTAGCGAATTCGAAATGTCGAACGCAATTTGAAGCTCATGCGGCATACTTTGATATAGAAAAACATGTGCGCTCTAGGAATCCAGTAAAAGGGAAAGTAATCTAGGAATTACGCTTATAAGTAGGAATAAAAATCAGTTTGATTGGCTGATCGCCAAAAAGACTTCATCGCGAGAGATTCAGATTGATATGGACCACTTGATCGATTGATCCGCGCGCGAGATTGTTTTAAACTATACGTAAAGGATAGGACTTAGAGTTTTTTGTTACTTATCATCTTCGTAATTGTAATAGGACTATAAAGTTATTGAAGTTTAAAATACATATTTGAATTAAATAAATATAGTAGTTTGAGCTGTTGAGTACAATATAAATATTAAGTGTAATTAATTTAATATACCTGGGGTTATTTCCTTTTTAAATAAGTAAGACTTATTTCGTCGAAGCAATTTCACTCCGACAAGTTAAGTTTCCACTCTTTGATGTGGTGAGCTCACACCCTCCAGTCTTAATAATTTTGATTCACTTAAATTTAATAAGTGATCTTTGAAAGTTCCCGCTTAGAGTGATTCGGCGCGCTACATTATTCCGTCTTTCCAATATTCCGAACATGCGTTGGAAAGCTACTGACATTGTGCGTCTTTTTCAGTATATGTCATTCATTTGAAGCGTAAACAACAATAATTTTTTTTCACTCAAATATGTCGAACTTTGTGCCTGAAAAAGTGTTTTTGCGGGGAGTTCTTATTCATTACTTTGATATAAAGAAAACTGCTGCCAAAAGTCATCGTATTTTGGTGGAAGTTTATGGTGAACATGCTCTAGCTGAGCGAACGTGCCAAAAGTGATTTGCACGATTTAAAAGTGGTGATTTTGGCTTGGAAGACGAAGAACGTCCTGTGCAGCCAAAAAAGTTTGAAGATGAAGAACTGGAAGCATTACTCGATGAAGATTGTTTCCAAACACAAGAAGAGCTCGCAGAATCTTTGGGAGTCACTCAAGCAGCCATTTCAAAACGTTTAAAAGTAGTCGGATACATTCAAAAGCAAGGAAATTGGGTTCCACATGAACTCAAGCCGAGAGAAGTTGAAAGGCGGTTTTGCATGTCCGAAATGCTACTGGAACGCCACAAAAAGAAGTTATTTTTGCATCGGATTGGTACTGGCGATGAAAAATGGATCCATTAAGACAACTCCAAGCGCAAAAAATCATATGTGAATCCGTCCAGCCAGCCAAATCAACGGCAAAGCCGAATATCCGTGGCGCGAAGGTAATGCTCTGTATTTAGTGGGATCAGAAGGGTGTGCTGTATTATGAGCTGCTAAAACCAGGTGAAACCATCAATGAAGAACGCTTCCGGACACAATTAATCCGTTTGAAGAGAGCAATAGCCGAAAAACGCCCGGAATATGCGACCAGACACGAGGCAATAATTTTCCATCATGACAACGCTCGGCCCCATGTTGCTATTCCGGTTAAGAACTATTTGGAAAATAGTGGATGGGAAGTTTTACCCCACCCGCCTTATAGCTCAAACCTTGCCCCTTCTGACTACCATTTGTTCCGGTCGATGCAGAACGCCCTCACTGGAATACGGTTCACATCAGAACAGGGTATCAAAAATTGGCTCGATTCATTCTTGGCCGCCATGCCGGCGCAGTTCTTTTGGGATGGAATCCACAAATTGCCAGAAAGATGGGAAAAAGTCATAGCTTTAGGTGGGCAGTACTCTGAATAATACTATTGTATATGTTTTTCTTAAATAAACGTTTAAATTTTGAAAAAAAACCGCACGAATTAAGTTATAGATCCAGTAGCATTAAAAAAGAATGAGTGTTTTCATTTCTTAAACTAATATTTATTTACTTATATAATGGAAGTATACAATTTTTTGATTATTTCATTACTTTCAATCATTCTTTTAATTATATAGGTAAAAAATTAAGATATTTTTGTTCAAAATTTAAAATACTTTAAATTAGCATATATCGAATGATAAATGTTAGACATGCATTGACTGTTTTATTAAATATATTTTTAATTCAAATTTCTATTATTAAACACATATTTTCGTTCCTTTCCTAATTATTGAGCAGTTCTGATCAAAATATTCAATGAAAGATTAAACGAATACAATATATACATACATGTATGAAGTAAATATATTATATGATTTCAAATTAATTAGTTGAGTTCGAAATTTTTTATGTTTAGCATAATATTATTTTTTTTATTATAATACCATTATAATATATGTACAGCTCTGAAGCAAGACGACGTAACTCTTAGGTGGATCCGCCAATGTTCATAAAATAAACGTTTGAAGAATTTATTGTTGTTTCGTAACGAAAAATCAACTGTGAACTATTAAGCAACGTAAATTTTTTTTTACTGTACTTGAACTGTACTCAGTGATTTGTGATTGTTTAAAGTTTAAAAATACGAAGTCATGTAACGCCTATCTTTAAATAATTTCCTTACAAACAGTATTATTTATTATAATATTATATAGAATCTCATGAACATTGCGATGATAAATAAACATACTTTGTACAGCATTTATATGTATTGCAGTAAAATTTTTTCAAAAAGATAACTAAACATATACTTTTACATCTGGAAGGAAGTAATACACAATACATATCAGCATATTGTACTTATCATTTGTAGTAGTACTTATTACTGTGAGATTGTCGTTGGTACTTAGTATGAGGATGAGTCGAAAAACGAAATTAAAAATTTGTTATGAAGTCGGTTACTATTTAGCCTAGAATTTAGAATCAAGATTAAAGTTATGAATTAACAACTATAAAACTAAAAATTCAACGAAAGTGTTAGTTATAATTTTTGGAAAATGTGTCCAGAAACTTCGTTTTTTTTATATTGGTGGTTGCAATGTTTTGTCACAAAAATTGAGAATGTAGAAGTAGAAACTCTTTCAGATTCAACTGAACAAACATTTAATGATTTTCAGGATGTAAAAAAATTCTCTAATTCTATAATGAGTATTCTTAAAAGTGATGTACACAATGAAGGAAAGTATGCTCATTATTTTTAATTATATTTACTTAAGATGAACTTCAGAGAATAATATTTTACGTTAGGATTGTTGATTAAATAATAGTTATTTATATTTTAATGTTTTGACTGTCTCTTTACGTAAAACTTACAATTCGTATTTAATCCTAATGTTATAGGGTTCATTCTATTCCTGGAAAGATTCTCTTGATCAAATGTTAATCGATGTCAAAATTTCTCCTTTTGGTTTTCATTTCTCTTCTCGAAAGGGGACTTCTCCACGTTGTGCCCTTTCGAATTTCAAACATTTGGGGCTTTCAGTCTATCTTATTATATTTTCTAGTCTCACATTACTGCAGCTTCATGCATACATATTTGGTGATGACAAGACTAGGGATTTCTTTTTCAATCCGTAAGAAACCTTCTTCATACCTATGAACAACTTAAAATACACATGTAATGTTTTATAATCAGCCATCGCCATTTATCTAGGCACATTTTTTCTAAATACTGATAAAAAACAAAAAACAATAAAACTATAATGATTATTACAATTTTCATCACGAAGAAAAATTAACTTGCTAGGCCAGTAAACAACATCCCATAATTATTTGTACTACCTGTTATTATTATAATGAAAGCACTGCTGTACATTTGACATTAAATTCAATGAAATTTTCTCCATTTTTGGAACTTGTCTCCTTTCAAGAATTTTCATGAGGGAGTAATAAAGATTGGAAAAGCAGTCTATCTTCCACACCCGACTTTCATTATATAATTCAGTCAAAGTGCACGCGAAAGCCCATACGTCACTGAATACTGTAGCTTCTTTTCGATGCAGAATTATTTCAGGGGCCATAAACATGTAAGTTCCGCATATGCCACCATGACCGGTTGACTGGAGACTTGTATCCATGTCAATACATTTTCCTAATCCCAAGTCACAAAGCTTGGTTTCAAATCTTTCATCCACCAGTATATTTCCAGGCTTTATGTCTCTATGTATGATAGGTGATGGTTGCAAGTGCAAAAATGTAGTGGCACAAGACAATTGGTAGGCGATTCTATTTTTATTTTTTATGTTCAATACAAACTTTTGTTTTATTTCTGGAAGGAATAGAATGTCATGTAACGAATTCGAGTTGAAATATTCCATGACAATATGAAACTGAGTAATAGCAGGACATACAGCCATTACAGAAATGATATTGGGATGTCTGACTTTGTCCAATAATTTGATTTCTCTTAGAATCATTTTATTGTCCTTCCTTTTTACATTCTCATCATGGATGAGAAGATATTGGTTTTATGTGAAAAATGACTTTCGATATTTTCATCAAATCTTTACGTTTTGAGACCCCCTGAGTCATAAAAAAGGGTTTTTACGAAAGTGTCTGTCTGTCTGTCTGTCTGTAGTAGGTCGTGTGCGGCATAACTCTCGATAGAATTATCGGATTGAATTGAGCTTTGGCACACTTTATCAGAGCCGAAAAAGTAAGGACAAGTTCGTTAACCAGCCACATCCAATCAAAATTGAGGGATTGAGCACTACTTTTGTATTTTTGAAAATAATTTTTTGAAAAAATCAAAAATTTCAATACTGGTGTTTGATAGTGCTCATAAATCTCTACAAATTATCCTGATAACATTTTTTGATTAAATCAAAATTAGAAATGTTACAGCATATTCAAATTCGAAAAAAGTCAATATCAAAATTCCATTTTCCAGTTAAATTATACGAGATACGAAAAAACGTTATGATACAATATTATTTTCTACATAAAGTCCTACAAATTTAAATTGTAACATTTTTTCATAAGATGCATATTTTTCTTTTTAATTAAAAAAAAAAACTATTGAAATTCCAAAATTCAGTTTTTTAACAATAATATGTAAAATACGAAAAAAACGTAAGAATACAAAGTTGTTCGTTTCAAAAAGGTCTACAAATTTTGTCTCAAATAGTTTCTGATAAAACATATATTTTTCGTTTTAATTCCAAAAAATACGATTTAAATTAAAAAATTCCATTTACAATAAATAAAAAATAGTCGAAAAGCAGCTATTTTTTGCACGCGCATTTAAAATTGAAAATAATTATACATCTAAATGGTTGTTTTGCCTTTGAAATATTTAATTCTTTACCTTTCGAATGCCGAAAACTTGAGTTCAATATCTCTTTTAGTTACTTGATTCGGCGCCTTCAAAATCGTCGCGCGCTCTGCACTGCCACTTATCTCGGCTTCTAATCGACCAAATTTGACGTTTATTTTTTTAAATCGATATAGCAAATCAAGAGGAATCTAATGATGTGCAATGTCAAAATTAGAAAAATCCCAAATGACGTTAACCATTCATAAACTTTTAAAAACAGACTAGAAGTATGTACATCATTAGATTCCTCTTGATTTGCTATATCGATTTAAAAAAATCTGCCCGCTTCGCGGGCACATTCTCATTGCGCGCCTCGCTCGCAAGTTTGAGCGCGCCTAGGGCGCGCGATTCGATCGTCGCGCTTCGCGCTCCGTAATACTCGATCGTCGCGCTTCGCGCTCCGGAATTTTTGAACGTCGCGCTTCGCGCTCCGTTCTTTCTGGACCTCGCGCTTCGCGCTCGGTCTTGTGGTCTTGGCATACGTTTAAGTTTATTTCTTATAATTTAATACTGAAGCTCAAACCAATTTAATGATATTAAAGATTTAAAGAAAAGTCATTTTCTCAAAGTCACTCTATTTCTTTTTGAATTTAAGTGAAACAGGAAATTCAATTTACTTAAGGCTCTATCGGCCTTAAGGAACACATTCTCATCATGACACTCGCGCTTCGTGCTCGATTTTCTGTATGCATTGTTGTAACTTTTTAATAAATTACATGATTATTGATAAATTTATTTTTTTCCAAATATCTCAAAAAGGAAAAACAATCGTAGACTTTATTTAAGGAAACGATTTTGCAGAACAACGCTTATTTCGTATCTCACATATTTTGTTGAAAAAAATCGAATTTTTTTAATATTAAAAATCAAAACATAAAATATACATCCTGTCCCAAAATGCCCTAACGAGAATTTGTAGACCTCATTTAGGCAAACAATTTTCCATCTAAAAGTTTTTTTTGTATCTCACATCAGTATGTTAATCTTTTTACGTCCGAGAATATTAAAAATTCAAGTGTAGTACACATCTAATGTGTTTGAAATTAACAGTTTTTTAAACTGTTTTTTAAAATAAAATGACTTGTCCGAAAGTGTCGTTTTTTAATTTCAAACACATTAGATGTGTACTACACTTGAATTATCTCACATATTTTGTCTAAAAAATGGAATTTTTGAATTTTAATCGTATTTTTTGGAATTGAAACGAAAAATATATCTTTTATCAGAAACTGTGTGAGACAAAACTTGTAGATTTTTTTGAAACTAACAACATTGTATTCTTACGTTTTTTTCTTATTTTACATATTATTGTTAAAAAATTGAATTTTGGATTTTCAATAGTTTTTTTTTTTAATTAAAAAGAAAAATATGCATCTTATGAAAAAATGTTACAATTTAAATTTGTAGGACTTTATGTAGAAAATAATATTGTATCATAACGTTTTTTCGTATCTCGTATAATTTAACTGGAAAATGGAATTTTGATATTGACTTTTTTCGAATTTGAATATGCTGTAACATTTCTAATTTTGATTTAATCAAAAAATGTTATCAGGATAATTTGTAGAGATTTATGAGCACTATCAAACACCGGTATTGAAATTTTTGATTTTTTCAAAAAATTATTTTCAAAAATACAAAAGTAGTGCTCAATCCCTCAATTTTGATTGGATGTGGCTGGTTAACGAACTTGTCATTACTTTTTCGGCTCCGATAAAGTGTACCAAAGCTCAATTCAATCTGATAATTCTATCGAGAGTTATGCCGCACACGACCTACAGACAGACAGACAGACAGACAGACAGACAGACAGATAGACAGACAGACAGACGGACAGACAGACAGACAGACACTTTGGTAAAAACCATGTTTTCTGACTCAGGGGGTCTCAAAACGTAAAGATTTGATGAAAATTTCGAAAGTCATTTTTCACATAAAACCAATACCTTCTCATCCATGATGAGAATGTAAAAATAAACGTCAAATTTGGTCGATTAGAAGCCGAGATAAGTAGCAGTGCAGAGCGCGCGACGATTTTGAAGGCGCCGAATCAAGTTTTTGCGCCACGCTGACTGTTCCCTGTACTCCGATTTTTGCCATTCCCGCGCGCGTTTGCCTAGCTGTTAGAATTAATTGCACATAGATCGTCAAAGTAATCGACTTTCTTCAACAATATATCGAAAGTAAATTGATAAAGCTATATGCTGGAATTCTTTTTTCGTTTAATTGTTGCTGAAATCTCACTCACATGCAGCCGACTTTGGGATTCAATAACTTCAGATTGGAAGGTCGAATTGAAGTGTTCAAAGCGCTCAAAGATTTGTTTTTGCAAGCACTTTCACGGAGTCTTTTCAGATTTGGAATTTGTCAAAAATCCGCGGTGTTATTAATTTTGCAATTAATGTAAAAACTACAACCCCTTTGTAAATAATCGTTTGGATGTGTTAAAAAATAAAAACCACTCATCTAATCATTGAAAATGATAGTTTTATACTTGCAGTATGTGTAGAAAAATCATGCTATTTGTGAAAAAATTTTCCTGGTGTATATGTTAATTCTTAAAAGTTATGTTATTTTGAAAATTCTTAATAAACAATTACATTACTCGGTAACTAAAAGAGATATTGAACTCGAGTTTTCGGCATTCGAAAGGTAAAGAATTAAATATTTCAAAGGCAAAACAACCATTTAGATGTATTATTATTTTCAATTTTAAATGCGCGTGCAAAAAATAGCTGCTTTTCGACTATTTTTTATTTATTGTTCGGCCGCTGTGACGGAGGAAAATCAAATCTTTTAACTTCAAACCACAGCATTTTGTAGCAAATTTTGTGTTCTACAACTTTGCTCTAATACAATTTCATCATAAAACTGATATTTAAAGAGTAAAATGAGAAAATGTATTTAAAAAATGGCCTATTTTCGCACTTTTTGGCTTTGAACATTTGTTTTACAAAACGCACAAGGAAACTCGAGGCGCAAAACATGGTACGTCAATTATTATGATATTTTTGAGCGATTCCAATAAAAATCTCGGATCTTGCTCTCACATCCATGTATCCCAATTTTCCATCCTAATTCGACTGGACTAAAAGGTAGCAGTCCTGTCAGTTTACAATACGGAGGATATGGCACTTCTGTATTTCTTGACAATGTCTTAATGATGCCATTTGTTTGGTTCACATTTGTTGTAGAAGGCTTATTAGATAAAACTTGACAATTTTCAATATCACTAAGAGAAGTTCCAGTAGTCATTTTCTTTTTTGAACCTACAGACGCTGTATTGGTCGTTAGCAAATAAAGGTTGAGACTGTGTCCCTTGTTACGCAACTTATCTTTACTAAATTCCCAGAATCCACATTTTTCGCCAGCTTTTTTTCTATACTCCATAATAGGTGTTTCGTTAAATTTAACAATAGTTATTAAAGATTGATCGAAGTAGTATTTATTGTTGTCATCAACGTATTCGGTTAGAATCCAGGGCTTTAATTTCTCGAAAGGATAATCTTCGTTACCATTCAAAACTATGGTTTTTTTTGGACCGATAGTTGTTCCCATAACTTGATAATTTGAGTGAAAATCTTTCCTGTGCTTCCATCCTACATGAATCACTCTTTTCAAAAATGTTTTTTTATCTGTCAAACTTTTTTCTTTCGATGGGATATCCTGTTTTTTATTACTGATTTTTTGTTCAGTCAGCTGCAAAGAAAAAAAATTTGGTTCGTATTTTTTCAGTGTTATGTAAAACGAAAACGTACAAAATATGAAATTACTTTTTTCTTCTTGTTGAGTTTTGATTGGAGTCTTTGTCATATATTTTGTCTAAAATTTTGTGAAAACGAACAAGTCTTTTTGGTCCCAAATGTGGGATTGGATCATCTATAAAAATAAAGCAATATTTTATGCGTCATTAACTAAATAGTCTTTTGAAACTAGGTAATCAAATAAAAAAGAATAAAGTAATAAAGAATGTCAAACAATATAAAATAATTTTTGCTCTTAAGCGATTCCATTTCAGGATTATAATTTTAAAATTATTCAGTATCAAAGATAGTTTTGAATCGTTTACATCATTTGGGATGCTTCAAACTTTAAATATTTCAAATACGAATTTACTTTCAACGGTTTTAGACTTTACCATTGAAAATGGTAGTGAATTTAATTTCCTTTTGAAAAATTTTGACAACTTCAGGGAAGGTAGAAAGATAAAAAAATCTTAAATCAAAAAGTACAACTATGGGTAAAAGTACCTCAATAAACCCCAGAAGAAATCAGGTGGACTTTATTTGTTGCCTCAAAAGTGTTTTATACAGCGTAATCTCATTTTCGTAACCAATCAAAAAATAAGATGAAAAATCTGTAGTTAATTTCAACCGAAGTAACTAATATTAATGTTTCTTGTACCAGTTTTGATTTGGAAAATTAACTTAAAGCGCAAAAAATATATTTATTAACAAGTCCACCAATTAAGTACAAAATTGTCATACGGGAATCATGATTGTTAGTAGAAAAGAAGTACCTTTGCGGATATTCAAATCGTAAACATCGACATCAGAGTTGATGTAAATATTTTCATTGTCTGTATCTAAGAGATAGGTTTCATTGTTTAGTGTATAAGTCAATGTGCCGCCGTCAGGAAAATATTCCTTCAACACTGCTTTTCTTAAAATACCGTTCTTGACAATGACATTTTTAGTTTCATTACCAAATCTGATATATCTTTATTCACTAGGTTGAATTCAGGCTCGACAGCATCTAAAAAAGACAATTATAAATCGAGAAATTCTCAAGTAATAATTGTATACATATGAAATTAACTCATTGCAAAATAAATCTTACCTTGAAAATTGCACCCTGCTGGAAGTAAACAGGTAGAAATCCTATCACTTTGAATCATTTTATAACTCTGAGATAGAGAAAAATAAGAAAAACTTATCTTAATCTATCACACGTCTATCTAGTTGTATCTCTTTTTATCATCCGTCTATCCACTTGTATCTCTTTCTATTAAACACCTATTTAATAGTATCTCTTTCAATCTCTTGTTTATTCCATTCTATCTCTGTCTAATTATTATGTATCTACTTTTATCTCTTGCCAATTCATCTTTATCCTTTTTAATCTCTTTGCCAATCAAATATGTAGTCTATCTCTTTCAATCACCTCTTTCTTATCCCAACCTATCCTTTGGATTTTTAATTGTATTTTTTGTATCCCTTTTTCAATAAAATAAAATGTCTATATCTCCCAATCCCGCGTTTTTAATCTCATTTTATGTTTCATATGACCAACTCTATCTTTTTTTATCCCTTTGCCAATCAAATATGTAGTCTATCTCTTTCAATCACCTCTTAAGAGTTTGAAATTGTCTACGAGGACACCTGTCGACAACGTATCCTATCTGATACGCGACTAGTGATTCTCCGATAATGTAGGCAGTGACAAAAATTTCAAACTCAACTAATTAATTTGTATTTTTACATTCTCATCATGGATGAGAAGGTATTGGTTTTATGTGAAAAATGACTTTCGAAATTGTCATCAAATCTTCACGTTTTGAGACCCCCTGAGTCAGAAAAAACGGTTTTTACGAAAGTGTCTGTCTGTCTGTCTGTCTGTCCGTCTGTCTGTCTGTCTGTAGTAGGTCGTGTGCGGCATAACTCTCGATAGAATTATCAGATTGAATTGAGCTTTGGCACACTTTATCAGAGCCGAAAAAGTAAGGACAAGTTCGTTAACCAGCCACATCCAATCAAAATTGAGGGATTGAGCACTACTTTTGTATTTTTGAAAATAATTTTTTGAAAAAATCAAAAATTTCAATACCGGTGTTTGATAGTGCTCATAAATCTCTACAAATTATCCTGATAACATTTTTTGATTAAATCAAAATTAGAAATGTTACAGCATATTCAAATTCGAAAAAAGTCAATATCAAAATTCCATTTTCCAGTTAAATTATACGAGATACGAAAAAATGTTATGATACAATATTATTTTCTACATAAAGTCTTACAAATTTAAATTGTAACATTTTTTCATAAGATGCATATTTTTCTTTTTAATTAAAAAAAAAACTATTGAAAATCCAAAATTCAATTTTTTAACAATAATATCTAAAATACGAAAAAAAACGTAAGAATACAAAGTTGTTCGTTTCAAAAAGATCTACAAATTTTGTCTCACACAGTTTCTGATAAAACATATATTTTTCGTTTCAATTCCAAAAAATACGATTAAAATTCAAAAATTCCATTTTTTAGACAAAATATGTGAGATAATTCAAGTGTAGTACACATCTAATGTGTTTGAAATTAAAAAACGACACTTTCGGACAAGTCATTTTATTTTAAAAAACAGTTTAAAAAACTGTTAATTTCAAACACATTAGATGTGTACTACACTTGAATTTTTAATATTCTCGGACGTAAAAAGATTAACATACTGATGTGAGATACAAAAAAAACTTTTAGATGGAAAATTGTTTGCCTAAATGGGATTTATAAATTCTCGTTAAGACATTTTGGGACAGGATGTATATTTTATGTTTTGATTTTTAATATTAAAAAAATTCGATTTTTTTCAACAAAATATGTGAGATACGAAATAAGCGTTGTTCTGCAAAATCGTTTCCTTAAATAAAGTCTACGATTGTTTTTTCTTTTTCACAGATTTGGAAGAAAATAAATTATTTTAATCATGAAATTTATTAAAAAGTTACTGAAATGTATACAGAAAATCGAGCGCGAAGCGCGAGCGTCATGATGAGAATGTGTTCCTTAAGGCTGATAGAAAATGAAAATCATGTGGATCATGTGAAAATTTTGAACTTATTAAAGCCGTTAGAGCCTACTGTATGACTCATGATCACGTGACCTAAGCGCCCAATGGGCAAAGAGGAATAAGTCGCGATACATTGTTGCCGTGGTAACAGTCTACGCAAGCGCAGTAGTTCACGGTGCGCATTGTTGACAGTAAATAGGTCCATGCTTGCCGGCGACAGTGGCGACACATATACCGGCCGGCACTCACGGCAGCAGCCATATTTCTTATTCGTCGTTACAAAAAGAAACGTGGTCGCGATTCTTTTAATTGCACTTCTTATGTAATTTTATGTGCCCTTCTGTTTTAAAAACTAATAGAAATGTTTGCGGGTGTTAAATATTATCGTACTTGTGCTAGATGATTTAAATACTTGAAAAATAATTTTTTAATGAAATTTAAAGTCAATAAATGCTTAAAGATTCGAAACAAAATATCGATTTCAGCATTTTTTTTTTAAAATTATGTAGAGAATATTTTATAATAAGATATCATTCAAGATGAAATACAAGTTTCAAAAATGAAGGGTTTGAACATTTTTGTAATAGGTAACATCTTTGGTATGAAAATTTCAATAAATAAATGTAAATGAAGTTTTTGCTGATTTCAGGTAGTTCATCCACAAAAATTTGACTTCAGGCAAAAATAGATAAATTTTTTTTCAAGAATAGCAATATTATTATTGAAGAGATCATTTGAGAGAAAAGATATTAGTTTCCAAGAAAAAAAATTAAAACATAAAAAAATAATGCATTTAACAAATTTTATTTTTACCCGGACTTGTTTTCTTATCGCTTCATACCAAATTTTAGAAAATGATGTGATTCTGTGAAATCACGGATAATTTTTTTAAGAAAAAGACTTTCTACAAATAAAATTTCCAAAACAAAATTCTTGTAAAAAAATTACTGAATTTGGTAAAAACTTATTCATTTTAGAAATATGGAAACGGCTAGGTTGTATTAGGTCTTTTTCCTGAAAAAACGATTCTTGATTTATTTGAATCACATCGTTTTTTTTAAAATTTGGTTTGAAGCGATAAGAAAAAAAGTCGGGGTAAAAATAAAATTTGTTAAATTTATTTTTTCTTATGCTTTAAATATTTTTCTTAGAAATTAATCTCTTTTCTTTGAAATGATCTCTTCAATAATAATTTTTCTATTTTTGGAAGCAAAATTATCTTTTTTTACCTAAGATATATGGCAATTTCAATAGATGAATGTAAATGAAGTGTTTGCTGATTTAAGAAAATACATAAATTATATGTGAATTTACACCTCAAACTTTTCTTGATATGAAGCTAAGTCGACAAACGGTTACTAAAAAATAAAATACATTAAATACAATTTTTTGGAATTTAACATCTTTTACATGACAATTTGTATGTATACATATATATAAACTACCATCGGAAATTACAGATTGACCTGGAGTTTCAACTTTCGTCAAAGTGTTTTATTTTATAGAAAGATATTACAAAAGAAATTTTAATTTAGATTTAGATTTCAAAAGGTTGTTTCAGTATGTCTTCATAGTGATTTCTTAACCTAATCAAAATATTTTTAGAAATGCTTTTCTGGATTCTATCTTGGGGTTGAACAGAATTCAAAAAAGTCATGCAATTTTTAAAATATGTAGCTTCTTCAAGAAGTTTTTAAAAATCGTTGTATATAATATTTTAATAAATTTAGAAATTTTTATCAAAATATTGATAGTTTGGATTTTTGAATTCTTCAAATAAATGTAGTTCAATCATCATTTGAAATTTGATGATTTTTCATTACCATCTTTGATTCTAGAGCAGAATCTAGCAGAAAAATTCCAAAAACATCTTAATTCGTTAGAAAAATACTATGAAAACTTACCTTTGAAATGAGACTACAGACTTTTGACAATGTTAATTAATTTTAGAGTTATTAATATTATTAAGAAAGATCTAAATTTGATGTCTTTTAGATTCTCATCATATGAGAATTAAGGTTTTGGTTTTATGTGAAAAATAATTTTCGGAATTTCCGTCAAATCTTTACGTTTTGAGATCCCCTGAGTCAGAAAAAACGGTTATTACGAAAGTGTCTGTCTGTCTGTCTGTCCGTCTGCAGTAGTAATAGGTCATATACTCGATAACTCTGGATAGAAAAAAATTGTCGGATGGAATTGAGCTTATGCATACATTATCGCAGCTGAAAAAGTAAAGGCAATAAGTTCGTTAACCAGCTACATCTGACAAAAATTGTCAAAATAGGAGCATTTTTTGTGTTTTTGAAAAAAACTTTATGAAAAAATCAAAAATTTTAAGACTGGTTTTTGATAATTCTCGTAAAGCCCTACTAATTATTTCCTCATAATATTTTGCAATTAAAATAAAATTAAGAAAGTCACAGTATATTAAAACTTGAAAAAAGTCAATATCCATTTTCCAGTTGAATTATACGAGATACGAATAAAAGTTATGATAAAAAATGGTTTACTACATAAAGATCTACGACAGTAATAACTGTAAAGTGACATGTTTGATGACATGTCTGCTACTATATTGAACCAAAATTCACAGAATTTTGGTTAAATTCTCATTTTTTTGGCATTGGGTCAGCCTCTTTTTATTTTCTTCTATTAATATTATCAATGCTACTTACGATAAAAAACGCAAAAAAAGAGAGAAGGCAAACGTTTCGGCCACATATGGGGGCCCTCTTCAGTGCCATAAATTAAAAGATTAATTCAAAATTTTCGTAAAAGATAAAAATGTGGAAGATAGTTAAAATAAGGATAATAATGAAACTCAAAAACTTATCTCATTGCTTGCAATTCAAAATGAAGAAGTCCAGTAAGCAACGACACGAATTGGAAAAAATATGTAGAATTCACTGTATATAGAAAACCGGATAAAATGAACGAAAAACTTAGAAATTTGTAAACAACAGGCTCGAATTTTTGTTTGTTTTTTTTTCCTTTATAAAGAACGGATGACCATTTCTTCGACCGTTATATTATTATATCATATATAGGTTTGTTTTCGTCGGTCTTAGGGTCAATAAAACAACATTAAAGAAAAATTATTGAATCAATTTATATCAATAAAAATATTAATATTTCAGTAAATTGTAAGGTTGAAATTATGAATATTAATCGAATTTGCCATGGCATTATTTAACATATGATTTTCAAGTAAAGAATTTGAAAATCTTTCTGTGGAAAAAATGACGCTTTCGACTGCGCTGGGATTCGAGCCCAGGTCAAAAATTTCAAACTCAACTAATTAATTTGAAGTTGTTTTATTGACCGCAAGACCGACGAAACCAAACCTATATGATATAAAGATCTACAAGTTTGAACTGCAACATTTTTTCATAAGATGTATATTTTTCTTTTTAATTAAAAAAAAAATACCATTGAAAATCCGAAATTAAATTTTTTAACTAAAATATGTGAAATACGAAAAAAACGTAAGAATGGAAAATTGTTCGTTTCAATAATATATACAAATATTTTTAGATATAGTTTTCAATAAAACGTATATTTGTCATTATAATTTAAAAAAATACGATTAAAATTCAAAAATTCTATTATTTGAACAAAATATGTAACATACGAAGAAAACGTTGAGAGAGAAAATTATTTGCCTAAATGAGGTCTACAAATTCTCAGTAGGACATTTTTTGACAAGATATATATTTCATGTTTTGGTTTTAAAAAATACAATATTGAAAATAAAAAATTCCATTTTTGAAACAAAATATGTGTGATACAAAATAAGCGATAATACAAAAAATCGTTTTCTCTAAAAGAGTCTATGAATTCTCCTCTTTTTTTAAATATTTGGAAGAAAATAGATTTTTTGTAATCTTGTAAATTATTAGAAAGTTACAGAAATGTATACAGAAAATCGAGCACGAAGCGCAAGTTTCATGATAAGAATGTGTTCTTTAAGGCTGATAGAGCTTTAAGTAAATGGAATTTCTTTTTTCATTTGAAATCAAAAACAAATTTAGTAATTTTGAGAAAATGTAATTCACATCGATAATATTATAAAATTGACTTGAACTTAAGTATCAATTTACAAGTAATAAATTTAAATAATAATGAAACAGGACTTATATCGACCCTTAGTATTAATATTCAAATATTGTTCATGTTCTTAGTTGGCTTTAGGGTCCGAAGAATAATAGACCGAGTGCGACGATCGAATCGCGCGCCCCAGGCGCGATAAAACTTGCAAGCGAAGCGCGCGATGAGAATGTGCCCACGAGGCAGGCAGATTTTTTGTAGTATATTTTTACAAAATTAATATTATGCTCTTAACTTGGGCTTATTAGAAGCAAAACTGTGTTAACTTTTATTTTAGCATCATGAAAAAATGTTAACCTTTTATTATAAAAATTAAGTTACTTTAACAATAGCTTAAATAACATATGAACCTCTAATTTCCGATGGAAGTGTCTGTATAAAGAAAGGTTTTAAATATTACAAAAAAAGCATAAATTGTATTTGAATTCGCATGCGATCTTGCACTTTGAGATTTATTCGGTGTGAAGTAAATTCGACAAATCATTACTATAAAGTAAAATACTTGAAAAAACATTTTCAAAATATTTAATATTTTTACACGAATGTACATACAGTCGACCGGCAATCGAAATACCCAGGCTCGAATCCCGGTGCATTCGAAAACGTCTTTTTTCCACAGAAAGATTTTCAAATTCTTTAAACTTAAGTATGTAACTATGAACGTATTAATATGTTTAATGTTTTTAAATTATTCAATGTTTTATCAAAACAATTAAAATAGTAAATTGTAATGACCCTTGATTTAATTTATAATAGATTTCTTTATTTATGGACCCTAAAACCAATGCAATTTATTAAAACATTTTGAATTCAAAATAATTCTGAATGTTTGAGTATAAATGGTTTAAATATTTGAAAAATATATAAATTATATCAAAATTAGCACACGAAATCGTACACTAACTTTAATTTGGTATGAAGTAAAATTGAAAATAAATCCTTTAGAATAAAACATTTTGAAAAAACTTTCAGAATACATAACATATTATAAATGAAAATTTCAATATATAAGTATAAATAAAAGGTTTGATTATTCAAAAATAAAATATATTATATCTAATATTTTATCGAACAGCACACTTTAAGATTTCATTGGTATGGGGATATACAATTTTTAAAATTACACGACTTTTTGTAACATGTTCAACCCCAGCATATAGAATCCAGAAAAGACTTTCTAAAAATATTTTAATTAGGTTAACAAATCACTATGAAGACACACTAAAAAAATCTTTTAAAATTTTAATTTTTTTACATACTTATTAATTTCCTTCAAAGAGATCTAAATTAAAATTTCTTTTGTAATATCTTTCTATAAAACAAATCACTTTAACGAAAGTTGAAACTCCAGGTCAACCTCTGTAATTTCCGATGGTAGTTTATATATATATACAAATTGTCATGTAGAAGATGTAAATTCCAAAAAATGTTATAGTTACAAAGCTTCAAAATTTTGTAATTAAAATTTTAATATAAAACTTTAAGCATTTATTGACCTTTAATTCCATTGGAAAATTTGTTGTTTACTGTTTAAATCTTCCTCCGATTTCAGAAGAACAGACAAATTAAAAATTACAAAATATTTTATTAAAAAAATTGAACTCTTCCATATGATCTTGTCATATTGTAACAAGATTTGAACACTTCGGACAAAAATTTTTATGTAAAATTTAAAATCGATAAATATTTACATGTTCATATGAAGATATTAATGAACACATATTTTAGCTTCTTAATTTATCCACATCTGTTAGAAAATTTTTCCTTTCCATAGACCATTTCATTCTTTTAATGAAAAGTCTGTGCTTAGGCTACAAAAATGTGAGATGAAAATATTGCTAACATAAAACTGAGAATGTAAATTTTAAACATGAATTTTATGTTTATCTCTTCTTAATAGAAAATATCTCTCTAACTAAAAAGTTTTTAAATGCAGAAAACTGATAAGAAGTATGGAAATTTGAATAGGAAAATATATATTGATTCAAATTTGGAACATTTATTGGCATCAAATTTTACTGAAAGTTTATTTTTGAAGTGTTTAAATGCTTACAAAATTTTACACGATATTTGAGATTTTTATTTTAGGCAGATTTTTTCCAAAATATCGGAAAAATGTGTTGTCTCTTAAATAACATATTTCGTAAATTTGAAATTGTCGTCTGCTTCACGCCTCTTTTGCATGGTTTCGACAGAAATACATAATTCTCAATTCCGACTCGATAACCGAAAGCGTGAAATCTAAAAATAGCATTGCATGAAGGAAGCGAGGAGAATAAGGAGAAGTGGGACGTGTCGTTCTCGCGTGCAAGAGCGACGAGGAAGAAACAAGGGCAGCGCGCGCCGCTGCCCCGCCATAGAAATTCTGATGGTAAATCATTTCTGGATTTTCTAACTTTCATTATTTACCGACGCGCAAAGTACACCTTTTGTGCAACGCGTTCAGAGGGCGCGTTTATCAGCCCACTTTTGTGAAATTCTCTTATTTCATTACTTTAGCAATCTCCCAACTCATCTCTGACTCGGGAAACCGCAGTCCTAGCCTGTAGCCTCAGCTGCAAGTTTTTTATGGTCCTTGCAGTGAAAGCGCAAGAGAAGGTGGTAAAGCAGTGAATCTCAAAGGATTATTTCTTTACCTCCTTCTGGCGACCAGATATACTATTTTCGATTTCTTCAGGGCTACGCGGCTAAATAGTTTCTATACCTACATACCTAGCTGTTTCGTTTAGTTTTTGTCTATCTACAATAGATGTGTATTACCTCTATAAATTCCTAGCTCAATCTTGAACATAGTTTATTTAAATTCTAACATCCTGACTTAACCTTTTCTTATCCTTAAGCTACCCAGGAAACAAAAAACCATTCACTTGCGTTAAATTTGAATGGGCTTTGAGGTGTTGTGAATTGCGTATCTGTCACTGGAATTTCAGCATTAACAGATTGAAAACGAATATTTCCGATAGAAAATAATGTATTTAAAGTGAACAATCGTTTACAATACAATTCGTATTCTGTTTTTATTGTATTTCTCTTATTCAGAGTGACCTTTTAAGACTTCCATTTCATTTGGAATTTCAACCGATTCATGCGTACATCAATGAATCGTACATTGCCATTAGAAATCATTTGAGGTTAATCAGTCTTATTCAACCCTATTCACTTAACGATTTAACCAATGTCGAATGGCAGATTTAAAACATTGCGCACAAATGGCAGATTTAAAACATTGCGCACAAATGGCAGATTCCAAGTGTCACCATCCGATTGAATTTTTATTTCCTGAATATGCAAATGACAGATACACAATTCAAAGAGACGCGCGTTCTATCGGTTTTTTTTTCCAGGGAAGAAAAGGTAATTATGACAGAATTTATTAATTAAAAATGATTATTATTTTTAAAATTTACATAAAAATGCAATTAATTAACGTTCTGAATTTATAATATTCAAAATCAATTGAGTGAAATCAAAGAAAGTTAAAAATTAAAACTACTTGAATACAACAGGTTATGAACCTAACCTCAAATTCTGCATTTAAATTCTACAAACAAATAGTATCGAATAAATAGTCCTTGCAGATCACACACTCGAAAGAATTATTTAACATTTCCTGAAATTCATAAAATTTATGTCGGGTCATCAACATTATTTAAGACTTTTTACAAAATTTGTCAGCTGTCAAATTTTGTAAACAAAAGTCACCGGGCGAGCAGACGACGAGATGCATGAGACATCGAATCGAAGAAATCGCAGAAACTCAGAAAGTTAGGGAACGCTTGCTTTTACTTTATTTCGTAAATGCTATATATAGACGAAATAAGGAGAGAGCCGAAGTCTCCCGAAGATTTTCGAGCATCTCCGTGTTTTCGAATTCAGAAGACACTGCGAGAAACACGCGTCGCCATGGAAACGGCTGAAAGTTGTGAAGAGGGCAGCACCTCGATACCCAAGAAAGAGTGATGTTCTATAGGCACCGTGCGTGACTGCAGCGCCATAGCATGAGTGAACTAAAGGAGGCTGTTCGAGAACTTTTACAATGTATTATAATGGGACTTAGTTATAAAAATGTTTATTATCAATAAAAAAACAAACAAAAAAACAATTTGATTCACTTTAAAATTCGATTGTTTTTCCTTGTGAAGTATTTGTGTGAAATCAGCAGTAAAAAGTAAGTATTTTCCATAATAAAAATGATATAGAAACCAATAAATATAAGGTTAAGGTAGTTGTCGTGCCAAAAATCAGTCTCTGGAAAAAGAAGTTTTTCTATGATTTCAAGACTGGAAATTATATCATCAGCCGTGTCATATGTAAGGAAAGACACTCTTTTTAATGAAAAAATTTAAAAATTACGAAAAATAATTTTTTAATAATGTTTTTTGTAATAGGATTTTTCCTTACTATCGCTTCTTACCAATTTTTTAAAAATGATTGAAGCTTCTTAAATCATTGCTTATTTTTTCGGGGAAAATATTCTCTACAACTTGACCGTTTCCAATTTTTGAAAATAAATTCTTTAATGACTGAAATAATTAAAAATCAATTTTCCAAAACAAAATTTTTATAAACAAATTGCTGTATTTGATAATAATTGATTCATTTTCAAAAATTGGAAACGGTTATGTTGTAGAGAATATTTTCCCCGAAAAAATAAGCTATGATTTAAGAAACTTCAATTATTTTCAAAAAATTGGTAAGAAGCGATAGTAAGGAAAAATCCTATTACAAAAAACATTATTAAAAAATTATTTTTCGTAATTTTTAAATTTTTTCATTAAAAAGAGTGTCTTTCCTTACATATGACACGGCTGATGATATAATTCTCAGTCTTGAAATCATAGAAAAACTTCTTTTTCCAGAGACTGTTTTTTGGCATGACGACTACCTTTAGTTAATGACAGATCAAAACAGACTAGAAAAATATTAAAGAATTAAATTGTAATTTCATGATGACACTTTTAGGTACTTGTTGAGTAAATAAATATTAATTGTTTATTTTCAGATTCAAATTCATCATGAATATAATTATTAAAACAGGTTTTCAATCAATTAAACATACATTAGAATTTCAACCACAAACGAAAATTAAAGGTAAAAATCTCGTTCTGGCAGAACACGTACGAGATGTCCAAGAGTTCTGTAGAAATAATGAAAGTTATTTAATAAAATCTCGTATAATTCGACAAGCATCAGTTCCTGCAACACCCTACAGTACCCACTTATTCCTTTGATTTATTTTCCATTTAGACGTTGGAAATTTATAAAATTTACACTCACTTTTCCTGCTTGCATTTTTACAATTCACAACACAACAACTTCGGTGGCTCATTTCAGCTATATTTTTTTAATTAAAACAAAATTTAGATTTGCATATGTATTTTGATTGCTCGGAAATATAAAACAGCCTCCTTTAACGCCTAAATTATCCACTGCGTGCGCTGGCGTCGATTTAACTCTCCCTACCATGACTTCGCACGGTGCCTATATATATCGTTCTTCCACTCCGAGGCCACTCGCCGCATCTAGGTTTATAATATCTTTGATTGTGATGATATTCTGAAATTACAAGAACATTTTATTAATAGCTTTTTTAAAGTTATTTTGTCGTGTTTGTTAGTTTAGTTTGTGTTTTTTGGTATCAGTATTAAACGATTTAGATTGATTCCTTAATAAATATTAGAGAAAATATATTGCTGTGAAGTAATTGCTCCACGCGCATAACAGACGTCCCTGCACCACCCTGCACTCTCTTCGACTTAGCGGGAAATTTAAATCCAAAATAAACTGACTCTCACTAGAGAAGTTATTTGGTACTATAATTACTTACAGAAGGTTTTGTACACTTTTTTAAATAATTTTCAATGCCGTGAGAAACACTTTCACTCAGCTATTTGAGTATAATGCGTATATTAATAAGTATGCAAAACATTAGTTCATTTTACTGCATTAGAATATATGTAAACCTAGTTAGCTTCATCGGCTGATGATTTTACATCTTTTTATCAATCATTGAGTCGAATCTGAATACAAATTACTATTGTAAGGGATCGTTTACACGCTTTTTGGAAAATGCATCTTCTTCTCACTCTACCACTTGAATATTCAAGTGGTTTAATGAAAAGACGATACATTTTCCAAAAAGCGTGTAAACGATCCCTAATTAATAACATTAAATGATATACTGTAGCTCTGTATGCATTGAATAATGATATGGCGTTCTGCAATATAAAAGGGATGCGCTGGAAACTGTTCAACGATATGGCAAATGATGTAACGTTTGTCCACATGAGAAAAGTAATACAACCTGAAGCTGTTATATATATAAGAGTTAAAGAGTGATAAGTGATCGTTAAGTATGAGTATAAGTATAATAATAATAAATATAATAAGTATAAGTTTTAATACTTGTATGCATATGCATCACGGTGATAAAAGTATAATATAAGCGTTTTGTATATTTTTACTATGGTATACTAGTTTTTGTGATGTTAAATTGTGATTGTTAAATGATTAAAATTTTATGAATTTAATTGAAAATTAAAAATATAGTGGAAATTAAATAACAAATCTGACATATTTTATAAGAAAAAAGGAGGGTGTCTGAAATAAAAGGAAATCAGCCTTAGATAATCCAAGAAATGCTCCAAAACGATTTTCATGGTGAGTTTGATGCCGCATCAGAAATAAAATATATGGAATTATTATCAATTATCCATAGTACATTGTCCTAGGCCTATTACAAGTGTACGACCAGGAGTGAAATAGAGAGTAATTTTGTTTTGATCCGTTTGAAATCGTATTTCTGGTTATTAGAGGAACTATAAAAATATATTAATATCTGATCTCATATCCTCTACATTTACTCTAATTAAATAAAGTTTTTTATATACTCATATGAGAAGGTATTGGTATTATGTAAAAAAGGACTTTTCAAAATGTTCAAAAATTGTAATTGTGGCTCTAACAGATAAACTAAAAATTTAGCGCAAAACATGAGTATTACGATGAGAATATGCTCCTTAAGGCCGATAAAGCCTTAAATAAATTGAGTTTCTTCATTCATTTGGAATATACCAATCGCCGTCATTTCGAACCAACATTTTAAACCGACTGATTCCGTGCTATCCGAAAAATTCTGAACCTAATTGAATGCGAACTCAATCTGAACTAACTTTTCAAACCGAATCCTTAAGTGCATTGCAGAAATTTCAACCCTTCAATTTTCACAACAAATTTTTTTTCTTGAAATTTGTTTTGACAGGTCTTTTAGGGGGTCTGAAACACCTACACTATTATAAAATTCGGAAAATTTGGCCAAATTTTCCATATCTTCTACTGTTTTCAAGGTGTAAAAACGATATAGAACGATTCGAAATTATTCCAATCCGAAATATGCACCAGGGAGACTCGTCAAGGTTGAAAGATTTTGTTCTGAGCGACAGGGTTTTTACAAGTAGTATTTAGAGATTTCAAAAAAGTTAACAAAAAAATTGAAAATGAAAATCAGTGCCAAAAAACTTTCAATCGAAGATTGTAGAAACGAACTATCCACTACTTATATCAATTTTTAAAGGTGTAAAGGCTGCTTTACAAGGCATGCCATTATTCTATTAAATATTATTAATAAAAAGTATACCTTTTAAGTAACCTTCTGTAAGTAATTATAGTACCAAATAGCTTCTCTAGTGAGAGTCAGTTTATTTAGGATTTAAATTTCCCGCTAAGTCGAAGAGAGTGCAGGGTGGTGCAGGGACGTCTGTCATGCGCGTATGGAGCAATTACTTCACAACAATATATTTTCTCTAATATTTATTAAGGAATCAATCCAAATCGGTTGATATTGATACCAAAAAACACAAACTAAACTAACAAACACGACAAAATAACTTTGAAAAAGCTATTAATAAAATGTTCTTGTAATTTTAGAATATCATCACAATGTTATAAACTTAATAACTTTTCTAATTTTGACCACCAAACGTTGAAAATGGACTACCAAGTGCCACCAAACGACCACCAAACGATATCAAAAAGAATTTTTGAAAAATTCCAAAATATGGGGTGCTACCCATGATTTTGAAAACCTTATAACTTTTTCAATTTTGACCACCAAACGACAAAAGTAGAGTACCAAACACCACCAAACGACCACCAAACGATTAAAAAAGGAATTTTTAAAAAATTCCAAAATATGGGGTGCAGCGTGAAGTTAGCACCCCAATTTTGAAAACCTTAAAACTTTTTCAATTTTGACCACTAAACGACAAAAGTAGACTACCAAACGCCACCAAACGACCACCAAACGATTCCATAAAATAAAAATCGAAATTATCATAGTCGGGATGCTAACTTCACGGTGGTAACATTACCACCTATTTGAATCAAATCGACTTTGGTTTAATTAATGTTGAATTTTACTAAAAACAATGTTAATCATTTTATCCTAATTGTATTTTTATATTCTACTCTTTATTGTTACGAAAAAAATATACATTATGTTTTTTTTATTAATGCGTATGGGATTTATTTCATGGTCAGCACTACCTAGCGATCAGATAGGATACCTAATCTTCCACAGTTGTCTCGACATCTCTTGTTTGTTTCGGTCATACTTTTATTTTCCATAGAAAACTCGATCACACTCACTGATCTCTATAATACACTGGATGCACATTCAATGCAAAGTCGTGTGCCCAATTGAAGGGCTGAGCCGCCATATTTACTTAGGTTGATTACAAAGAATTTTGCGGTAAATTCAAATTTAGTTAAAAGGGAAAAGTGTAAATATTAAAGAAACAATATGAAATCCATGCTTTTTCACAGGTATTAGTATTGATAGTATACATAATATTAAACTAATGAAATGAAATTTATTAAATAATACTAAAATATAACTCGGTAATATTTATTATTATGGTATATAATGTTGCATATATTTAAATAGGCATATGTATTTATTTCTTAACTATAATTAAATATAAATTTATTATAAATTTATCAAATATAGATTACAGAATTCAACAAGTAAACGAACCTTGGAGTAGTGTAAAAATTATCTCACGTTCTGAACGTGAACTATTGATAATAGTCACATATAATAACTATTTTTAGTATAAATTAATTCGCGTTTCATAATTCAACCCTTATGTACCTGTACATAAACGGTTTTAAAAACTGAAAAAAAGCTCCATCCCCTTCTGTTTAAAAAAATATTGAATTACTCGATCTTGTTGGCGTATTTCATCATACGTTTAAATTTCTCAGGAGTAATAAGTTGCTCCAACTGAAAGAAGTAATAGAAATAATTTTAAATATATACAAAAATTATAAACTATTGTATTTTGGTCGTTCACGAACGTTTTAATTTATCAGAAAATAATAAAATTGGAAAAGAAACAAACCCTAAAATATAATTATTACTGAATGCAGACATTACATGAAAATTATTTATGTATATGCATTGAATAGTATATTACTAAATAATAGAATCCAATTCTATAAAGACCTAAGTAATAATACAGAAGATTATCACTAAATAGTACAAAACATCAGGTACGAAAGTACTTCACAAGCAGCAAATCATTTAATTAAAAATCACCAGAGTATCACAAAAAAGAAGTTTTAAATGTCAAACTAAAGTAGTGACTAATTCAACACCTTAATTTTTAAACTACATGCAAAAGTAATAAATAAACAATTCTTAAAAGAAACTTTCATTACTTAGATCAATAATAATTACTATGATAAACAAAATAATAAATAAATAAAAAAAAAATAATAAATAAAATCATTTTTTTCTTTTAAGAATTGTTTATTTATTACTTTTGCATGTAGTTTAAAAATTAAGGTGTTGAATTAGTCACTACTTTAGTTTGACATTTAAAACTTCTTGTTTGCGATACTCTGGTGATTTTTAATTAAGTGATTTGCTGCTTGTGAAGTACTTTCGTACCTGATGTTTTGTACTATTTAGTGATAATCTTCTATATTATTACTTAGGTCTTTATAGAATTGGATTCTATTATTTAGTAACAAACTATTCACAGCATGTACACGAAGAAAAATAGTTGAAGTAATTTTACTCAACTTCCGAACAAATTTGGGACATAAGGACAAGTTAGAAGTTATTTAGTATCATTGTATTTATTTGTGATATATTAAATGTTCAAAAATGAATCAAAGTTGAGTAAAATTCAGAAGCGTAGGGTGAAGTATGAAAGCGTGCATTAAATTTTTTTAAATATATATATTATTACTCGTAGTATAACTATAAAAAACCAATCTTTTATTAAATCACAAAAATAGTAGAGCTTTCCGTTCATTCTACTCTACGCTTCAATCGAGAGTTGAGTAAACCGCGAATCGCAAGATTTATTCCAACAGCTACATCTATTCACGCAGGAACGAATGGAAATAATCTGCGCCTTGGGCACACATAAAAAATTTTTAATTTCAAAAACTTAAATTCTTAAAATTAAATTGATATTATGAAAATTTAAACAAAAAAAAGTCGATAAGTGTATTACATAAAATATGAAATATCACATAAATTACTCAGGCAGAATAATAATTTGGAATTCGCAAATGTAAAATCCATATTTTGAAAATAGATAACGCAGAAAATAAAAGAACCTTCTTTTAAATGTTTTTATACAAAATACTTCTTAATAAAAATGCAATTTTTTAATTTACATTTTAAAATTTAGTTTCACTAAACTTCATACGTCGTATAATAAAAATGCCCTAGCGAACTGGCTGAACGATAGCTTTACGCTGTAGCGTAACATTATCGTAACATTATCGTAAATTTATCGTTAAGTAGCATTATAACTCATGAATGAGGCAAAATAAACATTAAAAATGTTTTTATCCTTATTCTACGTTGAAAATAACGTTAAATGGTAATTGAAATATGCAATAATTTTATTTGTTTACGCTAAAAATTAAAAAAACATAATACCTGTCATTGAAGGCAGTGGTCAACTTTAACGGAGAAGTTCCACAAAAGGTGAACCACTGCACTGCCTTCAATGACAGGTATTATATTTTTTTAATTTGTAGCGTAAATAAATAAAATTATTGCATATTTTAATTACCAGTTAACGTTATTTTTAACGTAGAATAAGGATAAAAACATTTTGAATATTTATTTTGTCTCATTCATGAGTTATAATGCTACTTTACGATAACTTTACGATAATTTTACGCTACAGCGTAAAGCTATCGTTCAGCCAGTTCGCTAGGGTGTATACTAAATGTAATTTAATAATTATATCATATATATTAATCATCATAGTTATAATAATTGATTAATTATATCAATTTTTAAAAATATTTTATTAATCATTTATGAAAAAAGTTGATTTATTTTTACTTGAGTAAGGCTCTAAAATTTTATCGACGGCACTTACTCTCACAAGCTCTGAATAACTCATGCAGTCACTATATAAGAAAGTTCCAAGTTTTATATAGCAGCATTGTAAGCAAGCGTGTACGTGATTCGACGAAAGCGTATCGTACTATATATATGTTTATGTGGATTTGTGATTTGAAATGTGATTGGCTACGTCTGGATGGTGTGAATGAATTTGTATGTTGTTTATATATGTACCGGATGACTATTGGCAGGCTCGAGGTAAGAATTTTTTTTTATTTAAGAGAACCATACCATTGCCAGTTCAAATAATACCCCCGATGTTCAATTTACCCAATTAACTACGGCAGGCTAGGTCAACTGTGTGGAGAAAAAATGGCAAAGTTCTTAGCGCCACCTGTGTCGGGCGGTGAACTAACAATGTTTGCATGTGTTAGTGCGTATGCATGTATATTAAAGACCCTTGCATGCATTGAATATTTTATTATTTTACAAAATTAATGATGATTGATGCAAAATAAAGCAAATGAAATACATGAAATGATGATATAAGTTAATTATTATTGTATGCATCATTTAATGTTTTCTATTTGCTTTATTTTCCATTCATTTGTATTGAAAACAGATACGTAAGTTAGCGTCGCACGTTGGTATACAGAACTCTGATAAAACAATTGCAGAACAATATTGACAATATGGATGCCGCTCCTTCTTTACCCCACAACTCCCCGCAACGGTCAAAGTGACGTTGTCTGTGTCGGGCGGTAAACTATTTTTGTACCCTTCATGGCATCTTGAACCCCCGCATCCTAGTTCTAAACTTTGTCATTTCAGCCCATTAGAGTTGACCTAGCCTGAACTACGGTATGAAGCACCTCAAGCGTCGGTGATATACTTATACATTTCATCAGCCCTGTCCGACTAAAAACAAAATGGCGGTTGCTTAGTGATTATAGTTTCTATGTGCGAAGTTTTCTCACCAGAGCGGCGCTGCACGCGGCACGATCTACAAAAGCATTATACTAATAGACAAATATTTAAAAAATGTTGAATAATTAAGTTTCTGAACAATATGAAATGAAAAAATGTTCCTAAAATGATTCTAGGACATAAAATACACATTTTGCATAAATCAATTAATACAAAATACAAAAAAGAACACTTTAAACTTCGTAAAATATATACTGTGGATACGCATGAAGAATTCTTGATACCCTGAACAAAATTTTTTTTATGTTATCCCCATATAACTGAAAATATATTTAAAAATAAATAAAAAGCTTAAGCTTCTAAATAGAAGTATTTTCCATTAATATTTTTCAGCTTCAAACGAATGAAATGAAAAATAAATATTTTGTTAAGCCCTGTGTTCAACATAAAAAACCATGTGAAGGGAAATATATACTCTATTAAAAATTTGTAAATGTAACAAAAAATATTCATTACTATATAAAATTTGCTACTACATATTTTTAACATATTTTAAATTTTTAACATATACAGATCAATGATGACTAGTTAAGTGTCGCAAAGCTTGGCTGATTTGTTTTCAAGAAGCTAAATTTTTTAATTTCAGGCATTTCCTGTCTTTTGAATTGTTACATTCTTATTTAAAATAAAATTAAATCACATATGCTAACATCTCTACAGCTTCATTGGCATGTTCCTTGCATTGAAAATTAAATTTTGTTTCAGATGAAATTAAATCGTCTAGAATTAATTCAAAAGAATTGCTAGACCGGCAATGTTTGTTAAATAGATATTCGACAACTGTGATAAGCTTGTATAACTTAACATTTGGATGTATGAAATATTTGTTTATTCTTGCAAATCTACTCAAACATTCAGGTAACTGATCACAAGAAAAAGTTATTGTATCTGCATGAATTTCAGAAGTAGTCAAAAATGCATTTAAGCATGTCGAACACTGAGTGTGCTGTTTAATGTAAGCAGTTATACGACCAGTTGTGTAAAAATCAAACAATCTCTAACAGCTGGTAAAGCATAATCGTGCTCTACTGCATCTACAAAATCAATAAAATCAGTGTCTTCACAATAGATTATTGCTTTTAACTTTTCTCGAATTTCTTGAATTGCGCTTTTACTATTCGACTGATGTAATTCTTTCAATTTTGAAATTGTTATTAAGGGCTGTGGAGGGTTGCCATCGAAAGTACTACAATTTCCAAGCTTTGGAGGTTTCAAAATGCTAAAGGCAGCTAATATCTTGTATATTTGCAAGAAGGTTGGTGTACAAGGATGATCATTTGTTCCTCCAGCTAATCTGATAGTGCCAACAAATCTCTAAACAAAAGGAAAGGAACAAAAAATTAGTAAAACTTTTATACAGTATTGATAATATTCCATTCGAAATCTCATACTGAATAAAATATTTTTATCTTGTTCAGTTAAATTTTCTGAAATTAAGGAAGCTAAAGAAATACTAAATGGATTTTGAATACAACATCAACGACACTATATTTCTTATACAAATCCATTTTGTAAAAAAATATAAAAGTGCTTTCTTGGATATTTATAATTCACTGCAAGAATTCGGATGAAAAGGAATGGATTGAAGGAATATAAAGATACATTTTGGAATTAAATAAGTACCGTGATGATTAATGTGAACGTATCTATATTTTATTATACGCGTAAAAAATACTAAGTATAAAGTAATTAAAATAAATATTTTAATATTATTATTATAAACGGTAGTTTATCTTTCCTGCAAAACACGTCATATTAAAATGAATACATATGTATATATGTCTTCGGTTATGTTCGACATATTTCGTACAGGGAATATAGATATATTAGATACTTTATCCGATATCTTTATATAAAATCTGGTCTAATATTTTATTTCCAGATACGTACATGTTAAAAATTTAAAATATGTTAAAAATATGTACTAGCAAATTTTATAGTAATGAACATTTTTTGTCATGTGAAACAAAATTTAATTTTCAATGCAAGGAACATGCCAATGAAGCTGTAGAGATGTTAGCATATGTGATTTAATTTTATTTTAAATAAGAATGTAACAATTCAAAAGACAGGAAATGCCTGAAATTAAAAAATTTAGCTTCTTGAAAACAAATCAGCCAAGCTTTGCGACACTTAACTAGTCATCATCGATCTGTACATGCTAAAAATTTAAAGTATGTTAAAAATATGTAGTAGCAAATTTTAGATAGTAATGAATATTTTTTGTTACATTTACAAATTTTTAATAGAGTATATATTTCCCTTCACATGGTTTTTTATGTTGAACACAGGGCTTAACAAAATATTTATTTTTCATTTCATTCGTTTGAAGCTGGGAAATATTAATGGAAAATACTTCTATTTAGAAGCTTAAGCTTTTTATTTATTTTTAAATATATTTTCAGTTATATGGGGATAACATAAAAAAAATTTTGTTCAGGGTATCAAGAATTCTTCATGCGTATCCACAGTATATATTTTACGAAGTTTAATGTGTTCTTTTTATATTTTGTATTAATTGATTTATGCAAAATGTGTATTTTATGTCCTAGAATCATTTTAGGAACATTTTTTCATTTCATATTGTTCAGAAACTTAATTATTTAAATTTTTTTAAATATTTGTCTATTAGTATAATGCTTTTGTAGAGCGTGCCGCGTGCAGCGCCGCTTTGGTGAGAAAACTTTGCACATAGAAACTATAATCACTAAGGGAATCAAGTTCTCGCCGTTCCAGGCAGGGAGTCGGATAGTGCTGCATTTCATGTTAACCCACTGACGCATGTTGGTGCCCTGTCGTCGATAAAGTTTTACTGAACTCCTTACTATTCCCTATGTAACGCTTATTGTTATTCACTTTGGGTGAATTAGGTATATATCAAATTCATTTCACCCGACTAGGATATAATAGATGTTCAAATGTCTTTATGTCCCGAGTTTAATCGACAGAGTTGAGTAAAATTACTTCAACTATTTTTCTCCGTGAAGAAAAAGTCTTTCTACAACTTAACCGTTTCCATTTTTTGGAAATGATAATAAATTGTTTAATGTCTGAAACCATTAAAAATAAATTTTCCAAAACAAAATTCTTGTAAACAATTTGCTGAATTTGGTAATAACTTATTCATTTTAGAAATATGGGAGCGGCTAGGTTGTATCAATTTTTTTCCTTGAAAAAACGATTCTTGATTTATTTGAATCACATCATTTTTTTTTTTAAATTTGGTATGAAGCGATAAGAAAAAAAGTCGGGGTAAAAATATAATTTGTTAAATGCATTTTTCTTATATGCTTCAAATATTTTTCTTGGAAATCAATCTCTTTTCTTTGAAATGATCTCTTCAATAATAATTTTTCTATTTTTGAAAGCAAAATTATCTTTTTTTACCTAATATCTAATTTTCGAAGATCCCATATAACCAAATCTTGCAATAGAGAATCGCCAGATTCACTCAAGATTTCTTCCTCAATATTCTTTAGCAAGTCTTGTACAAGTTTTGTACATTGTTCTATGACATTGCTTCGTAGAGCTCTAGTCTTCGTTATTTCTTCAGCAATACTAGCTCAAGAACCTTGAGCAAGATTCAATCCAGAGGCGGAAACAGAAAAGCCACGATCTTGAACAAGATTTTGGTATTTATCGTGAGTCATACTTGGTCAAGTTTTACTCAAGATTCTGGATGTTTTATAGCTCTCTCGTGAGCATTAGAATGTCAAATCTTGCGCAAGATTCTTGATGTATTTCTCGAGCAATATTTGATGAAGCATTGCATAATTTTCTTTATATATATTTATATAATTTTCTCAAAAGTAATAATATTACTAAATAGTTCGAAAAAAAGAAACATTGTACTTTACGATAAAAATTATATATTCGAATTGCATAATTCAAAATAGTATTGAAAGCAGTTTTAATAAATTATTGAAATTCGTCTCGCTCGTGCCGTACTCAATACATGTGTAACAGTGTGAGTGCATGTTTGGAAATTATTAAATATGAAGGAGCATTTTTTCTTAAATCAGGTCAGTATATTACAGTTATTAATAGAGTAGTTAGCGATTGTTATCGCAGCGAGGTTGCCCTGGTTACATGTTACAAATATCACCTCGTTACAGATATTTATAATATCATTGCTGTTTTCCAGATTTGTCTCCAAATTTGCTTCAACATTTGTCTTGAGTTGTAATCGAAACGTTATCACGTATGTATAAAATTTTTTCCTCTTTTTTTTAAAGTAAAACTTTTCTTTTAAATAGGAATTTAAAACGAATAATGCGATTTGTTTAGGGTTACTATTCGCTCTATATCAACAACTGGATTTGTTCTCATTTTAAGTAATGTCCTGATACCTAAAAATAATGTCCCAGCTGCTAAAATTAAAATTGTATTTCCACGTTATTTTTCCATAATAATATGGATTTACCGCGCCAAATTACCTATGGAAAAACCATTCGAATTTTAGCAACTAGGGTGTTATTGTAGTTACATTTGCATAAAATTGATGCGAACACTAATTATTGATTAAATTACTAGTTCCGAAAAAGCAATCGACAAATTTTTTTGATAAATTAAAAACGGGAAAGTTATTAATCATAATATTGATAACTCAGATTTTCATTCTTTTAGGGGGGAGGGGGAAGCAAAAATGACCTGATGCTACTGCAATGAAACCCTCCAGTGTATTTCAAGAAATGAATTTATTACAGATTGGTGAATTACGACTTGCGTGACTGCATTCCACATGTAGGAGAGATTTATGGTCATGTAATTACTAGACACTTAAATATCATAAATTAAAGGGACAATGAAAACGTTAAAGAACTGGCATCTGAAAAAATCGAAGGGGCGAAAAAAGTTAGAAAATCTTGGTGAAAAACAACGTAGAAATATTCGCGCTGAAATTAGATCAAACCTGGAAGAATGGCGAGCTACTATACAGTGCAGCAAGGGAAATTTGCAGGAAATGGCAATAGACAATATTCCTAGTTGCGAATCAACTGCCGATTTCAACGAAAGTAATGAAAGTAATACTGCTATTCAAAATGTTCGTTTTCATGATGAACACGAACCAAATCTTTTTAGAGACAATTCAAGCTCATTCAATAACTCGCAGTTCGGGTCTTCATCGAGCACATCTGCCGAATGCGAGAGTGTATCTGATTCATCAGATGATTTCTCTGGAAGAATATTTATATCAGAAAAATTTTTCGACTCCACTGACACCAACGACAGTATTGGTGAAAAATACAGCAACGACAGCGATATGAGGCATGAGACGTTTCGCGAACAATTACGACTCTGTTTTCTTTCTGAAAAAATTAATTTAAAACAAGGAACCGCGATCCTGAAGTTATTTAAAAGTCACCCTTGCTTTTCGAGTCTCCCGAAAGATTGCAGGACTCTGTATCAAACTCCCCGCGCGCCAGCTACGTTAAGAGTAGTAGAACCTGGTATGTATCTGCACATAGGATTCGAATCAAGTCTGAAAAAAATTCCCAGTAATAGTTCCTCTGCATTGTTACCGCCAGTGTTGAAAGTAGATATTCATTCAAGCCGGATAACATTGAAGAATATCTCGCGGATTTAATTGCTGAAGTAAAATCTTTACAGTTCAGAGGAGGGATTGACGTCAATAATCGCCTAATTCCTGTAGAATTTCGAGCCTGTATAGCTGACGCACCAGCGCGTGCGTTTCTCTTAAATCATAAAGGACATTCATCAACGAATCCCTGTTCCAAATGCCATGTGATGGGAGATCGATGTCCTGGGCATCCTTTAGTTTTTGTTTGTACCAAAAATAAACCGAGGACTCACAAAGAATACCTTCAAAGATCCTCTGAGGATCCTCATTTTAAAGATGGCAAAACTCCTTTAGACAGAATATTGTCAGATGTTGTGAAAAATACTCCTTTTGAGTATATGCACTCCGTGTTACTGAGAATCACAAAAAATTGTTGAGCGCTTATGTTCTCGGTAAATTTCATAAAGAGAACAAACTTTCAGCAAGACTCATTAATACCATATCTTCCAGGCTTTTGAAAATCGCGACTTATTGTCCACATGAGTTTGCTCGTCAACCTGTACCGATCCATTCATTCGGAACATACAAAGCAACCGAATTTCGCTTGTTTCTTTTGTATACCGGGCCTGTTGTTTTGTATGGGATTCTATATTTCGATGGGTATGTCAATTTTTTGATGTTACATTCTGCTATTCGATGCCTCACCAAACAACAATTGCTTGAAGAAGATCTGCAGTTTGCTGATGTTGCATTGAAAGAATTTATCGAAAACAGCATTGACATATACGGACCAGAATTCGCGTCTTACAACCTGCATAGCTTGTCTCATATCGTCGAAGATGCTCGTCTTTTTGGAAATTTAGTTAATTACTCTGCCTTTCCGTATGAAAACAACATGCGCTTTTTCGACAGATATCTCACTAAACCAGAAAAACAATTAACTCAAATAAATAATAGACTTGTTGAACACGAAGCTCTTCGTTCTGACAAAAATACATCAAGAGGTGTTTTTAAATGTATACATAAACATTGCGATGGGCCTGTTCCACAAGACTTCGAAGATTTCCATCAATTCAAAGTAATTGAAAATGGTAGGACACGTTTCTCCGTTTCTGATCGCGATAATTGTTGCATTTTACTAGACCAAACGTTATGCGTTATTCGAAACGTACTTGCTCGAGCAGAGCAAAAATATCTTGTGGTAAGTTCTTTCGGATCAATTACAGATTTTTATAATGTCGGCGTAGGATCAATGTTCAACGGAATATATAAATGTTCGAACTTGTCTGACACAACGTTTGTAACGCCACTCGGTAACGTCACATCCAAATGCTTCCGCATGCCATTTTGGAAGGCACAGTATTCCGACGAATCGCGCGTTTTTGGGTTCAGAAATAATATGCAGAATTCCGATATCGACGAGGATGATGACGATATAACTGATCACGGGCCAGTGTCCGGCGTATTTGTCATTGCGAAACTTTTCTCTACTTTGTAATTGACAAAATCCAAAGCACTATTAACTATTAGTTTTGACAATTTAAAGAATTAAAGTACCATCACGATATTTTCTGAATTACTCATTTTTTAGTCCTTTACTCTTTACCGTTCAATGTATCATGATGTTGATTTCCTTTGATGCTTCATCGCTTTCAGATCTTCTTATTACTTACCTACTGTAATTAAAATTTCTTAAAAAGTGGCGATCTTTGACTCTTCAAAATATAACGTCAATGAGTTGACACTGTTTACATACGTTTAGCTAATAAATAGCTGATATGAGCTAATAAGCTGAGACTCAGCATAAATCGTTTTCTTTGTGATACCGGTTCTTGAGTTGACTTTTAACGTTTTTATTTTATTATTGTAACAAATGATATTGCGGGGGGGGGGGGATTCTCCGTTTCTTAAGCCAGAAAACATTCTACTCATGAGTCACAATGATCAATGCCGTCGCAATCGATATCTGGATGTTACCTTTGCCAATGCACAATATATCACTCATTGATCCACCAAGACCATAAAATATATACATTTTCAATGAGATAATATCGGTCGATTTACACATATATATATATATATATATATATATATGTAACTGATGGTATTCGGTACAACGTGCGCACACAAGCCAATTTAATTCTTAGGTGTATAAATAAGTTTTCACGGTTTTTTATGAAATAATGGTCATTTATTGTGAAAGAACGGAACCTTATGTTTTATTCGAAGTATTGTCCATCCATATTATTCTTCTTGCGTTTGGAACGAATCTTGATCCAATAATGCTTACAATTCCGCGTCTTCGTATACTTTCGGCTTTCCGCTTCGTTCTTGGTCTTCGATGTCAAATCCACCGTTCTTAAAGTTTTGAAACCACTCGCGACAACTTCTCTCACTTGAGGCAGCCTCACCATATGTTTCTACAAGCAATCGATGTGCCTCAGCTGCAGGTTTCTTAAAATTGAAGAAGTAAATCAAAAGTTCCCACAAATGACGCTTATTCAGTTCGAAACCCGACATTTTTGCGAACAGAAAAATATATTATGCTGACAAAAATTCACTGATAATTCAAGGTTATATTGTTGACGGATGTCCAGCCTTACGACAGTGGTGTTTTAGATCTGTCAATTTCAACCCATTTTACTGGTGGCACCAACTTATTTCAAACAGCGGGAACTTATTGGTACACCTGATAAGATTCAGCAATAAAATTGCTGAATAAAGTTTGTTCACTTCTTATGAGAATTACCTTTCATATTCTCATTTAATTCGACAGCTAAAACACTTGATGATGATATTTCAATAATAAAATTTGAACAATCAAATGATTCTATTCAAATTCGCCACATTGTAGATGTTGCAAATTTTGCAGGTATATTTTTCACTGGCAGTGGCCATAATTATTTTTTGCAAATCACGCCAAAATAACGTGTTTTAAGCACCTGAGAAGCGACCTCGAGGAGGTCCACTTACGACCGGTGTTTTTTAAGTCCTACTCCCAAAGGTCCTACTACACAAAAGCAGGACTTGAAGCAGAAGTAGGGCTTAAAAACACTAGTCGGAAATGAACCCCTCGATGCCACTCTTCTGCTGCTCACAACACATTTCCTAGCATGCGTTAGTAGACACTGCTAAAAGGCTTCATTATTTGAATCAAATTGCACACTAATATACATTTCATGTAATTTATGAAAACGAATAGTTTTTTTCGTACATGTAGCTTTCGATACGATTCCATATCATTGCATATTTTAGGATGAATAACAATCTAAGAAAATCGAACAGGCCTAAGGCAAAAAAACCACGTCGGTACAAATCTACAAGCACAAGCGAAGAAGCTATCCGAATAAATGCAAAGAAAAGAAAAACTGGTGAAGCATCGATTGAAAATATAAGATCCATACTCGGGAGGATGAAAATATTACTGGTCTATTTTTCAGTACGTTAATTTAGTACTGTAAATTTAACTAAATTCAATCCTATCGTTTTAATTTGAATCAAGTAATGTGAAGTGTAGGATATTTAAAGAGAAATATTTTGACGAACTTTTTTCATTGATTATTTAATCGAGAATTTCTGTATCCTATGGGAATAATCATTTAAGTGGAATTTGCCACATGGATGCTATTTGTAGCATTTTTGAGCGGGATATGCTTGCTAATAATTTTAAGTTCTGTTCTATACAATATATAAATTTTTGTTGTAAAAAAGGAAGTATAAATGTTGTAACCTGAATTTTAATTTTCATTGATAGAATGAGGATTTAAGGAGGTTAGGTTAGGTTGTATTTCGAATAAACATGAATTATTGTTCGAATCATTAGTCAAATTATAACAGGTTTATTAATTAGCACTAACTGTACAAAATTCGGGGTAAACTACTTGACCTCGGGCAACTTAACCCGAACACAAACCAATACCGGAAGCTAACCTTGAATTTTACTAATAGAATTCGTTGAGCGCCAGGTTATTTCCTACAAATAACCAAAGTTACTAGTTAAATACAAATTATGAATTTATTAATGGACCGGCCCACTCAGGCGGGTCACCCTGTACATTGGTAAAGGATGTTACAGGGACCACAGAAATACCGCGGAGAGCGCGGGGTAAGAAGTAGCGTCACTATACGCGATCACGGACACTTGTGAGTTCGAAAATGAAATTTTTATTGTTCTTGGGCGCAAACACCGTGCCCATAAATGACCTCGCGAGATCCAATTACGATATCCGCGAACACTGAATTTAAATTTACTACTCCATTAACGAGGCTGACCCATAGTCTGCTGCCTCGGAATGTTAGTGGCGAGGTTTCTCAGTCGCACACCATCTAAATTGACCGCTCACTTTATTTTACTACCAATAAACAAATTCCAACAACTAGAGAAATAGGTCAAAAGCTACCTGTGATTCGGCGGCGTCCTCGCCAGCAACCTCGGCTCGCCATTTTCTCTCGTGGTCTTTTTATATAATCGAAAACGTTTAAATGCTATACTCTGGCACCTGCCACTTGGAACGTCGAACAGAGAATGATTAAATGTGGCGAGATCCGCTGGCGTGCTCGCGAAACCGGAAGACGGTGGCGCTTACAAAGCTTACCGACATTACCGATATTTACGCTTAGTTCATATTCGCGAGCAACAGATGGCGACGGTACGCCGATCTTTAGCGCCGCTGCGTGGCGATTACCGGAATTAACCTCGTCGCTCAGGTTAGTTTGTTGACAAACTGTCAACAAAGCGACGGCGAACTCCTCTCCTTGGTGTTCTTGGTGCTGTCCAGTTATTCCTTCCATCGCTCGTGGTGGAACTTCGGCCGTGACGCGAGTATTGATCGCCATCGACCGGGCGGTGATCTCGTGGTGCTCGCGTGTGAATGTGAAATAAAATAATAGAATTAAAGATAAAATTCAGTATTGTACAGGGTTGGAATCCTCAGTCTGGCGAATAGGAATAGGTTCCCCGGGAGTCTAACCTCTCCCTTCAGGTAACCTGTCATTCAACTTATTTTTAAGAAAGAAACAATAACATAAATGTGAGTCAAAGTCAGGAGCCTGCCGAGCACATTACGCTCGACCCCTGACTTTCGACTGTCACAGACAGCCTCGGGCATGATTCTCTGCTCGAGGTTTCCAAAATTAAAGATTTTCTTAAAACAATCATTGTGCGTGGCAAAATACCACGTCACAATGTTTATACACTACCGTCGGAACTTGTGCGCACGGTGCTTGTGAGCGGTATTAAAAATCACTGCTGACTTTGAATCACGATATATCAGTGAAAAAAAGAGATAGGGCATTTTTAAAAAACAGTTGGAAAGCTTATGAAATTCCACGTCTAGTGATGCTAAACAAATAATTTTTTGACCCTCTGAAAATAATACAGCACGTGAGAAGTTAAAAAAAAAAAATTCAAGATTTTTTCAAATTCTCTACCTCAACTTCAACTTTTAGCATGACCTAGGGAAAATTTTTCCAAAATCTGAAAATTATACAACATAGAGTCTAAAATCTTATCTTTAATTTAAGCCAAGAAAACTTCAAAAATATTCATGGGTACCCGAGATATGATTAAAAATGTTCAATCGTATATAATATAATATAATCGTGTTCGTTTACCAGTATTGGCCTATAATCGGCAAAACGGACGGGCTAATACTGGCCCGGTTGTCAATTAAAAAGACCAGCCAATGCTGGAAGCCGTTATTGGCCCAATATCGGCAAAACAAACGAACCAATACTGGCCCGATTGTCAATTATAAAGTCCCACTGTATGCTGGCAGTCGATACTGGGCCAATATCGACAAAACGAACGGGCCAATACTAGCCCGGTTGTCAATTTAAAGACTAGCTAATGCTGGCAGCCGTTATTGGCCCAATACCGGCAAAACGAACGAACCAATACTGGCCCGATTGTCAATATATAAAGTCCAACTGTATGCTGGCAGTCGATAATGGGTCAATATCGGCAAAACAAAGGGGTCAATACTCGACCGGTTGTTGATTTAAAGACCAGCCAATGCTGGCATTCGATTTTAGGCCGATATTTGCAAAAGAAGCAAATGGACCTAAAATTCAATCCGTGTAACGAATAATCGATTCTAACAGTTTATGCTAGTTCGATATTGGCAAAATAATAAGTATGATATATCTTTACGTAAATATGTATGGTATTATTTATGGCAGGTTTTTGGCGTGAGTCGTAAAAATGAAAGCTATATCATTTTGTATTCATATATAGGTTTGCTTTATTTATTATACATATAATACAATCTCCGTATAATCTTAATCCTCAAATTAAATTACCTAGTGTAGACGTGTACAATATGAAACAGTTCTCTTACATTCATAAATATCAATGCAGTAAACTTATAGCTACAATGCCATCCATAACTTTAGTCAAAATACATTTTTTCTTAACATCAGCACCAGAAATTTTTGAAAGCGTTTTACTTTTTTTTGCCCATTTTGTATATTCCTATACGGGAAGAAGACAAAGGATATGAGAATAAGTTTTCAAGATCATGCCACGCAAATCCTTCAAAGCCTACATCTTTTATTGTTCGGCACGAGTCATCTTTATTGAAAGAATATATTGCTTTAATACTCAAAATTTTTCCAGTCGCAGTAATAATAACATTGTTTGGATGTTTTGTTGTGTAAAACAAATAGTAATTTTCCAATACATAGGTGATGAAATTTTTTAATAATAAATAGAAAAAATAATCTTCTATCGAATTATTTCAATAATTTACAAGAAATATTCGAATCCTTATTGGATTTTTTTTCAGTATTGAAATACTTAGAATTTTTTTTTTCTTAGAATTTTCCAGCCAGACACGCAATATTCGGCAGGTAATTGAATATTTCCTACACGATTTATATAAAAATTTCAAAACATATATTGGTTAATTACTTCCAAAAAAGTATTGGAATCTATTCAAAATCAATTGGAAGTATCAAAAAAAATTTTTAGAGTGTATGTTGAAATTGTATATTAAAACAAAATCACAAAAAGAGTCATTAATTACTTTCTTGAAAGGATTAGACTTGAAACCGCGAGGCTATAACCTAGCTTGCGTAATCAGCAGTGGTATCTCCAGCCGGGATCTCAGGATCCCCAGTCGGGACGCAAGTCCCAGGCAGCACCTCCGGAATTATTTTCATAATTAAAGAAGATGTTATAAATAAAAACGTTTTATTATAATTTTATATGTGACACTTATGAAACAAAGAAAGAATTTTTTCGAGAAAATAAATAAAAAATAAAACATTGCGAATCATTGTTTATGAATAATCGACCATTCTCAAAAGCAAAAATATTGATCTGCAAAATGTTGGTTGGTACGATGCTGGCTTACGGTACTGGCCCGATACTGGCATACGATATCGGCTCAATATTAAATGGTGTTATCATTACGTTGCATCACCGACGGTTGGAAAACGATATGGGTTCGATGCTGGCATACGGTACTAGCCCGATGCAGGCATACGGTACTGGCCCGATACTGGCATACGATATCGCCCCAATATTAAATGGTGTATAACATATGAAAAGTGGAGGTTAGGTTTATAATGTATGTATAATTTTCAAGTCTCAAGTGGTTTTAAATTTTTAATTATTGTGTTTCATTTTTCAATTGATTTTAAATATTGTAAATTTAGAATAATACTAATTATATTTATTTTAAACTTGTTTAGTTAGTCAACATTTATTTTAATGCCATTTTCGTAAAGGAACCATGAAAACTAAAAAATTTGTAATTTATAATAACAGTCTATTCATATTTTAAACTTTTTTTGCATGAGTACTTTCTTAAATTTTAATTTTTATTAAATTAAATATTAAATATTCATAATATTTTTAATGAAAATAGAATATATGTATGCAATAATAAAAACCACAACTTTGAGAGGAAAACTTGTTAATATAACTAAAAGATTTTATATAAAAACTTTACAAAACTATTAATGACTCAAAATACTTATATCAGTATAGGAATAAACAATATTGAAAAATACTGAAAGGATGAGTGTCAAAAGTATAGTGAAAATATGAACAAGTTATTTACTTTTTCAACCCTAATGGATTGAAGCAAATAAAATTTATAACATTTATAAGAATCAAATTTTAAAGAGCTCTACCCTTGTAGAAAAAAATAATTGGACCCGATTGATCCAATTGACCCCATTTCAAAAACATCATTTAAACCGATTGATTAATCGGATTCAATCAGGCAAGACCATTTTGAATCCGATTAATAAATTGGTTTCAATGATGTTTTTGAAATGGGTTTAATCGGATCAATCGGTTCCCATCGGGTCTAACTATTTTTTTTTACAAGGGTACTTAACATTATATAATTAAATATCAGTACCATCAATATGTAAAGGAATACTCTGACAGACATAAAGTTTTATTATGTTAAACAGAGCTTTTGTAAGGGTAAGTAATTTTCATATATATAATTTGAATATACAATATATGTATATAATATATTTAAATTATTTTGGGTTTAGGCAGTAGGTTAAATTAAATTTCTCTATAAACTGTGTTCGCCGGGAAAAGAATATTTGATTTCAATGTTGACAATAAGAAATGGTACAACCAAGGATCATAATTTCTATTTTAAAATATATGTAATGGACATAGAGATAGAGTATATTAATTGAGGAGTTATATTCAATAAGGCGACAGGCGCTCGAAAACCTGTAAAAGTATTGTCCGCCTCGTGATGTCATAGTCAAAAATTAAAAATCGAAATTCGAAAAAACCAAAAACATGGTTTTATAGCTCGTGAAAAATGAATGTTAGTTTCCTCTTACAGTTTTTTTATAACGTTGCAAATTTTCGAGTAAATTAATAAAAAGTGTGTTGGTTTTAAAGCATAGAAACCATGTTTTATTTCAATCCACTCGCCTCGAAAAATTCATTAATTAACGGATTGCGAAATTTTTTTTGCGTTCTACCCGTGTATCTCTGGTGGAGGCGACAGTGCTTGCAAAAAATTTTTTTGCTCATTGTTAAATGGTTTTTTTTTTAATCTGAAGAAAAAACCATGTTTTTCAAGCTTCGGACCGAAAAAGTGAGCGAGGAAGTTTGAGCTACAGTAAAGTTCCCGCGAACAAGTTGATCATTAGGGTATGGAGCAACTTTTTGGAAAATATCAACTCAATTGAACAATTACTTTCGAAAATACAACAAGTTGAACGCAAATGCGAATTAGGTTTTGACGCGATTTTACCGGTTTTGTTACGAGCAATGCAGGCGCGCCGATGAGTAGAAGCGAAGGAAGATAGAGAAAGAGAGTAGGAGTGGCATGCGATGAAAATGATCGTCAAAACCTAATTCGCATTTGCGTTCAACTCGTTGTATTTTCGAAAGTAATTGTTCAATCGAGTTGATATTTTCCAAAAAGTTGCTCCATATACTAATGATCAAATTGTTCGCTGGAAGTTTACTGTAGCTCAAACTTCCTCGCTCACTTTTTCGGTCCGAAGCTTGAAAAACATGGTTTTTTCTTCAGATTAAAAAAAAACCATTTAACAATGAGCAAAAAAATTTTTTACAAGCACTGTCGCCTCCGCCAGAGATTCACGGGTAGAACGCAAAAAAAATTTCGCAATCCGTTAATTAATGAATTTTTCGAGGCGAGTGGATTGAAAGAAAACATGGTTTCTATGCTTTAAAACCAACACACTTTTTATTAATTTACTCGAAAATTTGCAACGTTATAAAAAAATTGTAAGAGGAAACTAACATTCATTTTTCACGAGCTATAAAACCATGTTTTTGGTTTTTTCGAATTTCGATTTTCAATTTTTGACATCACGAGGCGGACAATACTTTTACAGGTTTTCGAGCGCCTGTCGCCTTATTGAATATAACTCCTCAATTTTAGTATTTAACCCATTAACGCCCAAAATCACAGACTTTGTGGTGGATTTTATTAAAAAAACTACCGAAAATTTGAAATTTTTTTTTATTCTTTTTTTTTCAAATCGATAAAGCATATTGATCTATTTCAAACTATGGACAAAGGTGGACAAAATAGTTGTAGTCTATAAAAAATATTTTTTGGTCCAGGTCCTTACGTTTTATCTTTTCTAAAATGGCGGAAAACTATGGAAATTTGGAAAAATACGCGTTTTTTCATGACATATCTAAGATAATTGAATAAAACACGTAATTTTATTGATCAAACTGCCAAAGTTTAAGTGATTAATTATGTACAGACCTCTTCTAGTATATGTAATGACCTGATTAATGGCGTATTCAATATGGCGCTTGGAGAACTTGGGAAATATCGAGTTTTTCCAAGATTATCGTTGATGAAAATTCCTGAACCGTTATTAAATTCAATTTTCCCATGTTTCTTGGCACATTATATGAAATTCCGGTGACAGTGTCAGAAAATTCAACATGGCGGATCCAATATGGTGGTCCGAATATTGACGATTTAATAATATGCTAATGAAAAAAGTATTTTCGTATTTTACGTAAAATTTATGATCAAAATTGTCTTTAGACATTTTTTGATTGATATCGCTAATTCAGCGGAAAAAATTCGTAAAGTTCTGAATTTATATTTTACGATCTGCATATTCTTCAACGCTTGGTGTATGTGGCTAAATGAAGTTAGATGATGGATTTAGTAAATGAGTAGATTGAATCAATATGATCTATTGAAAATTCTTATTTTGATTGTAATAAATATCAATTCATTTGGTTACAAAATTATATACATTTTTTTTGTCACATCAGTCATACCAGTAGTGGAATTTTGAAGCGTGAAACTTCTGTATGAAATTAAATTCGTTAAGTAGATCAAATAATCACTTTTGACCATTACGTTATGAAAACTAAACCAAGTAGAAGTCGAATAACTTTATTTAGTCACATACATCAAGCGTTGCAGAATATGCAGATCGTGAAATATAAATTCAGAACTTTACGAATTTTTTCCGCTGAAAATTTAAAATTAATCAGGTCAGTACATATACTGAAAGAGGTCTGTACATAATTAATCAATCAAACTTTGACAGTTTGATCAGTGAAATTCCGAGTATTAACCAATTATCTTAGAAATGTCATGAAAAAACGCGTATTTTTCCAAATTTCCATAGTTTTCCGCCATTTTGGAAAAGATAAAACATAAGGAGCTGAACCAAAAAATATTTTTTATAAACTAAAACTATTTTGTCCATCTTTGTCCATAGTTTAAAATAGATCAATATGCTTGATCCATTTGAAAAAAAAAGAATAAAAAAAATAATTTCAAATTTTGGGTACTTTTTTGAATAAAATCCGCCATATTGGCGGATATATAAATCATATAAATCGAAATATATATATTCCCTTTTTCGCTTTGGCAACAAGGGCCAAAAATGAGTTAAAAAGTCTGTGATTTTGGGCGTTCATGGGTTAATAGAAGAATTACATGAAATTAATTGTAAAGCTGAAATTTAAGAAAACAATTTTAGTAATTTATTTATTATTTAAAATTAGCCGTGCCGGTGAAAAAATACAAGTTACAATCGTGCATTCTCGGCAGTCCTCGAATTTCGACTAACCAACAATGCTGAACAATGCCGAACCGAAGAGCCGAAGCGAAGCCGAGAGAATACGAAGGGATAGTGGCAACCATATTCCATACATTTATGATTAACTTGAAGTACAGCACTTAATTTTTTGAATTAAAAATAAAACGGGCACAATTCACGTCAGCTGATTGCGCCCACGACATACTAAAGGTATAGTACACGCGGCGCAGTAGGAACTCAGAGGTAGTGATACCAACAGTCTCCGCTAGGCTCGCAGCGCAAGCTTGCCCGCTGTAAACCTGAAACCGCGTGTCTATAACCGAGCGCACGCAATTCTCAGCGGTATTTCCAGCCGGGATCTCAGGATCCCCAATCGGAACGCAAGTCCCAGGCAGCAGCTCCGGAAGAAACCAAAGGGTCACCGAGGAGCAGCAGTCTGATAAAAATATTTTGTATTGAAGAACACTAGGTACGCTGTCCAGGCTTTAGTGCAACTTCTAATTTAAATTAATAACTTATTTTCTGGGTACGCCACCCAGGCTCCAGAATATGAGTAGTGTTCGTGGGTACGCTGTCCAAGCTCCACTATAAACTCTTGTGCTTCTACCCGCTCTCTGGTCCGCTGCCCAAGCGTAAAGACGGTGCTCCTACTTTATTAGAGAGAGACGTACGCTGCTCAGGCTGTCTCTCCTCGTCTCATGATGTACGCTGCCTAGGCTGCCATCTCGTATATTCCTATCCACGGTGCACGCTATCACTGACTGCCGTGAAGAATATTTTTTAAGTTCTTCTCTAATTGGTGCACGCCACCCAGCCTGCCAATCACTATTTCTCTTAGTGCTTGTGCCTGCCGCTTTGGCGGCCAAGTAAATTTAGTTTGCATAAATATTGTAAGACTCGTAAATACGGGCACGACATATTTGGGGCTTTGCATTTTGGCGACAGCAGCGCCACCTACTTTTGAGATTATTAGTTTAGAGTTTCTTTACAGACTTCGCAGAGGGATTAGCCACCGAGCAATCCACTGTAGAGAGAGCATATTTATTTTAAGTTATTTGGTTCGCGACAGAAGCGCCACCTACTTTTGAGATACTTATTCGTTTAAAGTTTCTTTATAGATTTCGCAAAGGGATTTTCCACCGAGCAATTCGCAATAGAGAGAGCGTATTTACTTTAAGTTATTGGTTCGCGACTGAAGCGTCACCTACTTTTGAGATTGTTATTTGTTCAGAGTTTTTCTTTTAGATTTCGCAAAGGGATTTGCCACCGAGCAGCCCGCGATAAAGATAGTGTATTTACTTCAAGTTATTGGTTCGCGACAACAGCGCCACCTACTTTTTAGATTATTATTTGTTCAGAGTTTTTATTTTAGATTTCGCAAAGGGATTTGCCACCGAGCAATCCGCGATAGAGAGAGCGCATTTATCTTCGTTTATTTTGAGGTGTTTAGCTGCGACGACGGCGCCACCTATAGTCAAAAGTATTATTTATTTAAGGTTCCGCTCATGCTTTATAGAAATAGGTTTATTACTAAATAGCCTGCCTATCGAATCTGGAGCGTGCTATGGGCTCTCTGACTCTTTTTACAATGTAACAAGATGAACCAGATACTTTAATTTTGCTGCATATAGCCGCAGAATGAGTATGTTTGTAGTTAAATAATAGTTTGGACAGTAAAATAATTTTTTCAAATTCCAAAGAGCAAGACATTTATTTTAAAAGGTTCGCATACAAAAAATTTACTACTGGCATATATACAATGGATTTAGTCTACTGAAATTATAGTTTTCTAAACTGTAGAATATACAGATGTAATCTGTATAAAACGCAATTATATTCATTTTTATATTCATTCAAAATTTCAGTAAAGGATTAGAATATAGAAGATAATTAAAAAAATAATTATCATAGAAATTGAAAACTTATCTCATAGCTTGCAATTCAAAATGAAGTAGTCCAGTATGCAGCATCACGAATTAAAAAAAATTTGAAGTTCACTATGAATAAAAGCCGGATAAAATGAAAAAGTATAAAAGATTTTGTACACGAACCGACCGGAATTTTTTTCAAAAAATGTTTATTATTAAAGAAAGATGCCAAATTGGTTCTCAATGGCAAAACGCGAACAAGTTTGACATTTATGAAACCTTCTCGTGAAGACTTTATTACCGGCGTCTCACACAGAAGGATCTGAACTGTTTTAAAAACCGACTAGGGACATGTGGCTTTGCTGACCGAAAATTTTTTTCCTATAAGCAATCTTGAGAGGTTCTTTTCCTCCTTGAAGAAGACTATTGTCCTGTATCTAGTTAAGAAATTCTAGACGTTTATGATGATTTTCACGAGTGAACGAAGGCGTTTATTTTTCAAGAAAACAATTTTGAATATAAGCTTCACGGACAATCCATTTAACACTGAATTTGCAAGCAAGGCGTTACATAAACATAAAATATTATAATATCTGTATATGTAATTTTACACAATCTTTAAAAAAATCGAAAGTTGTTTATTTTCGCATTCAGATTTATTCTGAGATGTTTTGAAGAATGATAATAAATTTATATTCAAAAATTAATAAAAATGCAATTTAAATATTCGCGGTATTAAGTATCACATTTGAATTATTATTAATTTTAACTAGTTCTGAAAATGGTCAGAACTGTGAAATATTCTAGCTTTATAGTGAAAGTGCCATTTTTAAATTTCAAAGTGACATGCTTGATAACATGTTCATTATTGTATTGACCCATATTCATAAAAGTTGTGTTCATTTCTTTGGCATAGGGTCAGTTTCTTCTTATTATCTTTGATTAAAATTATTATTATTAGATTTAAAAATGCGCAAAAAAGAAAAGAAAGAAAGGCAAACGTTTCGGCCACATATGGGGGCCCTCTTCAGTGCCATAAATTCAAATATTAATTCAAAATTTCTGTAAAGAATTACAATATAGAAGATAATTAAAAAAGAATTATCATAAAAATTAAAAACTTATCACATAGCTTGCAATTCAAAATGAAGTAGTCCAGTATGCAGCATCACGAATTGAAAAATTACTTAAAGTTCACTATGAATAAAAAACCGGATAAAATGAAAAAATATAAAAGATTTTGCACACAAACCGACCGGAATTTTTTTCAAAAAATGTTTAGTATTAATGAATGATGCCAAATTGGTTCTCAATGGCAAAACGCGAACAAGTTTGACATTTATGAAACCTTCTCGTGAAGACTTTATTACCGGCGTCTCACACAGAAGGATCTGAACTGTTTTAAAAACCGACTAGGGACATGTGGCTTTGCTGACCGAAATTTTTTTTCCTATAAGCAATCCTGAGAGGTTCTTTTCCTCCTTGAAGAAGACTATTGTCCTGTATCTAGTTAAGAAATTCTAGACGTTTATGATGATTTTCACGAGTGAACGAAGGCGTTTATTTTTCAAGAAAACAATTATCAAGCCTGTCACTTTGAAATTTAAAAATATATCTATATAATTTACTAATCGTATTTGTACAAAAAACAGATAGAATATATATAATATACATTTTTCATCTGCAGAATTTATGACATAACCCGTAAACTGACTAACTTTATTTGTAACATTAATAGATTGAACTCATAGAAAATACATAACACGTGGATCAATAAGCCCCGGGAGTGACACATAGATGGCGTTGCCAACAAAAGTTTAAAGGCTTTTGGAGTATTATTTTGAGCAGCCTATCAGCTCATGATGCAACGCAGAAGTTGTAAATTAAAGCACTTGAATGTAAGTATGTACTCTTAAAAGTTTTAATATAAAAATCTCATACTGAGAGAAATACAGACTAGTTCTTAGTGACTAGTCAAGCGCAGAACATCTGCTTGTCAATAATGGCGGCCAACAACTAACTAACTGACTGGCGGTACTCTAGAACGCCATAGAACAAGTAGTACTCTAGAGTTATTACGCGCGGCCCCCACTCCGCTGAGTGGTGGGGTGGAACTACGGTTCCCTACAGTACTCCCCCCGGAGTGTTAACGATTAAAACTAAAATTTTAACCTCTTAGCGCTTCAGTTACAAATCGCAATTGTATAAAATAGATTAACAAGTTTGCATGTAAAATGCTTACTAAAAAAAAAAATCTAAGTTAAAGTACGCTTTATCGAAAATTGAGGTTTAAGATGCCTAAAATACATTTAAATTTTATTTTGGCGAGTGACTATCTTCATATATGATCTAGTAACTATTTTATAACTTATTTTCTAAATCAGTCTCGCATTTTCAGTCTTCACAAACCTAATTCTAATACTTTACATGGCGAAACATCACATTAAATAGAGCCAATAGGCGCTGTGCCGATAAGACTTACAAGAAGAGTGACACTAGAATTTACACCAAAAATTACAACCAGAGCCATAATAAAAGTTCAAACCAGAGTTACAATAAAAGTTTAAACAAGAGTTATAATAGAAGATATAATAAAAGTTACACGGAAAAAAATTTGGTAGAAATGCTGCTCTACCTCTGGTGCTCCTGCGCCACTACACTGGAGGGCAACTGCAGCCCTCTTCATGAGTTAGCAGGTTTACTTTTTTGTGGACTAACTGCTCTCCCACAATTGCGGGAGAGCTGCTGCCCCACAGGAGGGAATGCTGCGGCGAGTCATATAAACTGATATTTGACTATACTTTTCAATGGACAATTCAATTGTTTTGATATTTCTGAAATCGTCGATAAATATTATATCTTTTGAAGATTTGTTTAATTTCTTAAAATGATGTGAAATTATTTAAAATGTCAACATTGAGGTAAGGTTATTTGTAAACGGATCGTAATGAACCAAAAAGTAGTTGTGTGTATATATATATATATACAGGAAACATCATTTCAATGGGCACTTTCATGTAAATCATAAAAAACTTAAAATTTGTACTTTCGCCTGCTTTTGCATTTGCCTGCCGATGCGGTGCAACTACACTCTCTACCAAAAGGAGCGCTGTGTTCCTTCGACGTAAGTCAACTGCTCCCCCAAAAAGGAGCAGCTGCTCACCCACAAAGGGAACGCAGCATACCCAAATGCATAGTCGCACAACTCTCCTCCGCTAAACGCAACAGCTCCACCGCTAGGGGCAGCATCTGCGCCAAATTTTTTTCCGTGTATAATAAAAGTTTTATACATTGAAAGTAACTCTTTTTTTCCGAGTGTACGTTTTTATTGTCGGTACATTAGTTTGATTTGAATCATCATCGCCAGTTTTAGCGTTATTGTCTATGGCTTCGCGAAGAAGATACGCAGGTTTTAAATGCTCAACAGAAACTTGGCTAGGTGTACCGCAAACATCAATTTCGTACACTCTGTCTGATGTACGTCTAATAACTTTGTGAGGACCGGTCGCTCGAGTGACCCTCTGGCTGCTCCCATACGTAGAAAAACATGCGAGCTTGAAGGTAGATGATTGGACGACGGATGGTAGGCGGTCGTGCGAATTTTATGACATCCGGTAAGTTGCAAGAGAGCTGTGAACAAACGCGACTCAAATTGACTGCCCTGGTCTGTTGTTAGCTTTTGAGGAGAACCGTTTCGCGAAATCCAGGTATCCACAAAAGCTCGACAAACAGTGAGAGCTTCGATGTTTGGGAGCGGGACTGCCTCAGGCCAACGAGAGAACCGGGCAATCATGGTAAGGCAGTATTTGAAACCATTACTATTCGGAAGAGAACCGACTAAATCCATATGGATGTGTTTAAATCGTCCGTCAGGAGCTACAAAATGGGCTGGAGACAGATGATTGTGCCGAGAGATTTTGGACTTCTGGCAGTCTAGGCATGATTTAGATAGCCTAGTTATGTCTCGGTGCATGGCAGGCCACACGTAGCGTTTGCGGATGATGCGATCCGTAACCTTCGCGCTCGGGTGAGCAGGATTATGGAAGAGATGGAAAACGCGTTCACGCATTACGGACGGTATATATGAACGTAATGTGTCACCGGTAAGGTCACAAAACACGGTGTGACGTTCTTTTCCCCACTGAATTTTCTTAAAGTTGAGCGAGCATTGCGGATCGGCTACGATGCGTTTAAGTTCATCATCGGATTTTTGAGCTTCGGCGATTTCGGACAAATTAAACTCTGTTGGAAGATGGATTGCGTTTACCCTTGATAAAGAGTCCGCGACTACGTTTGTTGGACCAGGTTGGTATTCGATTTGGGTTTCTGAATTGAGATATGAAAGATACCAGGGCTGTTAGTTGAAGTTTGCCGGTTTTTTCAATAAAGAAAACACTTAATTCTCAAGGGAATCTCAAAAAAATTTTATTCAAAGTATTGACCATTGGATTCTACACATTTTGCTCATCTTTCAGGCAAATCATGGATACCATTCCAAAAAAACTTTTTCTCTTTCAAGGCGAACCATTCGACGAGCCATTTTTCGACTTCTTCAAAATTGGCGAAGCGCTGCTCTGCGAGTGAGTGTCCCATCGATGCATTGTCTTACGGCCAAAGCGATTTGGCCTTGGAGTCGATAGGCCGACCTCACCAGGTGAAAGCCATGATTTTTTCCGCTTCGGGTTCTCGAAATAAATCCATTTTTCTTCCCCCGTGACAATTCGATGCAGAAAAGATTTCCTTTCGAACCGCTGAAGCACCATTTCACAAATGGTTTTTCGATTTTCCATTTGTCTATCTTTCAGTTGGTGTGGTACCCATTTTCAATACTTCTGGATTTTCCCATGGCTTTTAAACGTTGGCAAATTGCTCCTCGGGTCACATTTAGTGTTTGTGCCAATTGTTTTTGCGATTGGGTTGGGTCTTCATCCAATAACGCCTGCAATTTCTCGTCTTCAAACTTTTTCGCTGCACCAGGATGTTCATTGTCTGTTAAATCGAAATCTCCACTTTTAAATTGACGAAACCATGTCTCACATGTTCTAATCACTGGAGCATGTTCACCATAAGTTTCTACTAGCAATCGATGAGCTTCAACTGCTTTTTTCTTTTGATAAAATAAGAAAAGCAACGAATGCCGCAAATGCGATTTACTTGGAACGAAACTCGACATATTCACTGAGGTACACAACTATGATGCCATTATTTTGGCAGAATGTAATTGTGTATTTTTGAAGGTTATTGTCCATAGAAAAATATGACATAGATGCCAAATCATAGAAATGTATACATATCTCTAGCGACATCTATGAGTAAAACCGGCAAATTTCAACTAACACCCCTGGTAGTTGCCTTTGTTGACGTGGAGATGCCTTTTCGGAGCGTTGAACAAAAGCATGTCGGTAACCACCTTGAAGTCACGACCCTCGAGAAAATGTCGAAAATATCGTGTAGCTTCAAAAATGGCCGTAAGTTCTCGGTCATAAGCACTGTAATTCCTTTGAGCTTGAGAGAAGCGCCTCGAAAAGAATGCTAAAGGCTTCCAATCCGAATCAAAAAGCTGTTCCAGGGTGGCACCCATACAAGAATCCGAAGCGTCAGTAACCAGACGTGTTTCAGCGTTGGCGTCTGGATGAGCAAGAAGAGCAGCGTTTACTAGATCATTTTTGATCTTGAAAAACGCCTCTTCGGCCTGCTGGGTCCAAACAATATGTCGTTGATCGTTCCGACGAGAGTCGCATAGGTAAGAGTTCAATGGTGCTTGAGCCTGAGCAGCGTGAGGAAAGCTACGCCGATAAAAGTTTATCATCCCTAGGAACCGACGCATTTCCTTGACCGTTTTGGGCTTAGGAAATTGTAAAGTCGCCCGCACCTTCTCGGAGGTGGGTTTAAAACCATTTTGGTCGATAAGATGACCAAGAAACTCGAGCTCATTCTGACCGAACTGGCACTTGGAAACGTTTATATGCAGAGAATAATCTCTAAAACGTTGAAAAACGGTTCGGAGATGCATCTCATGCTCCTCAGAATTTGAGGAAGCAATGAGGATGTCATCAATGTATGCAAATACGAATTCGAGATCCCCGAGAGCGCTATAGATATAGCGTTGAAATGACTGACCAGCATTGCGTAGTCCGAATGTCATTGTCCTATATTCGAAAAGACCAAATGGAGTAATGACAGCAGTTTTTTGTATATCTTCAGGAGCGATTGGCAACTGATGATAAGCCATCTTCAAATCGAGCTTGGAAAATATTGTTTTTCCACGTAAATTGGCCGAGAAATCATGTCACCGTTAGTCTTTTTCGTCATATGAATGGGTGAAGCCCAAGGGCTGCTGGAAGGCCTACAAATGCCTTGATCCAGCATTTGTTTAAATTGTTGTTTAGCAGCAGCAAGTTTATCTGGTGCCAAACAGTGTGCACAGATCTGATACCGACGCAGCCACAACTACAGAAGCACCTCCTGTCAGTGAGAAGGGAGTACGGAAAGGCGGTGGCGCGCGAAGCCTCTCTTTTCTCCCTTTTCTCCTCGCTTCCTCCTTGCAATGCTATTTTTAGACTTCACGCTTTCGGTATTTCGGATATCGAGTCAAAATTGAGAATTGTATTTCTCTGGACTCCGCACAAAAGAGGCGCGAAGCAGACGACAATTTCAAATTTACGAAATATGTTATTTAAGATAAGACACTTTTTTCCCGAAATTTTGTAAAAAATCTGCCTGAAATAAACATCTAAAAGATCATGTAAACTTTTAAAAGCATTTGAACACTTTAAAAGTAAATTTTCACTAGAATTTTACGCCAATAAATGTTCAAAATTATAATCAATATATATTTTTATATTCGAATTTCCATACTTCTTATCAATTTTGTAAATTAAAAAAAATTTCAGTCAGAGAGATATTTTCTATTAAAAAGAGATAAACATAAAATTCAAGTTTAAAATTAACATTCTCAGTTTTATGTTAGAAATATTTTCATTTTTTCAAATTTTCAAGCACAGACTTTTCATTCAAAAAATGAAATGCTCTACAAAAAGGAAAAATTTTCTAATAGAAATGGATAAATTAAAAGCTAAAATATGTTTTCATTGATATCTTCAAATGAACATGTAAATATTTATCGATATCAAATTTTACATGAAAATTTTTGTTTGAAGTTTTTATAGCTTGTTACAATTTGACAAGATCATATGGACGAGTTCAATCTTTTAAATGAAATATCTTGTAATTTTTAATTTGTCTGTTCTTCTGAAATCGGGGGAAGATTTAAACAGTAAAAAAAAAATTTCCCATGGAATTCAAGGTCAAAAATGCTCAAAGTTCTATATCAAGATTATAATTACTAAATTTTGAGGCTATGTAAATAAACTACTTCATTGAGAAAGTAATTCAGCTCTGTAGAGCATTTTTATATTTTGAATTCAAAATCTGTGCTTAGACCACAAAAAAATGAGATAAAAATTTTTTCACCATAAAACTAAGAATGTAGATTTTAAATTTATTATGTCATATATTTATCTCTTCATAATGGAAAATACTCTGCACATAATTCTCTGTTTCGATATTTTTTAAATGTACGCGAATATTTAAGAAATTCATAAGTATTTCACCTTTTTATGAAAATTAAAAATTTCCAAATTATATTGTATATATTGGATATATTGTATTGTAAGTTTAAACATAGGACGACTTAAAATTTCACAATGACATTATTTTTCAAGTACTTCTTCAATTTTGAGAATTCTTTCAGAGGTTTATTTCAGGTGAGTGACTTTTCCTTTTTTTAATGAAAAATTTTATAATTCTAAATTTCACTCATCTTGTATCATTGTAAAAAGATTTTAAAACTTCAAAAAAAATTTGTCAGTTTATTTCAAAGTCAATAAATATTCAATGTTTGAAATTGAAATATTAAGTGAAAGATTTTCAAGCTCTGGGAATCAACTACTTTAATAACACAATTTATCTTGTTTGTAAAGCATCTCAATTTTCAAATTGAAAGTCTCCGCATAGATTACAAAAACGTAAAATGAAAATACTTCTTATTATAAAATATAAAATATCGATTGCAAACTCAAAAATTATTTGTCTGAAATAAAAGTCTTGAAGATCTTGTAAAAATAATGGGAGATTTGAATACTTCTAAAATAAACTTTCAGTGAAATGGTGAAGTAATAAATGTTCAAAACTTAAATCAAAATATCAGTTTACAAATTTTATTGCGTAAATTAACTACTTCAATTTGAAAATTACTTGAAAAAATATTACATTTAAAAAATTTAGGCACATAAAATAACGGTTTAAAATCCACATTCATAGATTCATGGTAAAAGCAGGCCAAATAAACGCAGACTTTTAATCAAAACAATGAAATGCTTTACAGAAGGTCGAAATTTTCTTATTGCTGTAATTGATCAAATTTATGAAGTTAAAACAATTTTTAATTGATGCTTTTGCACAAACCTTCAAACATTCATTAATTTAAAATTTTACTCAAAATTTGATCTTTCAGCGTTAAAATCTTTTTACAATTGTACAAAATCTTATAAATATTTATTTTAAGCAAATGTTTTTATAATATTCGAAATATAAGTGTAATTATTTTAATTGAATATTTCGTAAAATTTTGAATTTAGCTGATCTTGTGAAATTGTTGAAAGATTTGATCAAATTCAAAATCGATATATTCAATTTTATACTAAAACTATTTTCATCTCACGTTTTTGTGGCCTAAGCACAGTTTTTAAATTTAAAATATAAAAATGCTCTACAAAGTTAAAATATTTTCATGTATTTACAGTCTTGAACGTTCATTGAACGATGAAAAATATTATTTTTGCAAACTAAATGATTGGTTTCTTCCTCATTAAATTAAAAAATAGCGTATATTTAATAACAGATTGTATCTTTAAAAGGCTCTGAATATATACGCACTCAGAAAAAATATTTGAATCAAACACATTATATGTTTGACCATATATCAATGCACTAATTTCTTTGTTTTAAAGAAAAATTAATTTGATTCAAACAAATATTTATTTGGTTCAAAGATATTTTGTTTGTATCAAACAAATTTTATTTCATTTAAACAAATCATTTCTTTACATCAAAGAAAGTGTTTCAAACAAATAATTTTTTTGATTCAATCAAATCTTTTTTCTGAGTGCATAATAACTAATTTTGTTTTGAAATAAAAAATTTTGTTATCGTTCAATGAACGTTAAATACTGTAATTACATGTATTTTCTAAATCAAGTGGTTGATTCATAAAAACTGAAGATGTGATTAATATCTTCACATAAAACATAAAGCATTTATTGACTTTGTATTTCATTGGAAATTTTTTTTTTACCTATTAAATCTTCCCCCGATTTCAGAAGAACAGACAAATTACAAGATATTTCATTTAAAAGATTGAACTCGTCCATATGATCTTGTCAAATTGTAACAAGATTTAAACACTTCGAACAAAAAATTTAATGTAAAATTTGATATCGATAAATATTTACATCACTGACAGGAGGTGCTTCTGTAGTTGTGACTGCGACGGTATCAGATCTGTGCGCACTGGTGCCAAACGGCGCGCACGCTCCGCAAGAGGCGGACCTCGAGTCACAATGTGATGCAGTGTGCTCAGATCTGATACCGACGCAGTCACAACTACAGAAGCACCTCCTGTCAGTGAGAAGCGAGTAGGGAAAGGCGGCGGCGCGCGCTGCCTTTCTTTCTTCCTCGTCCCTCTTGCACGCGAGAACGACTCGTCCCACTTCTCCTTATTCTCCTTGCTTCCTCCATGCAAAGCTATTTTTAGATTTCACGCTTTCAGTTATCGAGTCGAAATTGAGAATTGTATTTTGCTCAATTCCCTGCAAAAGAGGCGCGAAGCAGACGACAATTTCTAATTTATGAAATATATTTTTCAATAAACAACACTTTTTTCAGATATTTTGGGAAAAATCTGCCTAAAATAAACATTTAAAATATCTTATAAAATTTTATAAGCATTTAAACATTTCAAAAATAATCTTTCAGTAAAATTTGGTGCCAATAAATGTTTAAAATGTAAATCAATATATATTTTTCTATTTAAATTTCCAAACTTCTAATCAATTTTGTACATTTAAAAAATTTTCAGTAAGAAAGATATATTCTATTAGGAAAAGATAAACATAAAATTCAAATTTAAAATTTACATTCTCAGTTTTATGTTAGAAATATTTTCATCTTACATATTTGTAGCCTAAGCACAGACTTTTCATTCAAAAAATGAAATGCTCTACAAAAAGGAAAAATTTTCTAATAGAAGTGGATAAATTAAAAAGTTAAAAAATGTGTTCATTGATATCTTCATATGAACATGTAAATATTTACCGATATGAAATTTTACATGAAAATTTTTGTTCGAAGTGTTGAAATCTTGTTACAATTTGACAAGATCATATGTACGAGTTCAATCTTTTTAATGAAATATTTGGTAATTTTTAATTTGTCTGTTCTTTTGAAATCGGGGGAAGATTTGAAAAGTAAAAAAAATTTTCCAATGGAATTCAAGGTCAATAAATGCTTAAAGTTTTAAATCAAGATTTTAATTACAAAATTTTTAAGTTTTATAAATCAACCACTTGACTGTCCGCGTCGTTCGGGGGAGGAATCTGTTTGTTTCTCCCCTGGGTGGCGCGGCTAGTCGGTTATCCTAGAGGGCGTGTGGCCGCGGGTGGAAGTTCCGAGCGAACGGATGATGGAAGAGTCGTACGCGACTTTAATGGAACCAACCACCCGTGAAGTTTAAAGCCGAAAGGCGGTTCCGTGGGTGGTGTATTGGTTCGAGAGAGGGGGTTTTTTGGTTTTAACAGGTATGCCTAGACCCGTCCTAGGAGAGTCCTGTACAACGTCTATAAAAGATTTTGCCATTTTTCCTCCTCACCAAAAAAGAAAAAAAAAAAAAAAAAAAAGTGTAAAATATTTTCATTTTGGACCTGAGAAACTTGAGATAAATCTTTAAGCATTTATTGACTTATAATTGCATTGCAAGATTATTTAATCAGTGTTCAAATCTTCCAACAATTTTGTAAAATCAGCAATATTTAAAATGTTACGAAATATTTAATTTAAATAATTGCACTTATTTTTCAAATATTTTAAAAAACATTTACCTATAAAATAAAGATTTATAAGATTTTGTAAAATTGTGGAAAGATTGGAACGCTGTAAGATAAAATTTTGAGTACAATTTTAAATTAATGAATGTTTGATGGTTTAAATAAGTATTTTCCATTAAGATGAGATAAATATATGACATATAATAAGTTTTAAATCTACATTCTTAGTTTTATGGTGAAAGAATTTTTATATTACTTTTTTTGGCCTGAGCATAGATTTTGAATTCCAAATATAACAATGTTCTACAGAGCTGAATTACTTTTTGAATCAAGTAGTCATTTACAAAGCTAATTACAAAGCTTAAAAATTTTGTAATTAAAATCTTGATTTAAAACTTTAAGCATTTATTGACCTTGAATTCCATTGGAAAATTTTTTTTACTGTTCAAATCTTCCCCCGATTTCAAAAGAACAGACAAATTAAAAATTATAAAATATTTCATTAAGAAGATTGAACTCGTACATATGATCTTGTCAAATTGTAACAAGATTTCAGCACTTCGAACAAAAATTTTCATGTAAAATTTCATATCAGTAAATATTTACATGTTCATATGAAGATATCAATGAACACATTTTTTAACTTTTTAATTTATCCACTTCTATTAGAAAATTTTTCCTTTTTGTAGAGCATTTCATTTTTTGAATGAAAAGTCTGTGCTTAGGCTACAAATATGTAAGATGAAAATATTTCTAACATAAAACTGAGAATGTAAATTTTAAATTTGAATTTTATGTTTATCTTTTCCTAATAGAATATATCTTTCTTACTGAAAATTTTTTAAATGTACAAAATTGATTAGATGTTTGGAAATTTAAATAGAAAAATATATATTGATTTACATTTTAAACATTTATTGGCACCAAATTTTACTGAAAGATTATTTTTGAAATGTTTAAATGCTTATAAAATTTTATAAGATATTTTAAATGTTTATTTTAGGCAGATTTTTCCCAAAATATCTGAAAAAAGTGTTGTTTATTGAAAAATATATTTCATAAATTTGAAATTGTCGTCTGCTTCGCGCCTCTTTTGCACGGAATTGAGCAAAATACAATTCTCAATTTCAACTCGATAACTGAAAGCGTGAAATCTAAAAATAGCTTTGCATGGGGGAAGCAAGGAGAATAAGGAGAAGTGGGACGAGTCGTTCTCGCGTGCAAGAGGGACGAGGAAGAAAGAAAGGCAGCGCGCGCCGCCGCCTTTCCCTACTCGCTTCTCACTGACAGGAGGTGCTTCTGTAGTTGTGACTGCGTCGGTATCAGATCTGAGCACACTGTTCGTAACAGGTGGTAAAAATAATTGCTAAAAGAAGTGACTAGTTTGAATACAATGATAGAGAACAAATTTTTGTGCAAGAGTTAAATTAAATTTCCAAATAGAAAATAATTTTCTTTAAACAACATTTAAATGAGGTTCTTGAAACATTTGTCATTTTAAAAATAAAATAAATCAACAAGTATTCGAAGATAAATACAAGTTTAGAATAATAGTAATGACTAGTTAGCCGAGACACTTACAAGGTTACGTGGTAAACGTAGACTTGATTTCAATTCGCTATTTGCCAGAGTTATTAAATTAAGAAGATAAATTTTCATTAAAAGTACAATAACTAACGACACCCAGGGGGGTTAGGATAGTTACGCGTAAACAATTTTTCAAAATGTTAAACTAAATGCTTCTGTTTAAATATTAATAATAATTTCAATGTTTGCTAATAATAAGGACGCTCGATAGGAAGAAAAACATAAGGTTGAATTAGCCGTTGACTTGGCTTGACAACATCAAAGGTCACCAAAACATGACGCTCACTTTAAAATTTTAAATCGACGTGAATTTAATACAAATTTCATTTATGACGCTAATCTTTAAAATTTAGAAGTTGTGTAAAACATTTAAACAAATATTTAACAATGTTTAAAACTAAAAAGCATTGAAATCCAGTGCGATTAATGTCACAAAGTTTGGCAAGGAATGCCTTTGAAAATGAAATAGTTTCGTTTAGACAGAAAAGACATTGTTTAAAGCAAGGTACAACCCTTTGGAAGGTGTCAGCTGTCCACTGTCATGTACAATTCCATGGTCCTCCTTGCACTCGTCCACAAATCGACGGTAAAATATTGCGTCCTCCTTCAATCAGGCATTGCTGGCCGGTAATTTATAAAAATCCCATTCAAATTTGGATGGTAAAGATGCGTTGCTGAGACGACGCCATCACGTCGGGGTCACCCAGGGTCACCAATATAGGCTTTTGGAGTATTATTTTGAGCAGCCTATCAGCTTATGATGCAACGCAGAGGCAGTGTTCTCAGATTGCAAACCGGGGTACCTACAGACGCGATTGCACGCCGTGTCCGCGTGAAGCGAGTAGGGAGACGACGGGGTGCGCGGCTTTTGTTTCTTCCTCGTCGTTCTTGCGTGCGAGAACGGCACCTCCAACTTCTCCTTATTCTCCTCGCTTCCTCCTTGCAATGCTATTTTTCGATTTCATGCTATCTGTTAGAGAGTCGAAATTGAGAATTGTATTTTTCTCGACTCCGTGCAAAAGAGACGGGAAGCAGACGACAAATTTCGAATTTACGAAATATTTAGTTATAGAATTAATACTTCTTTTTCAATATTTTTAAAAAAATCTGCTTCATTTGAACATCTGAAATCTCCTACAAAATTGTATAAGGATTTTAATACTTGAAAAATAAAAGATTTAATACCAATCAATATTTACAATTTTAACCAATATAAAAATTGAATAGAATTTTAGGTTTTCAAATTAAATCTTAAATCATGAGTTTCGGATTTCTATTCATCTTATCCGTATATTTAGAAAAAATTTAATGAGTGAATTATTTTCTATTAAAAAGAATCTCTTAATAGAAAATTTAAATTTCTATTCAAGTTCAAAATCGATATATTCAATTCTACAGTAAAATTATTTTAATCTTAATTTTTTTAGCCCAAGCATACATTTTGAGTTAAATATATAACAATATAATTTATGTACTTCTATTAGAAAGTTTTTCCTTTACGTAGAGTATTTCATTTTTTGTTAAAAAAATGTAAGATGAAAATATTTCTAACGTAAAATTGAGTATATCAATTTTAAGCTTGAATAAAAATTTTAATTTTCTATTAAGACATTTTTTTTGATAGAGAATAATTCTCTGATTAAATTTTTTTTTAAATGTACGGGTAAGATGAATGGAAATCCGAAATTCATGATTTATGATTTAATTAGATAACCTAAAATTCTATTCAATTTCTATATTGGTTAAAATTGTAAATATTGATTGGTATTAAATTTTTTATTTTTCAAGTGTTAAAATCCTTATACAATTTTGTAGGAGATTTCAGATGTTCAAAACAAGCAGATTTTTTTAAAAATATTGAAGCAGAGATTTTTATTTAAAAAATTAAATGCTGTACGAAAAAGAGAATTTTTTCAAATGAAGTGATTGACTTAAAATGTAAAGAACTTTTAAATTAATATATTGACGTGAAATTTTAAACATTTTTTGACTTTTTATTTTACTGGTTAATTATATTTCGAGTTTTTAAATCTCCTATTAGTTTTTCAAGATCTTCCAACAGTTTAATTCAGGCAAGTATTTTTCAAGTACAAAATCGATATATTCAATTCTATAGTAAAATTATTGTTATCCTAATTTTTTTAGCCTAAGCATTCATTTTGAGTTTAAAATATAAAAATATAATTTATGTACTTCTATTAGAAATTTTTTCCTTTACGTAGCGTATTTCATTTTTTATTAAAAAAATGTAAGATGAAAATATTTCTAACCTAAAATTGAGTATATCGATTTTGAACTTGAATAGAAATTTAAATTTTCTATGAAGACATTCTTTTTAATAGAAAATAATTCTCTGATTAAAATTTTTTTAAATGTACGGGTAAGATGAATGGAAATCCGAAATTCGTGATTTAAGATTTAATTTGAAACCTAAAATTCTATTCAATTTCTATATTGGTTAAGATTGTAAATATTGATTGGTATTAAATTTTTTATTTTTCAAGTATTAAAATCCTTATACAATTTTGTAGGAGATTTCAGATGTTCAAATGAAGCAGATTTTTTCTAAAATATTGGAAAAAGAAGTATTAATTCTATAACTACATATTTCGTAAATTCGAAATTGTCGTCTGCTTCCCGCCTCTTTTGCACGGAGTCGAGAAAAATACAATTCTCAATTTCGACTCTCTAACAGATAGCATGAAATCTAAAAATAGCATTGCAAGGAGGAAGCGAGGAGAATAAGGAGAAGTTGGAGGTGCCGTTCTCGCACGCAAGAACGACGAGGAAGAAACAAAAGCCGCGCGCCCCGTCGTCTCTCCCTACTCGCTTCACACGGACACGGCGTGCAATCGTGTCTTAAGGTATCCCGGTTTGCAATCTGAGCACACTGCGCAGAGGTTGTAAATTAAAACACTTGAATATAAGTATGTACTCTTAAAAGTTTTAATATAAAAATACACTCCGCTGAGTGGTGGGGTGGAACTACGGTTCCCTACAAGTTATGTATGATTTTTCATGAGTATCAACCTTCAAAAGATACCTGTCAAAATTTCATGACATTCTGATGTTTGGTACACGAGTTACAGTGATTTAAGTGACGCTAGTCTTGTTGTTCTCAAAACAATGGACTCGAAACAATTTCGTGTGTTGATTTACCATTGCTTTTTGATGAAAAAAAAAAACAGTGCAAGCTCAGCAATGGCTTGAAAAGTGCTACGGGGACTCTGCTCCATCAAAAACAACCATTTGTCGGTGGTATGCTGAGTTTAAATGTGGTCGTACAGACACTGAAGATGCTGAACGCTCCGGCCGGCCAAATGATGTAGTTACACCGGAAACCATAAAAAAGTCCACCAAATCGTTTTCGAAAACCGTAAATTAAAATTGCGTGAGATAGCTGACACCTTAAAGATATCATATGGCAGTGTGTACGCTATTTTGCATGAACATTTGTCTATGAGGAAGCTGTTGTCAAAGTGGGTGCCGCGATTGCTCACGGTGGATCAAAAACGATCTGGCCCCCAGCGACTACTACCTGTTTGCAAACCTCAAAAAAATGCTCCAAGGAAACAGATTCTACTCCGACGAGGAAGTCATCACCGAAACGAGCGCTTATTTCGAGGCCAAAGATAAATCGTTCTACAAGAAAGGTATTGAGATGTTAGAGAAGCGCTGGACTGATTGTGTTGCTTTTGAAGGTCACTATGTTGATGAATAAAGTCGAGTTTTGCCAAAAAAATGTGTTTTTCCTAGTTAGTCCCGGGACGTATTGATCCACGTGTTACATCTCTTCTCAATGGGAAATAGCTCGCCAACTGAAAATTGTTTAAATGTACGAATTTTTTAAGAAGTATGAAAATTCGTAATTACTAATTGAAGCTTTGATTTTTGAAAATATAAAAATGTTTTAAATGTATATATTGAATCAAATTTTTCACTTTTAACGTGTTAAAACCCTTAAATAATTTGACAGGATTTTTCAGATATTTATTTTAGGCATATTTTCTAAAAATTTCAAAAAAAAGAAATATTATATCCTAAACAACATATTTCATATATTAATATTTAATATTAAGGTTGAGAGGCAGGAATTGAAGTTCCTGCAACTCAACCTCGGAAGGGGAAAGGATGCCCAGGACCTCCTGATGCAGACTGCCAGGGAGAGGGGGGCCGATGTACTGCTCATTAGTGAGCAGTACAAATGGTCTGAAAACTCTTCTTGGTTTCAGGATGCATCAAGGAGGGCCGGCATCCTTGTTTGTAGCCCTGATTTGAGGGTCGGATATTTCCTGGAGTCCGACGCGGGGTTCGTTTGGGTGGAGGTGGCGAGTATGCGTATGTACAGCTGCTACTTCTCCCCCAACGATCCTTTCGAGTTCTTCGAGACCCAGATCCTCCTCCTTGAGGAGAGCCTCAGCGAGGCTGTCGGGCGGTTCCTCATAGGTGGTGACTTTAACAGTAAGTCACCTGAGTGGGGTGAGGCCCGCCTAGATAGAAGGGGAATCTTGGTTGGCGGGATGGTCGCGAGGAATGACCTGATCGTCTTGAATCAGGGCAGGGAAGGCACGTTCAGACGAGGAGCGGGGGGGGGGGGGGTGTATAATTGATCTCACGATTGCCGCATCTTGCCTTGCTTCAAGGATAAGCGTCGGGTCGGTTCTCGAGGTAATAACCTTGAGTGACCACCGGTGCATCGAACATACTCTAGAACAACGGTGCTAAGCAGTGGATAAGGGTAGGAGCGGCGAGGGAAAGAACCCCTCCGTGAACACGAGACGACTCAGCAGGGAAAGACTTCGAGAACACCTCGAAGAAACCAGGCTCATTGATGAGCTTGGTTGGGTCTGCACTGCGGGGTCGTTTGAAGCTACTGTGCGCTCGGCGAGGCAGAAGGTTGTCGCGGCTTGCGACTACTCGATGCCTCGCCGCAATCGCAGGCAAGAAAAGGGTTCGATGTACTGGTGGAATGACCAGTTGGCGGCCCTGCGTCGAGAATGCCTCGCAGTGCGGTGAAAATTCACCTGCTCAAAGGGGGATGATGTGCTGCACGAGGCATGGAAAGGGGCAAAAGCAGCTTTGAGACGAGGCATAAAAATAAAGACGACTTCAATGCTGGGAAGACTTGATCGGCGAAGTCGAGAAGGATCCATGGGGCCTCGCCTTCAAAATAGTAACCAAGAGATTGGTTGCTAGAAGAAAGACCCCGGGCCTGGATAATCCCGATCGAGTCAAGTACATTGTACGGAGCTTGTTTCCACACGTAGAGCTATTCCAAAGACAGGACCGAAGTTCCTGCGTGGTCCGTCGCGAAGAACTCTTCACTCTCGAGGAACTAAAGAGAGCGGGTGGAAGGCTTAAGGCAAATACAGCGCCGGGTATCGACGGGGTGCTAAACGAGATCCTCAAAGAGGTGATCAGGGCATACCCGGAGGTCCTCCTAGAAGCCTTCAACTCCTGTCTTCGGGAGGGGAGGTTCTTCGCAGATTGGAAGAAGCAGAGGTTGGTCCTGCTGAGGAAGGGCAACAAACCTCTAGGGGTTGCCTCGTCGTATAGACCAATATGTTTATTGGATACGATGGGGAAGCTTCTGGAGGAGTTGATTCTGCAACGGCTACAGGCTCTCTTGGTCGGGGAAAACGGTCTCTTGGAAAACCAGTTCGGATTCAGGAAAGGCAGGTCCACTGTGGACGCTCTCCAAGCTGTGGTTAACATTGCCACAAAGGCAAGAAAAGGAACTGGTAAGCGTAAGGGGTTCTGTGCCTTGATTAGCATTGACATACGCAATGCGGTCACTACCGCGAGATGGAATATCTGCATCGAGGCGATGATGCGGAAAAAGGTTCCAGACTACCTGTTGCGAATGATAGATGACTATCTGAGCGCCAGGTGGGTGATATACCAGGGCGACAAATGGTCTCTCAAAGAAGAGATGACATGTGGCGCTCCTCAAGAGTCGCGGGTGGGTCCACTCGTTTGGAACGTCATGTACGACGACTTTCTGCGCATGGACCTACCGGCTGGAACGAGCATCGTCGGCTTCGCGGATGACGCACTTGTCGTGTGCACTGCTGACGACGTCAGAATCCTAGAGATGAGGATCAATGAAAATCTGTGGCGAGCGAAGCACTGGTTGGATAGCAGAGGCCTGAACATGACCCCTGAAAAAACCGAGGCTTTGCTCGTTACGGACAGGAGATCTTTCCAATACCCGAGGATCGTTCTCGGAGAGCATGAGGTCGACTGGAAAACAAGCATTAAGTACCTGGGGGTTAAGCTGGATCATAGGCTTACCTTTGGCGAACACCTAAAGATCGCAGCTGCCAAAGCCATCCAATGTGGAGCAAGCTTGGCCCGGCTTAAGCCAAACATTGGTGGACCCATGAAAGCGAAAAGAAGATCGTTGGCGAGCGTGGTCCAATCGAAGCTGCTTTATGCAGCTCCGATCTGGACAAGTGCCCTTAACACCCATGCTATCCTGAAGAAGATGTTCTCGGCGCAGAGACTTGTCGCGCTGAGAATAGTTTCAGCATATAGGACTGTCTCGACGAGTGCTGTGTTGGTCCTGGCGAGCGTCCCGCCAATAGATTTATTGACGGAGGAAAGGCAGGAAACCTTTCAGCTTCGCAAGGAGCTTACCTGCGCCGACCTGCAGGAAATCGCTCGCGCAAAGGAGGCCATCCGCAAGGATGGAAGGCGCAGACTCGTCGAGAAATGGCAGATGAGATGGCATGGTGAGCAGACAGGGAGATCTGAGGCGCTTTAGGAAGAGAGACGAGGAGACGTGTTGCTACTGCGATTTCCCGGTGGATACCGCAGAGCACGCTCTCTTCGTCTGCGCAAAATGGGGTGTGGCAAAGGAGACCCTCGGTCAGGCAGTGGGTTTCGGTCTTACTCCGGACGCGATGATCCGTCTCATGCTCCAGTCTCAGCGGTTCTGGACGCTCATCGAGTCATTCGTCACACTTGTGATGAAGCTGAGAGAACTTGATGGGCGTTGGGAGCGAAAGAGAGGGGATTTTTTGGTTTTAACAGGTATGCCTAGATCCGTCCTAGGAGAGTCCTGTACAACGTCTATAAAAGATTTTGCCATTTTCATTGTTTTCTTTTAAGAATTGTTTATTTATTACTTTTACATGTAGTTTAAAAATTAAGGTTTTGAATTAGTCACTACTTTAGTTTGACATTTAAAACTTCTTATTTGTGCTACTTCGGTGATTTTTAATTAAGTGATTTTCTGCTTGTGAAGTACTTTCGTACCTGATGTTTTGTACTATTCAGTGATAATGTTCTATATTATTACTCAGGTCTTTATAGAATTGAACTCTATTATTTAGTAACATACTAGTCACAGCATGTACATACCTAATTTTCATGTGATATATGCATTCAGTATTAATTATATTTTATGGGTTTGTTTCTTTTCCAATTTTATTATTTTCTGATAAATTAAAATGTTCGTAAACGACCAAATTACAATAGTTTATACTTTTAGTATATATTTGTATACATTTTTTAAAACAGAAGGGGATGGAGCTTTTTTCAGTTTTTAAAACCGTTTATGTACAGGTACATATGGGTTGAATTATGAAACGCGAATTAATTTATACTAAAAATAGTTATTATATGTGACTATTATCAATAGTTCACGTTCAGAACTTGAGGTGTGCAAAAAGATTCGATTCAATTTTCGATCCGATATTGGCCTCCGGCAAATGTCGAATATTCGACATCCGAAGCGCCCTTCTTCGGATTTCGGATTTTCGACACTCGATTAGCCGTCCGTCGAATGTCGAATAATCGACATCCAAAGCCGAATCGAATTACGGATTTTTAACATTCGACCGGCGCAGTATGTAGTTTGCAATTTTTAATCGGACATTACACAATATACATTGAATAGTTACATTTTAGAAGTTTTTGTTAATTTCTCGTTATTTTGGCATAGGGTCAAATTCTTTTTATTTTCTTCGTTTAAAATTATCACTGTTAGATATAAAAATACTCACAAAAAAAAAGCAAGGCAAACGTTTCGGCCACATATGGGGGCCCTCTTCAGTGCCATAAATTTAAAGATCAATTCAAAATTTCTGTAAAATATTAGAATATAGGAGATAATTAAACTAATGATTATCATAGAATTCAAAAACTTATCTCATAGCTTGCAATTGAAAATGAAGTAATCCAGTATGCAGTATCACGAATTGAAAAAATATTTAGCGTTCACTGTGAATAAAAAACCGGATAAATGAAAAAACATAAAAAATTTTGCACACGAACCAACCGGACTTTATTAAACATTTTATGATTAAAGAAGGATGCCAAATTGGTTATCAATGGAAAAACGCGAACAAGGTTTACATTTTTGAGAACTTTTTGTGAAGACTTTGTTACCGGAGTGTCTCACAGAATAATTTTGAACTGTTTTAAAAACCGACTCGGGACATGTGGCTTTACTGACCGCCAATTTTCTTTTTATAAGCAATCCTGAGAGGTTCTTTTCCTCCTTGAAGAGGACTATTGTCCTATACCTAGTTAAGAAATTCGAGACGTTTATGGTGAATTTCACGAGTGGACGAAGGAGTGTATTTTTCAATAAACGATTTTTTATATCAGCTTCACGGACAATCCATTTAATATTGAATTTGCAAGCAAGGCATTACAGAAACATAAATTATTATAATATCTATATATGTAGTTTTACTCAATATTATTTGAGTATGTTCAGAAATAAAAAATTGAAAGTTGTTTATTACTGCATTCAGATTTATTCTGAGATGTTTTGAAAAATAATACATTTATCTTTAAAAAATAACAAAAATGCAATTTATTTTTTTTAATTCTATGGTAATCCTTATTTTAATTACCTCCTATATTCTAATATATTACAGAAATTTTGAATTAATCTTTGAATTTATGGCACTGAAGAGGGGCCCCATGTGTGGCCGAAACGTTTGCCTTGCTTTCTTTTTTGAGTATTTTCTATCTAATAATAATAATTTTAATCGAAGAAAATAAAAAGAATCTGACTCTATGCCAAAATAACGAGAAATGAACAAAAAATTCCATGAATTTTGGGTCAATATAATAGCAGACATGTTATCAAACATGTCACTTTAAAAGTTATATTTTAATTGAGCACACCGATCAAATAAGGGTCTCTCCGCTCGAAAACGGGTACAAGTATTGTCCACTGTCCAAACCGAGAGGCGAAAATTTTTTTTTCAAAAAAACGTTAAACAAAAAATATTGTGATTTGCAGCTTAATGAATCGCATCTTTTTTGTTATACTAATTTTCTTCCCTGATAATTTGTTTATTTACTGTAAAATAAACAATAGGTTTTTTCATACCTTCGAAAATCAATGCCGTTTGGAACTAAAATTGCCGAAGATCAACTAATATTCAACCGATTTTGTTGAAATTTGGTTTGTGAATTCCCATGGCGCTATACGCGGCACCGAAATCATAAAATTTTCGAAAAATATAAAAAATCAATCAATCAATTTTTTTCGACATGCGAGGAAGTTTTTTCCTATTGAAGTTAGGAAAAACTTCCAGCGGAGGAGTTGGTGAGGATCGTTTCAAAAAGTTTTTGGGAAAAAGTCATGTTGGTTGAAGCAATACTTGATGAGATAGAAACATTTTACTGTGTAACGTCCTGCGTCCGTCTCTTACTTTTTATTTTATTATTATTATTAATTTTTATTAATTCCTGTAATAAATAAATTTTCAAGATTTCATTTTATATTTTCTCCGAAATCTTAATCATAAAAAGGTAAATATTTTAAACGCAATCTCTACTCTAAAGATTGTATAAATTCGAAAACCTTTTAAGAAAATGTGCAGCTGCGTCAATATAAAGATTTGAATTTTTCTTAGCAATCAGTAAAAGTAATAAAACTTGCACTTTGAAACTTTGTCCAAAATATACAGCCCACACTCGTATTCCTTTTTAGATATTTCTATGTACTATCCTCGTGTAAATAAATGCATAAAACTGCATAGAGCTATAGCAGTATATAGCTTAGCGATTAGCCATTTCCGGAAATATCGTTTATAGCTTAGGCTAATGGTCAAAAGGGCCCGAGCTTGTACCACGCCCAAGTAAATACAAACAAAGTACATTGTATTTACTCCGCTTCGAAAATAGAAATAAGGCTATATAATAGATAATAAAGATGAGTAATAAGAACGTTGAATTATTAAAAATCTAGTTTTAAATTAATATTATTTATTTATATGTTATGCTGTTACGCATGTCGAGTGGGGACTCCCCACCCCTGACGCTCTATCTTCAGAAAGTCTAGTCCATAAGTTCAGTTCAGTTCTAGCTACGCATTCTAGTGTATCGTTCAATAAAGATAAAGTGGTTCCCTGCTTGGAAACCGCTCGTTCATTTAAATAAGAGTTCTTTCTCTGACTTTAATCATAACATTTTGGCGATCCTACCAGGTTCTGCTCAAATCGCGAATCAGTAAAAAATTCTACTGAAAAAATATAACTGGATTCACATTGATAAGCAGACTGGAGATAAAAGGAACTTGAATCTACGGATCAAGTAAAGGGAATGCTGAACTCCGGACTTTTCCTATGGGTAAGCCCGATAATAAGTTAGTAGAGATTTAGTTATAATTGTCTGGTGAATTTAGTAGCCGACATCCTACGTAAAACTAAATTCTCAAAAGCTCTAATCCAGTGAACGAGGCCCGTAATAAGACGGAAGAAGCACGTCGACCGAGACTATAAGACTTGGTCAAGGCCGTGAAGCCAACGCCCATCTGACGTCACTGCATCCGCCTAGCAACCTGGCTTCACAGCGTCCGCACAGGAACTTTAGAACAACGAAGAAAACCACGATCTCTATCTATTGGAAATAAAATAGTAAGCATATTTAGGAAATAAAAATAAGACTTTTGTGAATCACTGCGAAGCGAACTCAGGCCATAGAAAATAAATCTTCTTTGCTTTCGTCGAACGGAGACTGTGTTACGACACAGGTGAAGTAAAGTTGTGGTGAGTTCGGGTTGACTATACTCCTGGTGATCCAGAGCACTGGTTATCCTTAACAAATTAAACCTCACTACTACTGAAATCTATGGGATTGTTTTAGACGATCGCTTCGAATTTCATAGTATTAAAATCCATTACACCTAAAACTGCAAAAAGCAAAAAATTAAGAAACAAATCCGACAAAAAATGTTAAAAATTTAAGCTGGCATATCGTGAGATTATACATTACAAATTAATTAGGTGCGTTTGAAATTTTTGTCACTGCCTACATTATCGGAGGTTCACTAGTCGCGTATTTAAATATTATACATTACCTGACAGACCTTACGGACGACATTAATCCCCCTTTAAACCTTCCTTTTTATTTTTTTTAAACAAAAATAAAATAACTTCAATCATGTCTAGGATACAATCCCCAACTCGAAAAGATCCCGCTTCCAATATGTCTACGGAAAGAATTTTGGGAGATATTTTAACTAAACTGCAATCGATCGAAATCTCACAAAATTATTTAAAAAGAGAAAACGAAAACAGAGTCAAAGAAATGTCGGAATTAGTAAAAAAGTTAGGATTTTCGGGAGAAGTGGAAACGGATAACGATGTACGAAGAACGGAAATAACAAATGATTCATCTACAGATGACGAAGCGCTCGATCAACCACGAACGGGAAATTCCAGAGAACAAATGCATTTTCAGAGACCAACCGCGCCTATAGAAGAAGATGAAAGGATAGATGCTAAATTAGCAATAGAAACAATAAAAACACTAAATGGTCAAGATGACATGGGTGTCGAAGATTTGATCAAATCTATTAAAAAAGCGAAAATTAGGTGTACGCAACCAAACTTGTTATTAGATTTGATAGTCGCGAAAAAGATCCAGGGAATCGCGGAAAAAGCCACGCGATACTCGCAAATAAATTCCTACGAGGATTTGTTCGAATCGCTCAGACTGAATATATAACAGTCAGGCTCAGCTCTCGCATTAAAATCAAAACTAGAATCTTGTAAACAAGGCATTACGGAAACTGTACAGAATTTTACTTTACGATTCAGGCAAATCACTAACGAATTAAATTATGTCATTCAAGGATTACACACGTCACCCACGGAAAGACGCTTAAGGATAAAAATCGAAAAGCAAGAACACGTAAGTCGTTATTTATTAAATCTCAGGAAAGAAATTGGACTTCAAGTGAGGTTGATGAAACCTTTAACTTTATCAGAAGCTCAAAATCAGGCACTCCAAACGGAAATGTGGTTAAAAGAATCCCAACCACAGAGAATGACGCAAATTCCTTCCAAAACAATGAATTTCGTAAAACAACCTTTGCCGCCTCCCAGACACCGTGCTAATGTTACTCTACGCGCAATGAATTCTAATTTACCGTTAGCAGACAGATCAAAGATGAATTGCCACAAATGCGGAAAATTGGGACACTTAGCAGCCCAATGTTACGTCAGACATTGAATTAATGTAGATGGTTCGTAGAATTTTTTGTTTTAGAGTTTTCCAACAAAGAGGAATGAGAGTCGATTCGAATCCATTAATTTTTTTCGCAAATCGTTGGTCGTTACTTTTGTTTTGAAAATTTTTTGTCGAAAATTCTGAATCGTGCCTCATTTACGCTCATGCAATTTTTAACTTTGTAAATGAGACACGTGAATTCTTGCACGGCATCTATAGCGTCCTCATCAAAGATCTGTAGAGGATCAAGGAGCGATTCTAAGGCTTTTTGAATCTTTGGGTTTTTTTCAAATAAATTGAAAGGAGTCGCCTTGCCTTTACCGAAAAATGACGCTGAATAGTCACAGCCGGCGAAGGCGTGAAACGCAGGCAAGCTGTTACAAAGGTCAGGTCCTAATTTACATGCCAAATCGTTACAACAGATGGAAAATTGTTTTTTGGAGGTTGTTCCTCCTGATATCCAAATATTTAACTCTGGATATTTTTCCATGTTTCCCAAAATGATGACGGGCAGGTCAGTATCGGAGGCTCTGATGTGGACTGTGGATGGACGTTGGACTTTGCTCAAATGAAAGATTATTCGCGTGTCAGCTTCTTCGTGGAAGCATTTGAGTTGTTTCTCTTCCCTTTTAACAACATTTCCGTTTTCACAATGAAAAGAGAAACATTTCTCGCTCACAGTGAGAACAACTTTTTTTTTACCGAAAATTGGAGCCAAACACGAGTTCTCCCAATGAACACTGAGAAAATGTACCAATGCCTCTTTGAATTTGTAATTCCTGAGACTCTTTTGGAAGTCTGCTGGTCTTTTTTGCGATGGGCCAGTGATATTATATGGAGTATCGACTTTATTGCGATTTTGACGCTCGCAGTCTTTGATAGAAGGCGAAATGTACATGTCAAAAACTAGGTGGACCTCGGAAGCCTCTGTCGCACATACTTTCATGAGAAACTTTTCAGCGATTTTTTCAAATGTGGGCGGAACGACATTACCGAGTTGATGGACTGCGTAAAACCCGTCGATTATTTCGACGTCAACTGAAGAAATTGGCGTTTGCTCAACACGAGATATCAGCTTTTTGGCCAAAACTGATTTATCAGTCTTGCACATCTGACCATCGATCTGGAAAAGAGCCGGAGGAACGGAAACCAATGGGTAGGTGAAACACCTTTTCATGTCAACTTTTTTTTCCAGGGCGATATTCAGAAGACGACCAAAAATGTCGCGCTCCATTTTCATGACCATCTGCTTCTTGCCATCGGTAGTCCTTCGAAATATTTCCAAGGAATCGTGCGCAAAGTTGAGGATCTTATTGCGTTTGATGGATTCGTTGAATTTTTTCGGATTTTCTTCGCACGAAGCAATGAAAGAATCTTTGTGCGCGGCCCGACGATCGACAGTTCGTCAAGAACTCGGCTACCAACGGGGAGGCTGCTTTTCCAGTGGATATGTTGAACAACTCAGTCTTGTCCAGAGTAACGTCGAAGGGATTGACGTTATTACCGATGGTCTGGATGATTGCATCAAGATGTTTTCGATCTTTTTCGATTCGATTTCAAGGAGTGAGAAACATCATCTTTACGAGATAGAGACGTTTCCTCTAGTACCTTGGGAATAATTTTTGTTCGCATACTATGACTGAGAGCCCACCTCTGCCGAGCAGGAAAAGAATTCGTGAAGTGAGTCACCCCAGTCACAAAGTATTCCCAGCATCGGCGTTAATGGTTTGTTCCAACGTCAGGTCAACAGGAGAACGCGCCAGAGTATGCGAAGTACGTTTGACACCAAAATCCCCTCGAGCAAAATCAGCGACTAATGGGGAATTTTCCGTTTTCAAAGCAACCAAATTGCTCAAATAAGCTGTTGACCAACGAGCATAGTTGGGCTGGTTCACTACGAAAAACAAGTCGGTCATTTCGGAGATGGAATCGATGTACAAATCGATATTTCCACATCTGATGCTCCGGGAAAATCTGTGGTAAATGGAAATGAGGTCGACAAATTGAATGAAAAATTGGGCGGTTTTTCCGTGCTGGCCAGCCTGAGTCGAAGCGCAAAAGTCACTATACTCATCGAACAGTAACGCGAATGAATTGCTCAATTGGACTGACTCGTTTAATCCCGTCGGGTGACTTTTCAAATAGGCGAGCTCGTCTCTAAAGTCATTTATGTCAATGTCGTGCTCAGCGAGAAAACGTTGGAAATGGAGTATTTGAAGAGCGACACTAAGCAAGGGGTAAATGCGCCTGCAACGGTTGAAATGCTTGCTGTCAATGAAAGATTATACAGATCCCCCCGCAAGAACGTCCGCATTTATCAGAATGTCCACCAAGCCGGAAGAATCTATGTATTTCCCGATAACTTCGAAAAAGGCCATCTGCATATGGAAACCATCGAGATTCACAAAAATGTCATCGTAGAGGGATCTTTCCTGACTTTGTATCAGCAACGCCATTTTCGCTATGGCCAAGTCATAAGTGACGATAATTTTTTGCTGATTGCACTTCTGGGCGATTGAAAGCGCGTAATTTAATGTTTCGTGGACAACATCATAGGTTACGGGAGAAGCATTAATGGGGGGCAAGTACTCGACCCTTTGATCAGTCGAGTCATCAGCAATCATCTGGCAATTGTGACCTAGCCACATCGGTTCCAATGGATTAGAAAGCATGGAAACTAAATAAACAAAATCTCTGCGAGTAGCGATTTTTCTGGCTTCTGAGCATTTATTGACACAATTGGAAATTACTTGCCGGGAAAGCAATGAAATATTAGTACTCGGCTTTGGATAGAAAGTTCTGTTTCTCGGGCTTTCGTTATCGAACCTTCTCCTTTTACGAGGCACTGGATGTTGGTCATTATTTTCTGACTGGTCCATGAAATCGGAGTCGATTGATTGTTCAGCCTCTGTGATCACCGTGTTTTCTGTCTGGTAAATTATACCCACGGTGTCATGCAGAGTGTCTTTACCTCCGCAGGTATCGACAAAACGGTCAAAGTTATCGAAAGCCACATGCCTATGAAGTCCGTCAATAGTTCGAATGCCAGGAGGAATAATGGAATTGTTCGTGGTATGATTGTAAGTTATTTCAGTTTCAATTTCCTCCGCCGTATTGTACGAGATCGTATGGCCATATCTATTCAAAATAGTCAAAAGTTTTTTCGAATTTGTGAGTGATTTTACGGTTAGACCAAGCGTTAGATGTTTCGAGGGTCTGATTTTTCCTTTGTTAATAACGAAGATCAAATCGCTACAAATCGATTTTATTTTCAAAATATCCTCGGACGAGTTTTGTCTACGGGTATCGGGCCCACAAACGAGGTCTGAAATAAAACCGAATAAGTCGTTGGGAATTTGGCACTCGCCTTCAATCACATTTTCGGTCGAAACGTTTTTGGACAATTTGTCGTGAATTAAAGACTTGACGGAAGAACGTAAAGCAAACGCAACGTTGCGCATTTCTTTGCTTCCGCTATCAAGGGCAGTTGCCGATTTCGTAGCAAAATGAGCTGTATCGATCTCGCGGCTGAATACGACTCTCTTTCCATACGCAAGATTAGAATTCTCCACAGCGATAGAATTTGCGAAAACATTGCTTATTTTTCGCAACAAATTATCAGCTGTATACGTCTCTAAATCCTTTAACGTGACTCCGTCCCCGTACTCGACAATGAGAGCTTTATAACGTGAAAGTAAGCCGACAAGAAAATAGACTTCTTTGTCTTCGATGATCTCGCGCTGTATGATCGAACATAAAGCTGTAAACGCGGTCTGGTGTAATTTCCGATTCTCGTACCACGGATCGTTACGCGGATTCTTGGCGATTGTTTGAGAATGACGTTGTTTGAAAGAGGAAAAACAATACTTGTGATACGGGACAGAATCATACAGTAAAGTTTTTGACAACAAATCACCCTCTCCAAGCTCGCTCGCCATGCGCTTGATTGAATCAACTAAACTTGTTGTTGAAACAGAAGTACAAGGTTTTTCTACCCTACCCTTAACAGTTTTTCGCTCGACGTCACAAAAGATGCAGCGCTTGTCATTTCTACGAGGACTTGAAGCAGAAGAAGGGTGTACTTGCTGAAACGCTTCTTGAAGGCTCGAAGATGGCTGGGAAGAAGAATCCGAGTTTCCTGGGCTAGAGATTTCAAAGAGAGGTGACAATACGGATGCTGACAATTCCACAGGTTCTTGATTTAGAAACGTTTCGGTTGCTGGTGGAGGCGGCTGCAGTGGCAAATCGAGTTTCTCAACAGAATCAATCGAAGGGCCACTGCAAATTTCTGCTGGGATTGGTTCGTCTGATAACGCGAAAACTGTAGATTCCTGCAGAAACAGAAAAATTACGATCAAAAAATAAGATGTCGACAAACTTTTAAATGTCAAAGTAACTTGAATTCTTAAAAGAATTGTACAAAAATTTAAAGACGTATAAATATTGAAAAGACTCCATCAAATGTCCTCAAGATGCCAATTTTTTGTCGAATAAATCGAAATTTCAGAAAAGGACTTTGCAAGTGGAACAATAAAATGCGCTTTACATCTGCATACCGTGGAAATAAATGTAACATTGACTCGCGCAAGTGAAAAATAAATTGTCTTGATAATTTATAAAATTATAATTTTAAAAGTTTGATACGCAGAATTAGAAACTGAAGGAAATTTGAAGAAATGATAATTCAATTCCGAAAAGCTAAGAAAAAATTAATGATTTATGTTTTTAAAATTAAATAAGATTTAAAAAACTGAATTAATGTTTTTCATTATATTTTTAAGTAGTACATCCTTTCTATAAATATTTGCATATGCAAATATTATTTCATATAATTTTAGAAAATGTTATTTCAAGAATGAAACTTCGATGTTTAAGCAGTATTGACAATTCTTCTGTTTATCATAAAAGAAACGAAACAATTTTCGGTATGTTACGATTTCTCAAATTAGGCATTACTGAGTATTGAGAGCAACCAAATTTTTTACCACTTCCACAGGGAATACTTACAGTTTTCTTTCTGCCAAAGTAATCAAACTCTGCTCGATACTTCGTATTGAATGTGACCACTTTTTTAAAACAATTATAGTGGTACACGACATCAGAAGGTTTTGCCAAAGAAAACGTTCCATGCTGAAAACTCTTACTTTTCCGAAACTCTACGGCATTTTGTAATTTCAGAAAATTTTCCTCGCAACACTGAATTGTCTTTTCACTTCCTCCGCAAAAAAAACACCCGGACATTGTCGAAACGCTATTGAGAAGTGATCATTCTGACGGAAAGAGGTGGCAAACACGACGATCAAAACAACACAAAATCAGCTAGGCGCACACATGCGCACTAGGGTGGTCCAAAATGGTGACTTTTAAATAAATGCAAACGATCCCCCCAAAAAGTTTCGAAATCCAAAAAAATAAAGGTCCTATTTTTTCTTTTTTCAAAATTTTGATTTTATATGGTGCCTGTTGGGACTTGAAATTTGCATGTGAAAATGCATGGGAAAAAGTCACTTTTTGGTATTTTTCGAATAATTGTTCAGGGTTAGGAAAAGGTTGACATTAAAGTTATAAGGCTTCTAGAGTACTTTCCAACAAAGAATTTGACCTATCGTACATATGGATTTGACGCCCCTAACACACCCGCACGTTGCCCTGAAAACTACCCTTAAATCGAAAAATGTACATTCTTCAGGAAATTGACTCTTTTAAGCAGTTTATTCTCCTTTTTTTCCGGAAATCATTACTATAGGTCTATTGGAATGTTTACAAATGTTTTTTAGTTAATTTCCATTTATTTAAATAAATTCTATTTGTTTAAATAATATGTTCTTCTATAAAATTCGTTTTAAATCTGTTCTCTGAGATCGGAATGGCAGTTTATTATCTGAAAGTAACTTTATTTATTTCTTTATTCATTTATTAATTTCTTTCTATTGTCTAAACAATTAATTACTTTTAATTTTCTACTTTTTTGCAATTTATGGTAAAAAAGTCAGCTTTTCTTGTGATAAACCTATATATTTTAATTTCAAGGTATTATTCAAGGTAATTACAAGAAACCAGAATTTTAGGCGAATTGATAAAAAAAATTTGTTTAAACAAATTAAATTTGTTTAAATAATTTAGGATTTATTAGATAATGTAGAGAAGATACCTTGAAATAAAAATATATATGTTTATTACAAGAAACCAGAATTTTAGGCGAATTGAAGAAAAAAAAATTGTTTAAACAAATTGAATTTATTTAAACAATTTAGGATTTATTAGATAATGTATAGAGGATACCTTGAAACTAAAATATATGGGTTTATCACAAGAAAAGCTGACTTTTTTACCATAAATTGCAAAAAAGTAGAAAATTAATAATAATTAATTGTTTAAACAATAGAAAGAAATTAATAAATAAATAAATAAATAAATAAAGTTACTTTCAGATAATAAACTGCCATTCCGATCTCAGAGAACAGATTCAAAATGAATTTTATAGAAGAACATATTATTTAAACAAATAGAATTTATTTAAATAAATGGAAATTAACTAAAAAACATTTGTAAACATTCCAATAGACCTATACTAATGATGTCCGGAAAAAAAGGAGAATAAACTGCTTAAAAGAGTCAATTTCCTGAAGAATGTACATTTGTCGATTTAAGGGTAGTTTTCAGGGAATCGTGGGGGTGTGTTAGGGGCGTCAAATCCATATGTATGATAGGTCAAATTCTTCGTTGGAAAGTACTCTAGAAGCCTTATAACTTTAATGTCAACCTTTCCCTAACCCTGAACAATTATTCGAAAAATACCAAAAAGTGACTTTTTCCCATGCATTTTCCCATGCAAATTTCAAGTCCCAACAGGCACCATATAAAATCAAAATTTTGAAAAAAGAAAAAATAGGACCTTTATTTTTTTGGATTTCGAAACTTTTCGGGGGGATCGCGAGACTTTGTCCTTGTCTACGGCGCGCAATTCAAACTCGGCGCTCGAGTTGACTCGCGCGGCGGATCACAAATTGCGAGCAGCCTGCGATATGCAGGGGCTTTGGGGAAGCAGCCGGGTATTTTTTGAAAGGGCATTCAAAGACCTTTTCAATGATATATGACTCGCCCGGTTATTCGATAAACCCGAATCCCTCATTTTTTCAATTGTTAATAATTTGTTAAAGCATACAACGCAGGGGGTACGACGTTGGCTGCTCGCGGATTATTATTTTTCAACATGTAAACAACGTTTCCTAATAGAATTCGTCCAGTTATTTTATCGACCCAAATATTTGCAGTGGGCTCCCGGACTATAAAGACGTACGCCCACAAGAAAAAGACAATAATGTTTGGGAACGACTACAAGAAATTCTAAAACTCTCCAAATTAAATCATTTGGAAAAAGAACAAAAGGAAATTATATTAAAATTAATAGCGAAATATCAGGAAGTATATTCATTGGATTCAGAACCGCTTCCTTGTACAAATTTGATGGAACACGAAATTATATTAAAATCAGGAAAAATTATTAATTTAAGATCGCATAAATTACCCGAGAAACACAGAGAATTCTCGTTACAAGAAACAGACCAACTTTTACGTAAAAATATTATAAGAGTCACAATCCCCATACAATTCACCGTTATGGATAGTACTAGAAAAAAGTACTAGTACTAGTACTAGAAAAAAGGCAACAAATTGAGAATGGTAATTGACTACAGAAAAATAAACGAAGATACTGATCAAGACGCTTATCCCTTGCCAGTAATTGATGACATTTTAGATCAACTTGGAAAAGCAAAATTTTTCTCAGCATTTGACTTATCAGCCGGATTCCATCAAATACCGATGAAAGAAAGCGACAAAAAATACACAGCATTTTCTACATCTCAAGGACATTTTGAATATAATAGAATGCCTTTTGGACTGAAAAATGCCCCGGCAACTTTTCAACGTATGATGGATAACGCATTCAGAGGATTAATTGGCACAAGATGTTTTGCTTACATTGACGACATTGTAATCTTTGGAGACACAATACAGAAGCACAATGAAAACCTTGAAATCGTACTAAAAAGAATAAAGAATTTAGGCTTGAGATTGGAACCTAGCAAATGTGAATATCTCAAACCGGAATTAGAATATTTAGGTCATATCATTACTAAAGACGGGGTAAAACCAAATCCAGAAAAATTAAGTGCGATTCAGAATTTCAGACAATTGAAAAGCGTAAAAGACGTACAATCCTTTTTAGGACTCGCAGGATATTACAGAAAATTTATAAAAAACTTTTCGAGCATTGCAAGACCTGTAACTCGTCTCACACAGAAAGAAATTATATTTGATTGGACAACGGACTGTGAGAAAGCATTCTTTGATTTAAAACACGCGTTGATATCAGCCCCAGTATTAAAATTTTCAAATTTTGAAGAAAAATTCGTTTTAACCACAGACGCATCTAATCAAGGACTAGGAGCAGTATTAAGTGAAAATAATCATCCTTGTCTATTTACCTCTCGGTCTCTCAATAAATCAGAAGAAAAATACACTACGTCAGAAAAGGAATTATTAGCAATAGTTTGGGCGATGAAACGCCTAAGACAGTATTTACTCGGTAAAAAATTTAAAATCCAGACCGATCACAGAGCATTAGTGTGGTTACACAATGTAAAAGATCCAAGCTCGCGCCTATTACGATGGAGATTACGCATGGAAGAATACGATTATGAAATAGAATACGTTAAAGGAAAGGAAAATAAAGTTGCAGACTGCCTATCAAGATTATTCCCAATAACCACTGACATATTACAACAAGTCGCTGAAGAATCAGGAATAGTTGAAGAAAATAATATACCCATAGAAACGAATAAAAAAGACACGTCACAAGCGACAGAATCCAAAGTTTTCTTTTTGAAAAAGAAAAATGTTATAATGTATAATATTATATATATACCCAATAACCGTTGGTATGTGAAATGTATACTAAACCATATACTGGCATTTATAGGAAACTTTATAATTAATCTCGATTTTCTCCTCTTTTATGTTATACATATGATTACAATGTACTGCTAAAGCCTTATAATTGTCCACTGAAGCTGTATAAAAGCGTTATGCTCCTATGTATACAATAATTTGGAATACCTAAAAGCAATTTTCCTAACATTGCTATTTAATTATATTTTCTGGCTGCAGACTATTTTCGTCGTACCTTATATCAAGTTATTTTGATTATATAAAGCATTTTTTTTGTGGGACTAAAAGTCACTTTGGAAACATAAGGGTGTCTATTGGGTCAGACCCAATAAACTCCAATATGCATATAGAATTGATGGGGTCGTACCCCAAAAACTGAAATGTACCCATTAAACCAAGTTTTATTCAAATTTTGTACCCAATATCCTACATTTGACATATATATATATATATATATATATACATACATATACCACATACACAATATATATAATATATATTACATATATATACGTATAACATAGCATATGTAATATATATTATATTATAGATCATACACATACACATATATACCTATAACCTTATTTATTATTATAAACAATCTTTCCCCTTGCATGGAGATTGTTGTTTTAATTTTGAGTTTTCTTAATATGTTTAGGTCCTTGAACCGACCCCTTTACCTGCCTCTGCTGAGCGTGCAAAAGCGCTCAGGTTACGAGAACCATGAATGAACTATTTACTGTTTATTTGAGTCTTGCGTAAATACTTCGCTTGGGTAATAATCAAATATTTTTATGAAATTACAACTTATTATAATTTTTAATATTTTATTCACGGTTTGCTCGTAACAGTGTGTCCGAAAAGTATCCGACCTGCGTTCATATCTCCGCGTTGGTGTTATTTTTCGTAATCCGAACCGTGGCATCCTCCGAAGATGTCCCCATTTGATCGTCTCGGTGTCGTCGAACCGCTCTTTTTTGTGCGTCATTTTCAATTTTGGCAACATCCAAAAGTCACAAGGAGCTATGTCGGGACTGTACGTAGGCTGGCGAAGCTGTACAATCTTGTGTTTCGCCAAAAATTGCTGCACAAGGTTCGATGAATGCGCTGGCGCGTTATCATGGTGAAGAAGCCAGTCTCCGCTTGACCAGAATCGCGGTCGTTTTCTTCTCACTGCATCACGCAATTTTTTCAGAACTTCAACGTAATATTCTTTGTTAATCGTCTGACCTCTTGGAGAAAATTTGTATTGCACAACACCCTCACAATCGAAACAAAAAATCAGCATTGACTTGACATGGCACGAACGAGGGTCACTGTCAACAGATGTGCGGCCATTTTTAAACCGCCTGTACCACTCCTTTATCTATGTTATGCCCATACTTTCGTGCACATAGACCTTCTGTATCATTTTAATCGGCTGTGTACAACTCTTTCCGAGATTGAAGCAAAACTTTATGCAAATTCGTTGATCTGTTCTTCCTGTCATTTTCATCTATAAACAAATGCGATGAACGAAAAAAGCACGTTGGACATAAACACACTCTGCGCGCGACCCAAGGAGTCCGGCCAGTAACTACGGCATTCGGGGAGTTCGTGAGGGACTACTGGTTACGCTCATACCCCGCAGAGGCCAATCGAGCGCTCTGGCGCGAAGATATAAACGCAGGTCGGATATTGTTCGGACACACTTCGTAAATGTTCTTTAGTACTCTAAAGAAATTTATTATTTTAGAAAGTTTAACTGGAAAGTTATAAAATATGTATTAAAATAAGTCTACACAAAAGCTTTATTGAAATATAAGAAACAAAATGTTTGGGTTACAAAAAGGAAAATCGACACTCTATTTTTTTACAATGTAAAAAAAATACTGAAAGTTCTGACGTAATGTTCGTTGCATTTATTTGTAACAAGAGACAAGAATGAAATTCATAGAATTCTTTTTATGAAGAAGGTATAAATAATTTCGGTTAAAAACTCTCAAATACTAATACTTGAACTTTTCACATTTTTGAGTTTTTTCTAGTTACATAATTTACGTCTTTTCTTCTTCTCAAATTTTCTGCTCGTAGTATTCTTGAGAAACAAAGAAATATTAATTATACTTACTTTCAGATACGAAAACGAAAAAATATCGTTTTGACTCGATTCAGCCGGTTTGTCAGGTTTTTTATCAAAAATCGGGCATTTATTGTGAAAGAACGGAACCTTATATTTTATTCCAATTATTGTCCATCGTATTGTTCTTCTTGCGTTTGGCACGAATCTTGATTCAATAATGCCAGTCACGACAACTTCTCTCACTGAAGGCATATAATTCGTTTCCAAGACTGGGTTCTAGATCATCTTTGTAGACTTCAACTAAGTGTTCAGCTGTTCCGTACAGATTTTCAGCGTTCACGTCTTCTAAGCGATTAAGAAACCCAAAACGTGTTCGAACAGTATCGTATGTCCGTATTTTTTCTGCTGGAGAAATTGACTGTTGATCAATCACTGGGATGAAACTTCTTACGCGAAATTTATTTTTAAATGATAGGTTAACGCCTGTAGACTTAGCATAAGACCTTTTGTCGATGCATTAAAAAGACGTGATTATCGACCTGCCTCTATTTGCTATTAAATATTATTGAACAATAGATGATATCCACTTTTTTCTGCATTTTTTAGGCTTCGGTAGAGTATATTACCGTTACATACCAAGTTTTAGAAAGTTTAAATAATGCTCGGCCAACTTACGACGATTAATCTCCTAAAAACTATTTCAATTTGGAGAAAATAATGTTTTTTTTAAGTTTTTCATGTATAGTATGAGCGAGTTATTTGGTCCAGACCCTCACTTACCAGGGGTGTTAGTTGAAGTTTGCCGGTTTTTTCAATGAAGAAAACACTTAATTCTCAAGGGAATCTCAAAAATTTTATATTCAAAGTATTGACCATTGGATTCTACACATTTTGCCCATCTTTCAGGCAAATCATGAATACCATTCCAAAAAACTTTTTCTCTTTCAAGGCAAACCATTCGACGAGCCATTTTTCGACTTCTTCAAAATTGGCGAAGCGCTGCTCTGCGAGTGAGTGTCCCATCGATGCGAAAAGGTGATAGTCGGACGGGGCGAGGTCTGGAGAGTACGGCGGGTGCGATAATATTTCCCAATTCAATGCTTTTAATGTGTTCTTCACCACTTTAGCGGTATGAGACGGTGCGTTGTCATGTTGTAGGATAACTTTGCCATGTCTTCGGGCCCATTCCGGCCGTTTTTCGATCAACGCATGATTCAAATTGATAATTTGTTGTCGGTAGCGATCCGTATTCACCGTCTCACCAGGTTTTAATAACTCGATGTACACCACACCATACTGGTCCCACCAAAAACAGAGCATTGTCTTACGGCCAAAGCGATTTGGCCTTGGAGTCGATGGGCCGACCTCACCAGGTGAAAGCCATGATTTTTTCCGCTTCGGGTTCTCGAAATAAATCCATTTTTCGTCCCCCGTGACAATTCAATGTAGAAAAGATTTCCTTTCGAACCGTTGAAGCAGCATTTCACAAATGGTTTTTCGATTTTCCATTTGTCTATCGTTCAGTTGGTGTGGTACCCATTTTCCATACTTTTGGATTTTTCCCATGGCTTTTAAACGTTGACAAATTGTTCCTTGGGTCACATTTAGTGTTTGTGCCAATTGTTGTTGCGATTGGGTTGGGTCTTCATCCAATAACGCCTGCAATTCCTCGTCTTCGAACTTTTTCGCTGCACCAGGATGTTCATTGTCTGTTAAATCGAAATCTCCACTTTAAATTGACGAAACCATGTCTCACATGTTCTAATCACTGGAGTATGTTCACCATAAGTTTCTACCAGCAATCGATGAGCTTCAGCTGCTTTTTTCTTTTGATGAAATAAGAAAAGCAACGAATGCCGCAAATGCGATTCACTTGGAACGAAACTCGACATATTCACTGAGGTGAACAACCTTGATGCTATTATTTTGGCAGAATGTAATTGTGTATTTTTGAAGGTTATGGTCCATAGAAAAATATGACATAGATGCCAAATCATAGAAATGTATACATTATACATATCTCTAGCGAAATGTATGAGTAAAACTGCTAATTGTACTCGAAAAGTCGACACGCATGACCAAAACTCTTCATCAAATGGAAGACGATTACGGATTTCATGGCTTGCAGTGACATAAAACTCCAAACAATTGCAACAAAATCCATCGATGTGTTCTTTCCCTATTGTCCCTACAGAAAACTCCAGACCTAGGTAGGCTTTTGCCTCATTTCGTACATTTATGTCCTGAAGTGCCACTTGGTTATTTGAATCTGAGAAATTTTCGTTCCTGTTGATTTGGAACAATAAATAGTTCCAGATATCTACTAAGGATACAAAGAAGAAAATCATCAGACTTGGGTTGCAATCCTTGAATCATCATTTCCCGTTTTTGAGATTTTACATTATAAGCACTGAATATGTTTAACACATGCTACAAGAAAAAAAATAAGCCTTCGTCAAGGGATTTTGAATTTCATTTAGGAGTTCTGCAGCCTTCTATATTTTCTCAGATACAAGTACCAGAGAAAAGCAGTGTTATTCCAATTACTGAGAATAACAATAATACTCTGATTACAAACAAGTCAATGAGTATCAGCATTGCTGGGAATTTTTGGAATATTTCTCCCAAGTCTTCAACAATATTGCAAAAAATAGCAGTACGTTTGGGACTTGCGTTGAGGAATTTCGGTAAACCCTTGATGGCAAATTCTACATTATGGATTTTCGCGCAAGAATATTTGACTGCAGTTGCCACCAAGTGACATACACATTCAATGGCAATAAGACGTGGACTTTTTTCCTTCAATTTTGTTTTAAAAGAACATTTCTTGACAACCATTACTTGAGCATTATAATAGTTATAATAGTTCAACCCTAATGTTATAATTTGTTGTTTCAACGTATCGAACCACCAAGGATAACCATTTTTCCTGAGTTCTATCACTTGTTTCGTCTGCCCTAGCAAACGCGGTTGAGAGAACGGTCAGAGAATACTCTAGCCGTTCTCTGACCTCGCATTATTATGCCTAAGAACGATAAAAAAATATTTAAAGCATTGAAATAATGATTCTGCGATCAAATGTGAATTAGCAGGTGTAGGAATAAATACAATAATTTCATTTTCCAGAGATAAAAACTAGAAAAACATCATGTGCATGTCATTAAAGGCAGTTCAGTGGTTCACAATTGGCGGAACCGTGAAGGTTTACTATTGGTGGAGACGTTCCGCAAATGGTGAACCACTGCACTGCTTTCAATGACAGGTACATGATGTTTTCGTAGTTTTTATCGCTGAAAAATAAAATCATTGTATTTATTCCTACACCTTCTATTCCAAATTTCGCCACGGAATCATGATTGCAATGTTTTAAACGTTTTCTCATCGAGCTTAGCCATAATAACGCGAGATCAGAGAACGGTCAGAGAACAGTCAGAGAACGGTTAGAGTATTTATTCTCAGACCGTTCTCTCAACCGGGTCCGCTAGGGTGGGTAAACTGAAAATGGCTGCTTGCGCAAAATATTGCTCATGTGATCAGTTTCAGCCGCACAGACGACGTTATTTGCAATAGAAGTCATTTTTATGGATCTCAATTTCATGTCTTTTAATACCGAAGGTTCAATATTTTGAAAAAGTCCTATCAACTCAGGAGCAATTACAAATTAAAGTTTATGTTCTGAAAAGAAAATTGTGATCCTAATTTCAGTCTCTTGTACATTTTTTTCGGAAGAAGCAGGCTGCGAATCATCCTAATCAATCTTATTATCCTCTACATCTACATCCCTATTTTGCTCATCTGCTGCTAGAAAATTGACTTTTAGATAAAATTCCGTAGCTGGTCAATTCCCCCGAAATTTGTAGTTTTCCTTGATGACCTACAGTGCTTTCATGCTTTATAATTTGTGATTTACCGCATTCTATCGCCTCATCACAAATTTTACGATGGAATTTCGTTTCATCCTCTAATGATTACCCATTCTCTCCACGATGGGAATTCGTCAAACCATGCCTCCTGAAAATTTTTGGATCTACGTATACAAATCTTTGCTCCTGATTTCGCTTTTTTGTTTGAAACCGTAGAATTAGTGCAATCACGATCACTCTTGATCACCGAAATCAAAAAATCTCAACCTAAAACGAATTAACGCAATCGAAGAAAACGCGAATTATAAAATTAATCAACTCACCAAACAGTTCAAAAAACACATCTTATAAAAAACAGCAGGAATATAAAAATGAAGAAAATACTCGCAACCAATAGCTTTCCTTTGCACCCCAAAATTTTTTTAATTCAGTAAAACATGAAGCTACGTCACAAACTATGTTACACAAAACAATCGTATGATTTCAGAAACAAACGAGCGCCGATGTAGAGGATTTTGATTTTCGAAATTCGTGGCGGACGTGGTGGGGTATAAGGTTCGTCTGGTAGAAAAATTACTCATTTAAATCCGAAATTACTTAATTTCTCTGTATTCCTTCTGTAAAAAAAACTTATCAAAATATTTTTAGAATTATTTTCCTGGATTCTACTTTGAAATAAAACATGATACAAAAAAATCGTAAAATCTTAAAAATGTGTAGCTTCTTACAATAATTTTTTGAAAATCAATGTATATCATGTTTTAATAAAATTTGGGGATATTTATTAAAATATCGATAGTTTATATTTTCAGAATTAATGTATAGAGTACAGTCCTTATTTGAAATTGGACGACATTTTAGTACTCTAAAATTAAGGAACAGGTAAAATATTGTATATGTAATGTTTTTGTGAAGAAAACTGCATTTAGGAAGTGTGAAAACAGTTATACTTACTAATCACGCAAAGATTAACTCTAATACGATAGGAGGTCGAGGTGACGAACCTATCTTCTATAATGTCATACACAAAACAGCAAAGGCACATGAATCTCACATGAAAATACACACCTACATACACACATATTTACACACAAGCATACATTCGCATAATCCAACAAGTACTCTACAGCTTACTACACGGAAAAAATTTGTCGCTTAAAATTTAAGAGACTATTCGAGGGTCGTGGACAGAAAGTAAAATCGGAGAAAGTCTTGTAAGGCTTCAATGACTTTTAGGAAATAGTAGAAAAAAGTCGAATAACTTTTAAAAAACAAGTTCGAAGAAAAAAAGTCGCGTATTTATTATTATAAATGTATTTTAAACACTAACTGATCTTTTCTAAGAAGTAATGAAAAGTTTCATAATCTTTGGATTCATTTGTCATAGATTTTAAAAGACCATCGAATAATTTGAAATGAAAGTAATTCAAACAAATAGTTTTGTAAATTGTATTCTAAAGTCCATCAGATTTTATATGCCGTCTTCTAAAATTTTCTCGACAGTCGCAAAAAGCGGTGCTCAGAAACGTAATTCGTAGCATCGCGCAGCAGACAATGCGGCTCGGCTTTTTGTTTTTGTAATAATTTTAGTTAGATTTTGAAATTACGTGTCGTTTGGTTTCGTTTGAATCTGGATTGAAGCGTAAATTGAAGAATTAGTTTTTATAATTTTTATAATATTTGTTAAAATTATATTATTATTATTACTATATTACTATTACTATACTATTACTATACTATTACTATTAGAATATTTGTTTACATGAACAAAGTTTTAACGAGTATTGAAATATAAAATGAATTGTTTAAGTTGAAACTTTTAGAAAATGTAAGACATTTTTAAAATTTTGTTAATTGCACATTTTTCAGAATAAAGTATATTATGTCAAATTTGAAATTTATCTATTATTTTAGTTTTCCCTTCAAACTCTGAATGTGATCCAAATATTTTACACAAGTCTCCACGACATGTATCGGCTATGCGGGTTAAAGCGTGCGATTAGACTTGGGTTAGGATGCGTACGTGCGTGCGAGCGTTCGATTCTCGGTGCTGCGAAGTGTTTATAAAAAATTATGTTTCTGTAATGTACAGTGTTAAATGTAATAGTAAGTTCATGTTAGGATTATATGTGTAAAATGTACACAAATGATGTAAAAGTGAAAAATAATTAACTATAAGTGCAGGATCATATCACAGAAAATAATATTTTCCTTTTTACATTGTTCAACATTTTCTTCGACTGTCACTTAGACTTTCGATGCCTGGTTTAGAGAAAGTAAAACCCACGGTGTTTTAAATTTTCCGCGACTGTCACTTAAACTTTCGAATTTACGTTTTACATTTTCAGCGATTATCTATCATATTTTTCAATAAAAAGTGACTTTTTAAGCGACAAATTTTTTCCGTGTATAAGCAATATATTAATTTTCATTCTTGCATCAGGAAAATTTGTTTCACCATTTATTATAGAAATTAATTCACTTTGTAAATAGCTGAAACAACAGGTGAACCTATAACTGTACTAAAGCCCTTCGGTTTATAGAGGTATTTTTTATTGCTTCTATTGTCTTTCTCCATTACCTGATCTAAGGATAAATTTCGTGGCGTACATGGATTTTCTTCGTGATTTTTCGTCTAACAATTCGTCGCAAGTTTGGGTGTTGGGCGTCTCAAATTTCTATACCATGTCACATGAAATAAAGTTTAAAATCTGATCGTCTCGAGTCCAAATTTTATTCATTTGAATTTTTATTAAAGAATTTAACAAATTACTTGTACCTGTCTGCATTGGCATTATTTTCGCGTCATTCCTAATTATTTTCGTTTTGTTTTTATCAGTTAATTTATTAGCTAAACCGATTATTTCGCTTACCACATTTTCAGTTCATTTTCTTCATTATCTATACAGGCATTTTGAAACTGATTGTCTATCTTCTGTGCTTTTCTTTCCCTTTCCCTATCTAAAATATTTCTTAAATCCCCAGATCCATTAAAAGAATAAGCTTGATTTTGAAGTGCTCAACGCTAAGTTTTGCTTCTCCTTTCTATTTCGAGAAATTTCAGTAGCAAAGTATTACATAACTAAAACGAAACAGCTTACCAACTACAGATTCCTTATCATACCAGTTGACAGGGCAAGGGCGTAGATAGAAAGCTGCTTTCACTGCTGCCCTAAACCCGCAGTCAAGTGGGCCTTGAAAATGTGCGTTTCGTGACTAACCTTGGTCACTCTATTCCTTTATTTATTTTGCTGACGGCACACAGTTGTAACTTTGCATACCCGCATGCACCAGAACTGTTCTTTACTTCCTTGCTCTATTAATTTTATAAAAAACAAAGGATGGATAGTATAATATTTTTTAGTGTGACAACCCCGTGAATGGCTTGTGTCGGAGGAAAGATTTGAAAATTGTTTACGTTTGCCCAAAAATGTATTTAGAAAACTTTGTCGATTCTCGTAGTCTTTTGGTAATGTACCACTCATTGGCTCACAAGTTTTACCTATCCTAGTTTTGGATATAATTTGAGAAAAATGATTTAATGGATTTTGAATGGCTCTGAAAATACTATTACACACGTAACATCGATACCAGTGGTCAAGGAACTCAGTAGCAGGTCCTCAACGTACGTGAGAATTGCCAAATTCGGTGCGTACGGGCGAGCGTAATCTTCTTACGACGGACGTAAGGTGATAGTGGTGTCGCCGCAAGCGTTATACCTGCGCTCACAGCCACTAAGGTTCAGCTTACGTCCGTGCGTTTTTCTTCTTATTTTCTTTCCTTTCTTTCTCTGCTATTTGTCCTATTTATCCACGCTCATCGTTCTCTCGCACTTTCTTATCCTATAAATTTTGAATTTCCATGCTTGCCTTATTTCTTAACTTTCATTAATTCCCTGTGAACTGCTTTCGTTTATTCTTTCATTCCCACATGTCGCCGGAAGTCATATTAATTTTAATACACTATTTATACATATGTGTAAGCACCAATGTACTTTGATATATGTATAATTTCTAAGTTTTTGGAATTCCTCGTATCTTTTCTAGGTGAAATTTTCGAATATTTTCCAATGAGATATTTCACTTGATCAATTATGAAATTTTTAAGTAATATTATAGTTTATTATAATTTGTAATATTTTTTGCTTGTTTTTGCTTGTTTGTTCGTAACAGATTTCATTAAACATAAATTTAAAATAGAAATTAATATCATGTAGAATGAATTACGATATTAAACTCAACTGGGTTAAGAGAAAGATTGCTGAAACGAGAACCGACGATAAATGATTTACTATGAATAAGATTATTTAACTATGAATTATTGTTTTGGTATTTTTTTATGGTATTTTTGTATTATTGTATTGGTGCGCAACTAAGTTCTCGCTGTTTGTCAATAGATGGCTCCAGCAGTAAGTGCTGTGTAGGTGCTTAGTATGCGGAAAAGTGTGGGAGACTTACTGTCCCAGGAAAGGTCTGGCAAATGAAGTTAACACCACTTATTAACAAATAACAGTTTATATTTGTAATACTGCGAGTGCGCAAGTCTGCGCTTGTTAACACGGGAACGACCCGCTACCAACTGACTTACAATCATGGCTGCCGTTACGGCATAGAATATATTTATACAGGTAGATGAGAAACTCGCCCAAACGCGGCTAGCCAACGTCGTTCCCTACAGTACTCCCCCTCGAGTGAGAGTGGTCTAAAACAAATTTTTTAAATATTACAAATTTTTGCGAACATACAATTTTTATACGTAAAAAAACTTTTCAATGATGAACAATGTTCAAATTTTTAGGCACAGTATTTGTGAATCCATCGGAAATGATAATTATTTGTATAAGAACCCAATGGGCACACGATATTAGAAACGTTTATGTAACATTCTACAAAAGTTCTAGGAACATCCCAATGTCCAATGTCCGAAAGACATTCTTAGAACGTTTTTGGAATGTCTTTCGGACATTGGACATTCGGATGTTCTTAGAACGTTTGTAGAATGTTACATAAACGTTTCTAATATCGTGTGCCCATTGGGAAGTTACATTTTTGGAGCATTTATGCAGCTAATTGTGCAAAATTTGGCAAAGAGAAATGGTCACACTCAGAATATCGGAGAGAGGAGAAAAAGATGTCCAAGGTTCAGGCCACAGACGTTTGACCCACCTTGTCACTTGTCTGATATCACCAATATGAAAGATAACATTTTCCTGCGAAATTTTCACATTACATCATTGTTGCTTGAAAGTTAGACATTTGCGTGAATACGTTCGAAGAACAGGTTTTGATTTGTCGTTTACCGGCTGCAGATGATCGATGTCCTCGCGCGCAAAGTGCGCTGGCTTGATATGTTCGATGGATACGTGGCATGCAATGCCGTCGACATCAATTTCATATACTCTGTCTGATACACGGCTGAAAACTTTGTGAGGGCCCGTATATGGGCGCTCTAAAGCCTTCTTTGCATGATGACGCAGGAACACGTGGGAGCATGAATTTAGCTCTTTGAAAACTAATACTTTACGTTTATATTTTTGAGTAATTGGAATAGGTTTTACCTTACGCATGTGCTCTCGGAATTCCTCGAGAAACATGTGTGGATTTGGCGAGAAATCCTCGGGAAGGGCCAACTCCCCAGGGATTCGGAATATTGTACCGAAAACGAACTCGGCCCGCGACGAGCCGACGTCAAATACATTGGTGCGAAGGCCGAGTAGCACGGTTGATAGAGAGCGTGACCATTCCGGGTCAGGGTGACACATGATGGCTGCCTTCAATGAGCAATGCCATCACTTGATCATACCGTTAGAAGCAGGATGGTAAGTGGTGGTACGGAAACGGTTGCAACCGTTACGTTGCAAGAGCGCTGAAAAGAACTGCGACTCGAACTGGGCTCCCTGATCGGTAGTCAAGGTCTCTGGTGATCCATAGCGCGAAACCCACTGATCCATGAAAGCTCTACATACGGTTAAAGCCTCGATATTCTGAAGAGGAACTGCCTCAGGTCATCGCGAAAAACGGTCGGTAATTGAGAGACAGTATCTAAAACCATTGCTAATGGGGAGCGGACCCACAATATCCATGTGGACATGGCGCAAGCGACCATCTGGAGCAGTGAAATTCGATGGCAACATACGATTGTGACGCGAAATTTTCGACTGCTGGCATTCGCGACATGCTTTACACCAGTCGGAAATATCGCGACGCATCGATGGCCATACGTAACGTTTCCTGATGACGCGGTCTGTATCTTTCCCGCTCGTATGTGCTTGGTTGTGGAAAAGGTGGAAAACTCGTTCCCTGAGTGGTAGTGGTATAATGGGACGAAGTGTCTCACCGGTTAGGTCACAATAAATTGAAGTATATTCTCGCCCCCATTGTATTTTGCGGATATTGAGAGAGCATTTCGGATCTGAAATCAAAGATTTAAGTTCTTCGTCGTTCGTTTGAGCTTGTGCGAGTTCTAATAGGCTAAACTCGGTAGGCACACGAATGCTTCCAACTCTTAAAAGTGAGTCTGCGACAGCGTTATCGATAACAGGTTGGTATATGATGTCCGTTGTAAATTGTGAAATAAGCGCGATTTGGCGCTGTTGTCTTTGAGAAATGTTTACGACGCGTTGAGAGAACATATAAATCAGTGGTTTATGATCAGTAACGATGCTGAAAGATTGCCCCTCGAGGAAATAACGGAAATGGCGAATAGCTTCGTAAATAGCAGTAAGTTCCCGATCATATGCACTGTATACGCGTTGAGCAGGCTAAAATTTGCGAGAAAAGAATGCCAACGGCTTCCAGTTATTGACAAGCCATTGCTCAAGTGATGCGCCCATACCAAAATTCGAGGCGTCGGTAACATGACGAGTCTGAGCATTGTGAGCCGGATGAGTTAACAGTGTCGCATTAGCCAGATCGTGTTTGACCTGCTCAAACGCAGCGCTGACCTCAGTGTCCCACGAAATTGGATGCTTGTCGTTTTTGCGTGACTCGCAAAGAAACTTTTAGAGAGGTGCTTGAACCTTAGCGGCATGGGGTAAACTTTTGCGATAAAAGTTCACCATGCCTAGGAATCGGCGCAGCGCGACAATTGTCTTAGGCTGAGAAAACTCAGTAATACCGCGCACCTTGTCAGGTGTTGAAGCGCAGCCCTCATGACTTATTTGATACCCCAGAAACTCGAGCTCAGACTTACCAAACTCACACTTGTTAAAGTTGATACGCAACGAGAATTCCCGCAAGCGTTGAAAGACGATCCTGAGATGATCTTCGTGTTCCTCCAAAGTTGAAGACGTGATGATAATGTCGTCAATGTAGGCAAAAACGAACTCAAGATCACGCAAGGCACGACAAATGTAACGCTAGAACATCTGTCCGGCGTTACGAAGGCCGAAAGTCATAACCGTATATTCATGAAGACCGAAAGGGGTTATGACTGCCGTTTTTGGAATGTCTTTCGGCGCGATTGGTATTTGGTGATATGCCATATGAAGATCCAGCTTGGAAAACACTCGTTTGTTGCGTAAAATAAAAGAGAAATCGTGCAAGTGCGGCACCGGGTATCGGTCTGAAACAGTGACCGCATTCAGTCGTCGAAAGTCCCCGCAAATACGCCATTCGCCGTTTTTCTTTTTGATTAGGTGAATCGGAGTTGCCCAGGGGCTACTGGATGGACGACAAATGCCATCCTCAACCATTTGACAGAAAAACTTTTTAGCAGCAGCCAACTTCTCTGGAGAGAGACGTCGTGCGCGCTCGAAAACAGGCGGTCCACAAGTCAAAATGTTATGTTGTACGTCAACTGAACGAGGAACAATTCCCTGCGAAACGGTTGTAAGCTCTGGAAATGAGTTTAAGATATTTGCAAAAGCGTGGTCCTTGTTGACAAGGTTTAAGCCGCAAATTATTGCGGACCTAAGAAAACCTCACACACTCAAACCAGTTGAAGTGTCGACTAAACGCAGAAGTTCCACTTAATAGCGCGACGTAAGTTGATATTCAGCGTCACATTCCGTTCACCGTTGGTAGGAACGCGTGAATCATTGGCCGCGAACAAGATGAGATCGTTAGGCTTTTGTTTTAAGGTTTTGAAATCCGCTGGAAGCAAGGAGATGTCCGAACCTGTGTCTATAAGATAAACTAGACCCGTGGATACACCCCGAGTATGACGATAGATAAGGTAGACAGTAATAGTATTAAAATTTTTGATAAACAATAAATTCCAAAATAATGTTAAATTTCTAAAATAATAAAAATGGTACCGATTCCTCGTATTCATGCTGAGAAGGCCTTCAGTAGGAATGATGGTCCTAAATTGATTTCCGAATCGAACATTCAGGCACTTGGCGGCGACGACATCCAACACCATAAGTAGCTGCGAAAAATAGTTTAATAAGTAAAAATGTTCAATTAGCAAGAACAAGATTTTCAAAAAATAAAAATCGCATTAATTATGAGTAGCAACGGAACAAAGAAATCCGAAACTCGATCCTCCGTAACAAAAAGCAAAATACAGAGAAGGAGACCGGATGGTCTGATCACAATCACTACATTATAATCAAAAATGGTCTCGCTTTAAATTTGAAACTGGACACACTTTTCGTATGTATAAAAAGATCTTTAAACAATGTAAATGTAATAATGTATACTTTAAACAATGTATAATAAAATACCGATGTAATAAAACTATATTTCATACAACAATAAATAGCTCCAGTTGACTAGAAAATTAGCATTTGAACAATAAAATATTAGCTAATGTATCACAGATTTTGTGACTAACTTAAAACTTGACAATGTCGAAGTAATTGAATTATTGAAACTCGGGAGAGTAGTGATTGTAAATATCACGGCATATTTGAAAAATTGATAAAATAAGAAATTTCGTCACTGGTAATGAACATTAAAATTATGATATAATATTATCAAAACATCAATTCGATCTGTGCCTGTCAGTAATAATGACAAAGTCAAATTGTATGATTCCTTATACCTACATGGATGAATGAAGTTAACACCACTAAATAATTTGTTGAACCATGTGAAAAATATTGGAATATAAAAAGTGTTATATCGAAATGTAAAATTGAGAACAGTTCTGTCAGGTGTATGTGTGCAAGATTTAAAACAAGTAAGTCATACTTATTTGTCACCATATAATTCAACTTACTTTGTTTTATAATAAAAATATTAATTTTAGAGGCATATTAGACATACAAATCATTATTGTTATTTCAATATGTATTATAAAATACGTCTATTTCGTATTTTTACATAATATTGCACAAATGAAATTAAGAATAATGAATAACTGTCATTGTCAAGTGAATTCTAATGGATGAATTATACTGAATTTAAATATTTGATCATTTTGAGAAGAAATGGCTGCGACAATAGAATTTAATTTCAATGATCTTGTGACGGACTGTACTCGGCAGTACACTCGGTCACGTTCTCCCCCACCAGCATACCGACCAGCGCGCGCAGCAGCGACCCCCACTGCTCTCCGTCTTCCCCCACCACGCGCGGATGGGTATAAAGGGAAGGCCGGAGAGCCGAGAAAGGGCAGTTCGCCCGGGGCGGCGAGCCGGGTCACACCGGAGCGTCGCACTGGACGAGCGGCCCAGAGATGCCTCTCCTGGTGGGTACCAGTGATCCCAGATCGTGGCAGCTGGCGGCCCCCACCACGCTCCCATGTGGGAGCACACACAATCAAGCGCGCCGTGTCGGTGTGTACCCCACTTCCTCGCTTCGATTTCACGCTTTCGTCTGTTGAGCCAAGATCGAAAATTATGTTTCTGTCGACTTCGTGTCAAAGTGGCGCGAAGCAGGCGACAAATTTAAAATCACCAAATTTATCATTTAGGATATTACCTTTCTTTCTTTGATATTTCCAAAAACATTCACTTAAAATGAATATCTAAACATTTTATTTTAAATTTTAGGATGATTTAAAGACTCAAAAGATGATTTTCTATTAAAATTTAAATTCAATAAATTTTCAGTTTCAAAACAAAATATCAAGTTCAATATTTTTTATCTGTGCAAATCAAATAGTTCAATTAGAAAATTATGTAGAGAATATTATATATTAAGGAATGGTAAAATATGATATTGTAGTTTAAAAAATAAAATATTAAAATACTTAAGTAATACATAAATTATATCTAATTATATACTCGAAATTACACGATAGAGTTTCTTCTTTGGTATGAGGCAACATTGAAAAAAATTTCATTCAAATAAAATACTCAGAAAACTTTTTAAAATACGTAATATTAGTCACATATGAATTTTATTATAAAACTGTGAATAAAAGGTTTCAGTATTCAAAAAACCAAAATCACATCTAAATTTGCATACGAAATTACACTTTACGATTTCTCCTATATAAAATAAGAATATAAAATATTTATTTCAAATAAAATAGTTTTGAAAAAAATTTTGTTGTACGTGAATCAACTATATCAATTAAAAAATTAAGTGGGAAATATTTTATTTAAAAAAAATAAGTAATAAGAAATTAAGGTTAAAAATCTACTTTCTTAATTACATGGTGATAGTAGATAAAAATGTTCTCATTTTACGTTTTAGTGGCTTATATGCATAGACTTTTCAATGAAAAAAAGCAAACACATAAGCAAAATTTTCTAATTGATGCAGTCGATCAAATTTATAAAACAGAAACATGTTTTAATTAATATATTAATTTAAAGCTTCAAAGATTTATTAACTTAAAATTTTACTTGGAATTTTCCAAGAATTTCACATAATCTCAAAAATGTTTATATTAGGCGAATGCTTTTCAGATATCAATAAAATTCCGTAGTCAATAAATGTTTAAAGTTTCAAGTTAAGGTATTGATGGGAAATTTAGTAGCTTTTTTAGTTAACTATTTTAATCAGTAAATTCTTCATTTTCGTAGATTTTTTCAACTTTTCAATTAAAAATTTATGCATAGGCCAAAAAAACGTGAGGTGAAAATTTGGAATCATCAGCCACAATTTCTAGGCAACAGAAAATTTAATTCGATTGTGGTAGGGCCCTAGATTTTTTGCCCTGTCAGTAATCAGGTGCTGATCCATTTTTTCAAAAATATGCAATAAGACGAAAGCGAAAAAAAATAGTTCTAATTATATAATATAAAACATTGTATGCAAGATTGTAGCCAAATCTGAAAAATATTTCTTTGAATGCAATGTATAAATAATCTTTTTTCAGCAATTTGGAAAAACATGTCGTCCTAATTATATAATGTCCGTAAATTAATAGTATTCAATAACGATCGTATTAGAATGATCAAGGTAATTGGCTGATATGCAGCAAATGCGAGTTCAAACCCCTGTACTTCTAAAAATTTTTACATTCTCATCATGGATGAGAAGGTATTGGTTTTATGTGAAAAATGGCTTTCGAAATTTTCATCAAATCTTTACGTTTTGAGACCCCCTGAGTCAGAAAAAAGGGTTTTTACGAAAGTGTCTGTCTGTCTGTCTGTCTGTCTGTAGGTCGTGTGCGGCATAACTCTCCATAGAATTATCAGATTGAATTGAGCTTTGGTACACTTTATCGGAGCCGAAAAAGTAAGGACAAGTTCGTTAACCAGCCACATCCAATCAAAATTGAGGGATTGAGCACTACTTTTGTGTTTTTGAAAATAATTTTTTGAAAAAATAAAAAAATTCATTACTGGTTTTTGATAGTGCTCATAAATCTCTAAAAATTATCCTGATAACATTTTTTGATTAAATCAAAATTAGAAATGTTATAGCATATTCAAATTCGAAAAAGTCAATATCAAAATTCCATTTTCCAGTTAAATTATACGAGATACGAAAAAACGTTATAATACAATATTATTTCCTACATAAAGTCCTACAAATTTGAATTGTAACATTTTTTCATAAGATGCATATTTTTCTTTTTAATTCAAAAAAAACAATATTGAAAATCCAAATTTCAATTTTTCAAGAATAATATTCGAAATACGAAAAAAACGTAAGAATACAAAGTTTGTCGTTTCAAAAAGATCTACAAATTTTGTCTCACACAGTTTCTGATAAAACATATATTTTTCGTTTCAATTAAAAAAAAACGATTAAAATTCAAAAAATCCATTTTTTAGACAAAATATGTGTGATACAAAAAAAACGTTTAGATGGAAAATTGTTTGCCTAAATGAGGTCTACAAATTCTCATTAAGACATTTCGGGACAGGAGGTATATTTTATGTTTTGATTTTTAATATTAAAAGAATTCGATTTTTTTCACCAAAATATGTAAGATACGAAATAAGCGTTGTTCTGCAAAATCGTTTCCTTAAGTAAAGTCTACGACTGTTTTTTCTTTTTGAGAGATTTGGAAGAAAATAAATTATTTTAATCATGTAATTTATTAAAAAGTTACACTGAAAAAAATGGTTTTATATATACATAAAAACAAAGTTTTCTGAATATTATAGAGCTCAACTGAATTTTCAAAAAATGTATCTTAAAAACTACCAAACTGTAAAAGAACTTTTATAAAATTATCATAAAATTGTGTAACTGTAACTGAGTTTCAATTGCATGTGGATGAATTTTCAGTTGCATGTGAGTGCATTGAACTTCAGTTACCAAAACGTAAAATTATTCCTATTACAAGTATCAGTATTTCCAGGTAAACATATACAGAATATTCAACACTTTGGAACTGAAGTTTAATAAAAAAAATTGTTTTTATAAATTTACTAAAAAGTAACAGAATTTCCTGAAATTCTGTCTAAATTTTGGGAGGCTGTAGCTGAATAAAACTCCACTCACATGTTCTGGGAAATTGCGGTAGAAAATTCTAACAGTGTAGAATTCGTACTAGCAATTCTAAACTAATTTTCATAAATAATCCTTTGTAATTTTATACTACATATGTACTTACATCTATACCATCAGTAGCATTTAGACACAAATATATACTACTTTTTAGTTGATTTACATCAGAGTTATGTGCTAGAAACTTATTTTTATTCCTAAGGAAGTTTTTAGATAATTTACCAATGTTTTCTGTACAATTTTATGTAAATTTTCTCACGATATTTTACATTTTTAAGTTTATCCCAAAATAGGGATCATATGTGCAGTATTTTATTTGAATGAAATTTTTTTCAATGTTACCTCATACCAAAGAAGAAACTCTATTGTATAATTTCGAGTGTATAATTAGATATAATTTATGTATTACTTAAGTATTTTAATATTTTATTTTTTAAACTACAATATCATATTTCACCATTCCTTAATATATAATATTCTCTACATAATTTTCTAATTGAACTATTTGATTTGCACAGATAAAAAATATTGAACTTGACATTTTGTTTTGAAACTGAAAATTTATTGAGTTTAAATTTTAATAGAAAATCATCTTTTGAGTCTTTAAATCATCCTAAAATTTAAAATAAAATGTTTAGATATTCATTTTAAGTGAATGTTTTTGGAAATATCAAAGAAAGAAAGGTAATATCCTAAATGATAAATTTGGTGATTTTAAATTTGTCGCCTGCTTCGCGCCACTTTGACACGAAGTCGACAGAAACATAATTTTCGATCTTGGCTCAACAGACGAAAGCGTGAAATCGAAGCGAGGAAGTGGGGTACACACCGACACGGCGCGCTTGATTGTGTGTGCTCCCACATGGGAGCGTGGTGGGGGCCGCCAGCTCCCACGATCTGGGATCACTGGTGGGTACTCCCACAGGAAGGTATCTCCAACACCCTCCGACTTCCTGGTGGAGCCGGAGCGAGCACTAGCGAATGGGCGCTCCCATGGCCAGTTCTCGGTGCGAGCCGGCACTTAGCTTCAGGTTCCCTTGACTAGGTGCTGCTCGGGCTTCACCAGGATGTGGCAACAAACCCTGACCGGACTAATCCCCAGAGGATGCCGCGTCGAACACCGACGAATGGGTTCCCCCATGGTCGGCTTTCGACATGGGCCGGGAATCAGCTTCAGGCGCACCTGACTGACCCTGGCCCCGACATCCCTGGGTGAGGACGTCACCCCCTGACCGGACTAATCCCCAGACGATGCCGTGTCCAACACCGACAAATGGGTTCCCCCATGGTCGGCTTTCGAAATGGGCCGGGAATCAGCTTCAGGCGCACCTGACTGACCCTGGCCCCGACATCCCTGGGTGAGGACGTCACCCCCTGACCGGACCCGCACACTACCGCGACCTTGACCCGCACCTGACCGTAACTTGACCCGCACCTGACCCGGACGTTTTAACGTGGATTTCACCCGCACTTGACCCGAGCTACAATCATGTTTGACTGACTCGAACACTGCCGAACCCGACCGAACGCGCTACGAAGACCGATACTGGACCCCACCAATCACGCGAGACCACCTCCTCCTCCCCCTGCTTTTCTTGTAACCGACCGACCGACCGACAAACCCGAAACCCCGGCCCCCTGGATACCGCCATGGCCGGGGTCCTGAGGGTATGGCGCGGACCCAGATACCGCTGGGAGCGCCCTACCCTACGACGACACAGATTTGACTCCGACTAGACGGACCGTACGTACCCGAAGGAGGGGGATCGGAGGTGATTTGAGCAATACCCGGAGGCCCGTGCTCCGGACCGATAACATATCACAGCGCAAACAATAAATAACACGGTTTTCATTTATTCCAGAAACACGAACCAATAGGCCAGTGCCCAGTTTTCCTCATATTTTCCTCACACGCACTCCGCTTACGTTCCTACGCACATTCCGGCAACCACACGCTCACGCTTTCGCGCACGCGCACACACGCACACGTAAACTCTATTACACGGACACCAGTACAACGATCTATGTTTATATCCACTCACACGCACACATTCCGTCATAAATTGTTATATATCTTCTTGTACAATGATCTATTGTCTATATTTAATAAACTCTTATTTAAACTGTATTCGACCGTTTCACGAATCATTTCATTCCCTACTCCCCCACTCCTACCGAACTCTGGCTGACTGAAGCGTCTGGCAACCAGGGGGAAAGTAGGGATGTTACAATCTGAAGAAAAAGCTAAGTTTGGTACATTTACCCCCAGATCGTGAATGGTTCAAGTTAATAGTAGACGAGCATTCTTATGTAGCTCTTCTAAACATTGAAAACGGTATTACGAAACGGAAGGTAATAATTAGAGATACTTTAAAGGTGGAAGTATATCTGCGAGAAAAAGCATGTCCTTGGCTGCAAGTGGATATGCCAGAAAAAATAGAGGATGTTAATTTGATTTTATACAACATAAATAAAATATAATTATAAATATATAAGTAAATACAGTGGAAATACGAATTGTATATATTAGAGAATGAAATGTAATTATTTTGATGCTTTTATATGAATATTTAGTCGCTTAAGTGGTGGAATTTTTGTAATATTAACTTGTAAAACTTTCCCCCCAACAGCACGAAAACTAATAACATTCTGTATCTCCCCAGCTCTTTTTGAAGTATTTTGATAACGTGATTACATATTTGTCATTAATTTTTTAAATTAATTTATTACTTTCTCTGCGCTTTAATATTCAAAATCCTGGATTCGAATCTTTTAACGTTTTAGTAAAAATAACAAGTTGTTTAACTTATTTATTTGTTTGCGGTTATTTAAAGTTTCTCTTGTAGAAATTCCATGGCATTCATGTTTTGTACGCTTTACAATCATCCTGTTATGTTCCTTTCGTGCTATTATGGGAATAATTTCAATACGTGGAGAAAATAAGGGCACTTTAGCAACTGTTGAAAACCATCATAATATGGAATGGATCTCATTTATAGGATTGAGAAATGTAATCATGATTTATAGTAATATGTACAGTTGCGCACATCTTTTAAAAATATTTTAAAACTATACTACGATTGTAATTGTATGTATTTTCCGTCAAAATCGACATAAATTACTATTAATTAAAATTTCCATGGTACAGAAGATGAAAAAATATTCTTTTATTTACTTTTATAAACAAGAAAAGTTCAATTAATTTTCGAAGAATAGGTTTTCCTTTTTTACGTCCAGGAATAGGGTCGTTGTATGATTTACAAGAATAAATGACATTTTTAAATAATATATCTATTTGAAATATAAATAATTTTCTGAAAATCTTTCTGTCGAAAAAAAGACGCTTTCGACTGCGTTGAGATTCGAGCCCAGGTCTTTGAGCACTCGACCGGCAATCGAAAGACCTGGGCTCGAATCTCCACGCAGTCGAAAGCGTCTTTTTTCGACAGAAAGATTTTCAGAAAATTATTTATATTTCAATTTAATTTGCAGTATTTCGATATAAAGAGTTTGAAATTGTCAACGAGAACACTTGTCGGGAACGTATTCTATCTGATACGCGATTAGTCATCCTCCGATAAAGTAGGCAATGACAGAAATTTCAGACTCGACCAATTAATTTTAAATATATCTAATGTTGACATCAGTGAAGAAAGTGTGATATAAACACCTAATAATACTACGAGATATTAAGGAATGGAAATGGATGAAAATAAATGTGGAACAAATACTTTATTTCGGAGAAAATTGTAAAATAAAGTATTGATTTTTTAAATATTAGTTTTCATTTCCTAATTTTAAACACCATTCAAACAAATGGATAATAAACTTCACAGTTTTGCGTCTTTCCTGCATTTTCTGGACTTTTTTCTACAAGCATCGTTAATGGTGTTGTATCTTTTGGCTATAAAGTGAGATCGTGTTACTATATAAAAGCTCACCACCGATTTTGTAAAGTCATGTTTAAGGCCATGGATCAACCGGGTCACGTGAACAAATTCGTAGGTTAATCGAACCATGCAAGATAACTTTTTTTTTTCTAATATATCTACTTGAATATTCGAAGGACGTAATAAAAGGCGGTGAGGATCGTCTGTTAACTTCGTTTCACTAAAAATTTTGCAAAAATTTTATTTTTTAGAAAATAAAACTGGGAGTTATCGGCAATTACAGCTCTGTAACGCCAATTCCACAGGAAATGGAATATCAAGCTGAAATTTTGGAATGTGAATACGAAAGTACTAAGGCAGGTTTTTTGGGTGTCGAATATCGAAATAAATACAAAAATTATTTTATGTAATTGATAACATTACCACAAAAAATCTAGAATTTTTTGAAGCGCCACCTATGCATAGTGTCGCACTGTAGGTACTAAATTCAAAAGCGGGAACTGATTGTCGGGAACAATGATAATTAACAAGTAAACTAAAATGAACGATTCGTAAACCTCGTTGAACTGTTCTAAAATTAATAATGAATGAATTCTCGTATTTTGAACAAATGATAAATATACTTGGTAATAAAAAGTTATAAAAAGGTTGTAAAAATGTTTACTGATTAGTCATCTTTTGCAGTCAATAAAAATTTCGACAATTTTTTTATAACTCTTCAACACAAATTTTACTTCTGTTCTCGTCCGCATTACAGAGGACAGAGGTAACTATATAGACAGGTGATGTACGAGCTTATGTGCGTCGGTATTTCTGTAGGAATTATAAAACTTTTTTTCATTATACATTCAACGCTTTTGTCACGACTTTTCATTCCTACTTTCTAGTCATTTCCCAAAATATATCCGCTTTTATCCAACTTGGAATTTTAAATGTGGGAAAAAAATCGATACGCATGGAACTCAATTCATCAGCTGATGTGGTTGATCCATGGCCTTAAGCTCCAGACATCCAACCTTGGGAAGTTCACAATTATGGAGACTATCTAGAATATGATCAAAAGTGCCTCGACTTAGGACGCCTCCAGCTAGAGTGTGCAAAATCAGGTTCTCAATGTTGTCAGTTAGTGTGTAAAGGTCGTCTGAAGGATACTGTAAACGTCGTCGATTATAGGAGTCTATCATTTTGTACCTTTCATCGTCGCCTGGTTTTCTCGGAGTCTGAACGTTTTCTATGCAGTTCCTGCATTTTGTCAAGCTTTTGGCCCGAAAGGCGACGTATCCAGCGCAAACCCTTGTACAAATTCAGGTGTCCCGCACAGATGCTGATTATGGTCTTGTACTCGTTGTAAAAAGGTTGGAATATGTTCAACAGCAGGGTCGTCGTCAGATATAATCTTATCTAAAATTACGAAAAATTTTTCGCGTCCTTTGTCCTCTCGCAGATCTTTAAAATTCAGCATTGTCTGCCTGTCTGTATGCGAAGAGTACAAGACCGAGCGCGAAGCGCGAGGTTCAGAAAGAACGGAGCGCGAAGGGTGACGATTAAATCGCGCACCCTAGTTTTAATATCAAAATATTGACTAATTCTTGCGAAAATTGTTACATTCATATACTTAAATACTTACATAGAAGGCCATTTGAACATTTTTTTTTTGGTAATATTTTGGATCGAAATGGACTGGAGTTAATTTATAGGCTACTTTCATGTTATAAAAATGTTGACTCTCAGCATCAACAACAGCCCTCCAGTGTTGTTTTCGAATAATACCATCCGGAGTCTGCGATAACATGAAAAATTTCTCTATAATGATACTCATATACTCAAAATAGGAAAAAAAACTGTAATAACTATAAATTCAGCTTTAAATTAAAAACTAGATTCAAGCAGGAATTTATGCAAATTTTTATATATTGTAGATCACACTACACTGTAAAAAATTTTCCGGCAACTTCACACCAATGGCGTATAGTTCCAAGCGCTTGGTGTGAGATTCTGGTGTGACTTTGGATTGGAATACTGTTTCACACCGAACTGGTGCTGATTTCTTTGAAGAACAACACCAGTCGGTGTTGAAATAAAATAGAAAAAAGAAATGTACACCAAGTAGTGTTATTATATGTTTCTTCACACCAAGTGGTGTGATATTAAAACCGGACGGTGTGAGATCAACACCGGATCGGTGTTGAGAACGCATTGCGCATGCGTCTACTGGTCTTGACAAAAACAACTGGTATTTTCGGTCGCGAAGTTCTAATGCTTTTTTTGGATCCAGTTATTGTTCATATCCACAATGAATCGAGAGCTACGAAAAGTGATTTTTGATGGAAAAACGATTTGGATAAATATTCTATGTACCAGGGATTCTGCGTCATACGAAGAATTTGTTATTGCACGTAATTTCTTTTACATACCTCTGGCATCATGTTTTGCCGTTCACGGACGATAAAATTGGCCAGAACGATCCAGTAACAGTACAGTTCTTTATTTATTCGAACTCTCGATTAAATAAAAATGTTGTCATATTTTTGGGCCCACATTAGCTAAGGAACGTTTTAAAAAATCAAAAATTGAAGTTACGGATTCTGACGGTGCTGTCATCGAAGAAGACCAGTTTCATTTGTTTAAAAAAGATATTTTTTGCATTAAATCAGTCCCGGAGGAAACTCAAACCCCAGGTCAGTTGATGATAAAATCAGTTGTGCTTGAAATATAAGTAGCTAAAATTTCTACACTTCATTCAAATACATATATTTTTTTTCCACGTAGGTATTCTTAACCTTTGTGAAGTCGACTTCACGAAATCATTACAACCTAATGATCATGATGTTGCCATGACGATCAGTAATATTGATTCCGCAGAATGTGCACTTTCAAGTGTTCCAATTCAAATAAATGCTGCAGTGCAAAACTTCCCAGAGTTGGAGCCATTTGTAAGAGAGCTTTTTTAAAATTTAAAATGAATGCTTGACCTGTTAAAAACTTTACAACACTGTAAACGCAAGTACTACCTTAAACATTTTCATTGCTTCTTTTTGGACTGTTGTAGTATTTAATATCTTGTTCGCCGTATTCAAACAAAAATGTTAGCTCTCGCAACTATAATATTAGTCTTCGCCTTGCATTGCAATTTAATCTTTTTCAAAGATTTTTTAAATTTCAACTGTCTACAATATGGAATTTTTATTTGTGAAAAAATTTGATATAGAACTATTTTAATATTGTGCTAGGATTTCCGCGAAGAAATCAAAGGAATATCTGGGGGTCTCGAGTTAATTGAAAAGTATGAGAAACAAAGTTTTTTTTCAATAAAAGAGCGACAACAATTGGTCAACATTTGCGTTGCTTTGATGAGAAACAAACATGACGCGAAGACTGTTTCTCGCGATACGAAAATATTGTTTGCCAAATCACTGATCACACTTTTTCCTGCATTAAAAGATGGAAGTGACACTGGTTATGTACGTATTTATCAAAGACTATAACATTCATTTTGAATCAAAATTTCAAATAAAAAAGAAAAACATGACTACCTTTAGATTACAATTGATAATTAAAAGTAAGCCATAAAATTGATGCGTTAATAATATTAGTTATATTAAAAGAGTAAAAATATCGTGTGGCTAATCAAAATAATATTTATCATAATTCGCGCTAATATCCAATGAAAAGTGGTCAATAATTTGCGTTTTTGAGGTTCGTTCAAGTAGATAAATATGCTTTGCATGATTAAGCACAAATTACATTGCAAATCATTAGAGTATTTAATGAAAATTAAAATATCAATTGATTGTTTTATTATTTTTGGATTTAATCATTATTCACTTTTTTTAATAATGAATTTTAGTATATTTAATATTATCATTATTATGCGTTATATTTTCATTCAATAATTGCATTTATACTCCAATGTATTTTTTATTTAAAAAAAGGAATCAAAAGTTAGATAAAGTATTTGATTTTGCAGGATGCATTTTATAATACGATCAATGGTGGTTTTTTCGGCTACCGTTTGAAAACGATCAATAGATCGAAAGAAAGCAAAAAAGGGAAAGCAACAGCATTCTCTTCTGCAACCAAGAAGAACGCGGGAACTCATTTGACTGAAGAAGTTTTGCAAGATAAACTCAAAATCCTCAAGCAGGTTGATTCTAAAAAGGAACAAGATGTATTCTACGACGCAATGAAATCAACTTTATTTTAAAGAAGAGAAAAAGTGGTGGAAATTTTTTCATTGTGCCCAAGATTTCTCGATACTCCGAATTTGGTAATAACCTTTCTTGCGGGGTTAAAAAATCTCCTAAATAGAATTCATGCAATGGGGAGTACAAGAGAATATTTTTAATCACCCCAGCAGGCCAAAGAAATCTGCTTTTCGGATTATTCTATGACGGAATACTTTTACTTAACTCTCAAAATAATATTATATTAGGGGAGAAGCGGCGAAATTGGCGCACCTAATAGAAATTGCGAGTTTAAAAAGAAAGTATATGACTAAAAATTATGAAAAAATATTTATTTAATAGCTGGATATCTTTTCTATACTTTCCAATGGATAAAGATTGCATTGAAAATTATTAAAGCAGGTTTTTATTCAGATTTCCGAAGGACTGCACCTGCGTCAATTTACCCGCCATGTCGGGTAAATTGACGCACTAATATTATAATCTTCTCTTGCCACGTATTAGTTATATTTTCATAGATTTAGAATTACATTTCAGTAGCAAAGGTTGATGAAAAGAGGTAGTTATAATTTGAAACTAAATTTGAGATAGTATATCAAGATATGTGAAGTTTTTTATACCCTTATTCACATAAACCAGCCAAAGTTAAAATATATTATATATTTGTACAATAAAATACTGGCAATTGTGGATATTTAAGTGAATATTCAAATTGAAATCATTTTTATAGAGAATTATTTAAATTTGTAATCAGAAGTATATACAATTATTAACTTTAGAAGACTTATAAATAATAGAAACAGTCAATCAAAAATACAAATTTTTTACTTACATTGCTTTCACATCTTAAAATCGAGAAAACTTTCAAAACACTGTCAGACTGCAAATTAATTATTAGAAATCGTTTTTAAAATGCCTTAATACCTCAAACTTAAAAAAAAAATTTAACCACTGATTGTTCAAATGAATATAACCTTACAAAGTCGTTACATCAGTTTTGCGGACCACATTACCTCCCATGTCACAAAAAATCTTAAGAAAAAGATTAGCAGAAAAGTCCAGCAACATTCAAATGTATATATCTATATATTAATAATTGTGTACTTACTATCTTCTTTATATTTTAAATCATAAACATCCGAGCACTTGACTTCAGTCACCGGTTTCCAGAAACACAACACGTGTGCCAACTTCGCCTCTGATTTGAATCTCGTATGCGCCAATTTTGCCGCAAGTGTATCGTTCATTAATTAAATACTTTTTACATAAAATTCTTATTTTTTCATACAAATATTCTATCCTAATCGTAAGATTAAATATCAAAGATTATAAAATCGTTGCATTAATCTAATTCACCTTGAATTACTATTATTTAACGATTTAACTCAATGGCTTCGAACATAACCATTATGACAAAAAACGATTAATCGCAATAAAACTGTATTAAGTAATTAGATTTTTATAATGTTTTCTATCAAATACATGTCATACAAGAATGCACACGATAGAACTATTTTTATTTTTTGTTATGTTATCATTTTCTGAAAAATAGGGTGCGCCAATTTAGACGACGCGCCAATTTCGCAGCTTCTCCCCTATAACATGCGATTTGCGCCTTACAGCATGATTATTATTACAGATAAATGTTGACTTTTCTTTGTTACATCCAAATGTGGGAATGAAACCATTTCCTGTTAAAAAAATATTGTCCATTTTCGAACAAAATAACACACAGCGCCAAGAAAAGAAAAGTTGGAGAAAAAAGTGACAGCCAAGAAATCGGTATTTAAATTCTAATTACTTATATGATCTTGGTTTTTCATTGTATTTTTAAATATTTCATATCTGGAAAAATTTTGTGTGATTTGTTGAATTCTATAAAATTACAGCGCAATAAAATTAAATGAAAAAAATGTTCACTTATTCAAGGTTGGGATTCTGATACAAGAACTGTATTGGCACTTTTAAAACAACTTCCGCCAGCAACTCGCGGTCGCAATAAAGCTCTATTAGGACCATTCGAAGATATACCTCGTAAACTGATTATTTACTTGAAGGTAAGTAATCAAACAGAAATTCTTCAGTTAGTTTTTGCTTTGGATGAAAAATGGCAAAATTATTTTAGACAGAAGCTGTTTTGAGTACGATCAAATTGCAGACGACTCAGCCATGTTTGTTGGCCCTGGGACCAGAACCGAACGCGATCATGAACTATTTTATCGCTCTTAACAAAGAATTTTTGCCAATTGAAGCTACCAACATAATCGAGGCTTTGGATCAGTTGTTCAAATGTCACTACATCTTCGAAACGGCCTATGATTCAGACTTGGCGAACTTCTTCAAATTCATCGCGGTCACTTTCTATGGCTTGTACGACAATAAAAGTTTAACCCCCCACATGCAAGAGATATCCCGATTAATCTTATAAGACTTATCGGCTCCACGGTTTGATATATAGATTGCTTGTCCTAAATAAAATCATCCTTGAATCTCTTTCATAAATAATGCAATTACTTTAATTTGCGAATTACTTATTCGCTCATGTGATAATTTCCAAAAAGTGTAGCATTTACAATAAGTCTGTTTTCGTACTCTATTTTTGTACTTGAATCGCAAAGATGGATCTCAAATGTTTTATTTGTGGAATAGGTTTAGATAGCATTGATAATACCTGTTCTCACTTTCGCCTGAAGCATGGCTTATTCGATGGCAAGCTTTTGGTTTTAGAATGTTGTTTGCCGAAGTGCACAGAAAAACTGAGTTCGTATAAGAGCTTCAGGGAACATTTGAGATCTAGCCACGACATCCTACATTATGTAAGTAATACAAATGTAACCGCACAAAAAAAATGCGAATAAATGAAAATGGAGAATCCAGCGTAATTGGTAATAAGGCGGTCAATTTGCGCAACAAAAGTAATTCTATTTTACAACCCATTAATGGTAATTCTGCTGTGAGAGATGACACTTCAAAAGATCAAAATACCGAGAAAGTATGTGGGGAAAAACAATTCGATGATTACGAAAATTTTTTTATCAATCTCGATGCGTCAAGTTTCACCAAAACAGATATCGACAAAATTGTCGAGGAAAGTTCTAAAATGTTACATCAGGTATTAAAAGATATTATTGAAATTTGTTCTGACGCACCACCACTTATTGTAAAGAAAATTTAAGATTACGTCAATGAAAAGAAAAAGAATGGAAAACGTGGCAACTAAATACAAAAGAAATAAGCTAGTATCGACTCAAGCTGGAATAGTTATGCCAAAATTCATTCCAGTTGGTGAAAGATATGACCAGATACGTGATAGGAAAACAGGAATTTACAAAACTATCCCAGTAACTTGTAAAATGGCTTACATTCCGATATTAGAGAGAATCGAATCGGTTTTGTTGAACAAATCTGTATGGCAGGAAATATCGAAGACCCACATCAATCAAAATGGCCAAATAAGAGGATTCAGAGACGGTACATATTATTAAAGACATGTCTTATTCAAAGAAAAAAACTCCAATGTGGCTTTAATTTTGTACTTTGACGAGTTTGAAACCGTAAATCCATTAGGGAGCAAAACTGGTGGCCATAAAATAGGAGCAATATATTGTGCTTTGAGGAATTTGCCTAATGAATTCAATGCAATTCTCGAAAACATTCATTTAGTTCGTCTTTTTTATTCCATTGATGCCAAAATTAATGGAATTGAGAAAATATTGCGTCCTTTAATCGACGATTTGCGAATTTTGGAAACTCGAGGCGTACAGGTAGGTGACAGAATCGTACGTGGAACAATAGGGGTATTTTTGTACGACAATTTGGGGGGAAACATGCTCTACAATTTACCACAGTCTTTCAATAAAACGAATTTCTGTAGAATTTGTACTGTTTCTCACGAGTCGGCAAAGACCATGATTTTAGAGAAAGAAGAACTCCTCAGATCCGAATCATTAAATTCCCGTTGCGAGGATGACAATTTTTACAGAACTACAGGGCAAAAAGCAGAAACAATTTTCAACGAGCTGGAATTTTGCAGTGAATTTAACTGCTTATCTGTTGACATTGCCCACGATATATTAGAGGGGATGGCTCAGGCCGAAATAAAATTATTCCTAAAAGAAGTCGTTGAAAAAAAAAAACTGATAAGAATCGAAGATTTAAACGAACGCATTATGAGATTCAATTACGGAATAATTGAGTCTGCAAATAAGCCAAGTCCTATCGTTTTAACAAAGAAAAGCAATCTGATTGATCAACGAGCTGTGCAAACCCGATGTTTGATAACTTTTTTGCCACTTATAATCAGTGATATCATTACGGAAGCTAATGAACAGTCAGAATCAGATTCGGTTCTTTTGTTGCTGCTGCAAATCATGCAAATCGTTTTCTCGCCTGTGGTTACCTCTGCGATGCTTGCAGAATTAAAAGAATTGATAACCGCTCATCACTCTTTGTATCTAGAATGTTTTAGAAGTCACTTGCTTCCTAAACATCACATGATGCTTCATTACCCACTAGTATTAAAACTAATGGGACCACTTATATTTTTGTGGACTTTAAGATTGGAAGGGAAGCATAACTATTTTAAGGATTTTTCAGGCAGTGACAAAAATTTCAAACTCAACTAATTAATTTAATAAAAAAGATTAAAAATTTCAAAAATGCGGTAAAAACTTTGTCTGTTCAGCATCAGAAGTATATGTACGATAAATGGCTTGTACAAGCAAAAAATGTACAACAAGCGATTGAGGCATCAGGAGGAACAGAAATAGACGTTGAAAAAATTTTGGGAAAATACGATATTCACGCACAAAGTTGGAAAAAATTTTTGCCACAAAAAGTAAAGCTGTATCGAAAATTTAACTACAGAGTGGAATATAGACAGGGTTTTTTCATAGCAACAAAAGAAAATAATTCGGAATTTCCTATTTTCCAAGAAATTGTTACCTTATTTGTTGCTTCTGACACACCTTTTGCTGTATGTAAAATTTACAAAACTATCGAATACAATGAGTTATATTTAGGGTATAAAATCGAAGAAAAAGTTCCTTACAAAAATCGCATAATTAATGTGAAAGAATTGTCACATATTTTAGCTTATGAACGACATCAACCATATCACTCTTCTGAGTATTATATAATTTCAAGATATAAAATAATATGAAATGTTACCATTAGAAAATAAGATTGTTTTGTACAATAAAAAATATAACACGAAAAATGATGTATTTAATATTCTTTTGCATTTTGACCTGTACACTCAAATGGAAGCTACTTCTAAGATATTTCACATGATTTATATTTTGACATCTTCGTCATAATATTCTCATTGAACAAAAAATTAAACGTTATTGTTACCACATCAAGCCATATAGTATTAATATATAATTTATATTTTTCAAATAAAGTATAAAATCCCACGATACTAAAAAAATGTTTATCTATCAATTCATTTAAAAAACGAAAAATAAACATAATGATACGTATTACCATTTCTCCAAGTTCATACAGAACATTTTTATTTTATTTGAAGAAAGTTTAATGTCTCAATAAGCCACTTAAAATAATTAGTTTTCTTTAAAAAATGATTTCTTAAAATTCAAACATCAAAAAACCAGTGATTGGCTTGATATCCAGAAAAACGCATTACGCATAAAGCAATCAAACATTTAAATCGTTTATTAATACCAAAGCGGTGTTAATGATACTTTATTTAACACTAATGTGGTGTGAAACTTGAATAAAGTTGAATATCGACACCGAACACCGCATTCACACCGCCGTAGTGTGATTTTCACACTTGATTGGTGTGAGGCTCAAAAATCAACACCTATTCGGTGTTAGGAGCCGCACCGATTTTTAACAGTGTACAACCATAATTACATTCTACACTGTTATTGTTCACCAATCCATGAAAAATCTATTATGTGATGATTTTGTTATGTTAAATGCAATTGGTATTTCGATATTAAATAAAAAAGCAATCTTAGTCGAATGAGGAGTTATTTACAACATGATTAATCTATTTACAAATTCTGAGTAGATTCTAAAATCAATTTCCAATTATCTTTCAATCCGTTTTCATAATAACTTCGTCATTCGGGACAAAGAATGTAAGAAATAATGATCTTAGGATAAACTACTTGGTAATTAAATTACTACGAATTTATCCCAGAAACTTGTATAATCCATTATTCTAAATGAAATACCAACGATATGTACATGGGGAAATAAGAAAACTTTACCCAGGTTTCTTCTCTTTATACGATGCAGTTTCTCAGGTTTTTAATTAAATGCGGGAAATCAGACAAGAACCAGAGTCTTTCATCTGCATTGCATGGATGTTCACACGGCACATTTTTTTCATTAATATTTAATTGGGTCCACATTCCCCTGTTCCACTGCGCCCCATCACTGACGACTGCTTGCACATATATTCCGACGGCGTGTAGTAGATTTATACACTCCATTACTAAGTGACTTAATACTTTTCCGGTTGCACAACCTCTGCTGAGAAAGCATGCTAATGCTTGTACCCATTTTCCAGCAAAAGGTTGATACATCAAAACCAAGGCATGGTCTCCCAGCTCACGACTTTGATGAACGGAAGTAAGCGAACCGAGGTCAGTAAATCCATTGAACTTGAAAGTTTTCCTGTCGAACGAAACGTTAGGAGTCAACTGCATTTCATCTAAAAGTAATACTCCTGAAAAAAAACGAAGATTAAAATAAGTACATCCTTGTACTTAATACGACTTACTATTCATTTTATCATTACCTCTTCTTTCAAGTTCAGTTAGGTCGGAACATTTCTCCTTTAATGTTTCAAAGATATTCAAGTTAAAACCGTAAGTTGAATGCATTTTATTGATATATGAATTTAGCGTCTGCACAGTTGGAACAACTAATATATTTCTTTCAAGAATATGCTCATATAAACCTTTGTTCTTAATTCTCATGAGCATACATTCATATATCCAAGTAGTATCGTACCGTTTTCCACGTGGACTTTTAGTTTTCAATGCTTGGAAGCACGCTCTAACTGCTGCCTGCTGCTCCAAAGGTAATTCACTTATATTTTTGTCAAGTTTTTCTTCCTTAATCCGAGCACATTTGTTTTTCACATGTATAATATTTTCCCTGAACTTTGTAACCTGTCACAAAAAGAGAAAACCAAATGCCGATAAGAACATTTTACTGACTTTCATTTGTCATACAAAAAGATAAAAGTATCCTTCTAACATTAATTTTGTTCACAGTGCGAGAAAAGAATTATTGGTAAGTATTGGATCTAGCACTTACCAACACCTCTTTTTTTCAGGGTCAAGATAAGGAATATTGTGTAAAGTAACAAAGACAAATTTACATACTTTTGCTTCCATTCGTTTCAGTTTTTCTTTTAGTGGTCGTACTTTGTCAACTTTTTTCTGCATCGCTTTCAACTTGGCTTGTTTTTGTCTAAAATTATTACGATCTACAGTTCTTCGGCGCTGTATATGAGATGGAATGCAACGTTCGCTTCGGGAAGTCCTTTCTAGAAAACCCGGGCATTCCTCAGAGCTAAAGTGAAGAAGATAGGTGTAACTATTAATCATACAAAATTAGTTCAGAAAAACATTTCTTTCATTTTGCCTTGTCACATTATCAACCCCATAGCAGGGCTTAATGTTTTATAATGCTTGTAAATTATAAATGATACCCTGGAATAAATGCACATTTCGTATTCCCGGCACAATCCTCACCACGTCCTTTATATACACCTGCAAAAATATGTAACTATTTATCAATAAGAACTACATACGTCACTGATGAATAAAGTAGCGAATCTTCACTAAAATTATATGCTGAAACGTACTTGTACAGACATGTCTGTATGGACAACGAGCTTCGTCTCATTATAAGATAGTTTATCCCATTCTCCAATGATTATCCTCGAACGGTTACCAAATCCTAACGACCATTTTCGGGGTAATTTTCTCATTTCCATGTCATTTTGTAACTTTCGGAATGTGTAAATAGGAGTTCTCTCCTGTTTCAAAAAGAAGTTTATTAACAAGTTAATGACCGATGAATAAATGTAAGTTCGACAATTGAAGAAAACCATACACTAACGATATGCATTTTAGTCTGACTTGTGCTTCCAAATTGAGCACGTTCATGAGAGCGAGATTCATGCTCAACGATACTTTTTCCTCTAAAGTTCATACTGACGTGCTCAAGTGTCGTTTTACAATCCATATTCTCATCAGTTAAATCCAATGAGACAGAAGTACTGTTTGCATCAGACGGATACTGAAAAAATGCGTCAATATTTAGTCTCTAATAATTTACTATCAGCGAGGTAGGCATTATACATACATAAAAGTGTCAAAGATGTTTCATAATACCCCGAAATAAGATACATCCTCCTTCCTGACGTCTTCATCGATATTGTAACATCCCATATGATTTGCATCCTCGACAGTCTTTAAATCTCTTTCGTTGAAGCTACAAGGTGCAATCACGTGATTAGATGCATTTGCACGATTTTGGACGATGCTCTTCTCATATTAGTTATCATCCTATAAGAAATTATATAGTGTTAATGTTTTCCAATACTATTAATACTACCAACTGAAAATTTGGGTACATTAATATTTTTAAAAATTTTCAATGGATGTCATAGCTTGATCTATACAACTTCTTGAATTTTAAACATTATATATTCTTAAAACAAATTCATTCGACGCAGATTTTTATAAGTTTAAGAAAACATACTTAAAATTATTTCATATGTTTTATGAAAGATATGGTTGAACTTTGAATGTTTTCAAACACTTTTATACACCAACATACCTTCACAGGAATGGCATTTTCCCTCAAGGAAACTTGGCCTCTCCGTATTCGATGCATTGTTCCATCCGACATTGGAGTATCAAAGAATTCTTGCAAATCTTCAAGTTTAAAGTGCACTTGGCAGAGAACATCGTTTTCATTAAACCTGACAGAAAGGGCTTTTCCCATTCCCGCTTCAAATCATCCTTCTGCAATAATAATTGATAGCTTTGAAGTTAAAAAAAGTAAAAACAGATATCTTCGTGGAGTACGTATGACTTCAAAATAAATTGCTACATATTTTTCCTTACCCTCGGGAACTTTGAAAAGCCTCCGCGGTGGAATATTTTCCTTTTGTACTACGTACGAAAAGTAGCTACATACTGCACATTTTCTATTTCTTTTTGCACTTGACCCGCTTTTTTGCAAATTCTGAAAGCCAACCGAAGCTGGTTATGGGAGGTGTCATGTTCATGTCGAGTGTATGCGTAATATTCGTCGGTGCAACAATTCTTAAGTACTTACCTCCTCCATTGAAGAATCACTTCAAACTTTGAAGTCACGTCTATAATATACAAACACGATATTTATATTCAAATATCAAAATACAAATATAATATCATATACTATAGTATTTATCACATGAATCCATTCATGTTTACAAGAACGGCGACCATTTTCTGCCATTGCAACACAAGCGCCGCGAACGGGAAGTTCTATAATTTCAATGCATTATGAACTTCCGAAATAAAAGTGCTCATTTTCGGTTGCACTACTTTTAGAGTTCTAAATTTCTCGGACATTTAAAATCCGGTCACGTTCTCGTGATTGTGACCGTCATTTTAAGATAACTTGGGAATTTACAGAGAATTTAAGAGAATTTTACCTTCACCAATATTTCCTTTATCATTAAACCTTATAATATTGTAAATTTATTTCCAAACACTATGAATTGCAATTGAGATAACCAAGTTGACGTCACAGGCCATGTGGTAGGGATAGACTGTAAGTTAGGTTGGTCTTGGACGAATGAAATATATGGGAATCATTGGGAAATTGATGAAACAAAATTTTCTAGCGTAAAAGTAAGTCATAAATTTTTTAATAATTATATTTTGTTAGTGCAAAATTCATTTCCGCCTATTTTGAGTGCCTACTTGTCGCTTGTCATTCTTTTAATTTTTTAATATAAAATAAAATGTCATAAATTTGTAGGTTATGATGACCGTTTGTTTTGAAGGATTTGAAGAATGTGTTGAAAACGAGACATGCTTATCGATACATTCTTCAAATCCTTCAAAACAAACGGTCGTCATAACCTACAAATTTATGACATTTTATTTTATATTAAAAAATTAAAAGAATGACAAGCGACAAGTAGGCACTCAAAATAGGCGGAAATGAATTTTGCACTAACAAAATATAATTATTAAAAAATTTATGACTTACTTTTACGCTAGAAAATTTTGTTTCATCAATTTCCCAATGATTCCCATATATTTCTTTCGTCCAAGACCAACCTAACCCGCGGAACCGCCTTTCGGCTTTAAACTTCACGGGTGGTTGGTTCCATTAAAGTCGCGTACGACTCTTCCGTCATCCGTTTGCTCGGAACTTCCACCCGCGGCCACACGCCCACTAGGATAACCGACTAGCCGCGCCACCCAGGGGAGAAACGAACAGATTCCTCCCCCGAACGACGCGGACAGTCAAGTCTACCCGAGACGCAGGACCGCGGATGCAGACCCCGATGCGATTTCTACTGGCCCTCCCCGTTGTTCCGCTCTCGACGCCCATCAAGTTCTCTCGTCTTCATCACAAGTGTGACGAATGACTCGATGAGCGTCCAGAACCGTTCAGACTGGAGCATGAGAAGGACCATCGTGTCAGGAGTAAGTTCGGAACCCACCGCCTGGCCGAGGACCTCCCTAGCCACACCCCATTTTGCGCAGACGAAGAGTGCGTGCTCTGCGTTATCCACCGGGAAATCGCAGTAGCAACACGTCTCCTCGTCCCTCTTCTAAAAGCGCCTCAGGTACGCGTTAAAACAGCCATGGCCCGAGAGCGCTTGCGCCAAGGAAAAGGCGACTTCTCCGTGCTTTCTGTTCAGCCAAGGTGGCGAGATCCGGAATCAGGCGGTAGGTCCATCTCCCTGCCTGCTCACCATGCCATCTCATCTGCCATTTCTCGACGAGTCTGCGCCTTCCATCCTTGCGGATGGCCTCCTTTGCGCGAGCGATTTCCTGCAGGTCGGCGCAGGTAAGCTCCTTGCGAAGCTGAAAGGTTTCCTGCCTTTCCTCCGCCAATAAATCTATTGGCGGGACGCTCGCCAGGACCAACACAGCACTCGTCGAGACAGTTATATATGCTGAAACTATTCTCAGCGCGACAAGTCTCTGCGCCGAGAACAGCCTCCTCTGGATAGCATGGTTTTGCAAGGCATTAGCCCAGACCGGAGCTGCATAAAGCAGCTTCGAATGGACCACGCTCGCACCAAATCTTCTTTTTGCTTCCCCGGGTCCACCAATGTTTGGAATAAGCCAAGCCAAGTTCGCTCTACATTGGATGGCTTTGGCAGCTGCGATCTTTAGGTGTTCGCCAAAGCTAAGCCTACGATCCAGCTGCACCCCCAGGTACTTAATGCTTGTTTTCCAGTCGACCTCATGCTCTCCGAGAACGATCCTCGGGTATTGGAAAGATCTCCTGTCCGTAACGAGCAAAGCCTCGGTTTTTTCAGGGGTCATGTTCAGGCCTCTGCTATCCAACCAGTGCTTCGCTCGCCACAGATTTTCATTGATCCTCATCTCTAGGATTCTGACGTCGTCAGCAGTGCACACGACAAGTGCGTCATCCGCGAAGCCGACGATGCTCGTTCCAGCCGGTAGGTCCATGCGCAGAAAGTCGTCGTACATGACGTTCCAAACGAGTGGACCCACCCGCGACTCTTGAGGAGCGCCACATGTCATCTCTTCTTTGAGAGACCATTTGTCGCCCTGGTATATCACCCACCTGGCGCTCAGATAGTCATCTATCATTCGCAACAGGTAGTCTGGAAACTTTTTCTGCATCATCGCCTCGATGCAGATGTCCCATCTCGCGGTATTGAACGCATTGCGTATGTCAATGCTAATCAACGCACAGAATCCCTTACGCTTACCAGTTCCTTTTCTTGCATTTGTGGCGATGTTAACCACAGCTTGGATGGCGTCCACAGTGGACCTGCCTTTCCTGAATCCGAACTGGTCTTCCGAGAGCCCGTTCTCCCCGACCAAGAGAGCCTGAAGCCGTTGTAGAATCAACTCCTCCAGAAGCTTCCCCATCGTATCCAATAAGCATATTGGTCTATACGACGAGGCAACCCCTAGAGGTTTGTGGCCCTTCCTCAGCAGGACCAACCTCTGCTTCTTCCAATCTGCGAAGAACCTCCCATCCCGAAGACAGGAGTTAAAGGCTTCTAGGAGGATCTCCGGGTATGCCCCGATTACCTCTTTGAGGATCTCGTTCGGCACTCCGTCGATACCCGGCGCTGTATTAGCCTTAAGCCTTCCACCCGCTCTCTTTAGTTCTTCGAGAGTGAAGCGTTCTTCGCGCCGGGCCACGCAGGAACTTCGGTCCTGTCTTTGGAACGGCTCCACGTGTGGAAACAACAACAAGAAACAAAAGTCGGCTTTTCTTTATGCCTCGCCTCAAAGCTGTTTTTGCTCCTTTCCATGCCTCGTGCAGCGTAGCATCCCGCTTTGAACGGGTGAATTTTCGCCTCGCTGCGAGGCATTCTCGACTCTGGGCTGCCAACTGGTCGTTCCACCAGTACATCGAACCCTGGGCTTGCCTGCGCTTACGGTGAGGCATCGAGTACTCACAAGCCGTGACCACCTTCTGCCTCACCAAGTGCACAGCAGCTTCAAACGACCCAGCAGGGCAGACCCAACCAAGCTCATCGATGAGCCTGGTTTCTTCGAGGTGTTCGCGAAGTCTTTCCATGCTGAGTCGTCTCGTGTTCCAGGAGGGGCTCCTTCCTTCGCCGCCCCTACCCTTATCCACCGCCTGACACCGTTGTTCTAGTGTAAATTCGATGCACCGGTGGTCACTCAAGGTTATTACCTCGAGGACCGACCAGTCGCTTATGCTTAAAGCGGGGCGAGGTGCGGCAATTGTGAGATCGATTATTGACCACCCTGCTCCTCGTCTGAACGTAAATTCCCCGCCCTGATTCAAGACGATCAGTTCGTTCCTAGCGACCATCTCGCCAACCAAGATTCCCCTCTTATCTAGGCGGGCCTCACCCTACTCGGGCGACTTACTGTTGAAGTCACCCCCTATGAGGGATCGCCCGATGGCCTCACGGAGGCTTTCCTCAAGGAGGAGGATCTGGGACTCAAAGACATCGAAGGGATCGCCGGGGGAGCCCACCCGCCACCTCCACCCAAACGAACCCCGCGTCGGTCTCCAGGAAGTCCCCGACGCCCCAAATCAGGGTTACAAACAAGGATGCCGGCCCTCCTTGATGCATCCTGATACCAAGCAGAGTTAACGGACCACTTGTACTGCTCACTAATGAGCAGCACATCAGCCCCCCTCACCCTGGCAGTCTGCATCAGGAGGTCCTTGGCATCCTTCCCCCTTCCGAGGTTGAGCTGCAGGAACTTCAATCCTGCCTCTCAACCTCCGAAGCTCTTCCCGGAAGACCAGGCAGGAGCCGCTCCCTGACACATGGGCGACATCTTTGTCGCCCCTGTCTACGCATGACAGGCACCTTGGTGGTGCCTTACAAGTCCTGGCCAAGTGTCCCGTGGCGCCGCATCTCCAACAGGCGTTTTTGCTGTCGGGGTTGCTGCTGCCCCGAGACCCGTGGCCGTACCCAAGGCACCTGAAGCAGCGGGCGACTTCCACGTGCTCGCGAATGCGACACTCTACCCACCCGATCCTCAACTTACCTAGCTGATGCAGACGCGCGGCGTCTGCCTCAGCTAGCCGGATCACTGCAGTCTTCACCCCACCAAAGCGGGTGAAGAGCCTGCAGGACCCTCAAAATCTTTAGAACTCTAAGTACTTTGGTCTCCTTATGTCTAATCCACGGTCGTATAGACAGGTCTGGCATCTCCCGTGGTGGGGGATGTTCCCTTATCGTGACGAGTAGTAGTTTTGAAAGTGACCACTTGGGCAGCGCTGCAATCGAGTAGTTGAAGGAATACCCGTGTTTTACAGACAGCTTTCACAGCTGACTACGTTCTGGGTATATCTATATACATACATGCTACGGTGCGGTCATTTGGGACACTACTCGATACTAGCGCTATCCGTGGCAAAAATATGAAACATTCTGACTACAATAAGGGGACATCCCCCACCACGGGAGATGCCAGACCTGTCTATACGACCGTGGTCTAATCTCCATGCTTAAAGTCATGGCTGCCGTTACGGCATAAAATATATTTATATAGGTAGATGAGAAACTCGCCGAAACGCGGCTAGCCAATGTCGTACCCACGGTAGTATAGACAGGTCTGGCAACTACCGTGGTGGGGGATGTTCCCTTATTGAGATAACCAAGTTGACGTCACAGGCCATGTGGTAGGGATAGAGACTGTAAGTTAGGTTGGTCTTGGACGAAAGAAATATATGGGAATCATTGGGAAATTGATGAAACAAAATTGTCTAGCGTAAAAGTAAGTCATAAATTTATTAATAATTATATTTTGTAAGTGCAAAATTCATTTCCGCCTATATTGAGTGCCTACTTGTCGCTTGTCATTCTTTTAATTTTTTAATATAAAATAAAATGTCATAAATTTGTAGGTTATGATGACCGTTTGTTTTGAAAGATTTGAAGAATGTATCGAGAAGCATGTCTCGTCTTCAACACATTCTTCAAAACCTTCAAAACAAACGGTCATCATAACCTACAAATTTATGAATTTTATTTTATATTAAAAAATTAAAACAATGACAAGCGACAAGTAGGTACTCAGAATAAGCGGAAATGAATTTTGCGCTTGAAAAATATAATTACTAATAAATTTATGACTTACTTTTACGCTAGAAAATTTTGTTTCATCAATTTCCCAATGGTTCCCACATATTTCTTTCGTCCAAGACCAACCTTACTTACAGTCTATCCGTCAACGTATACGTCAACTTGGTTATCTAAATCGTGACGAGTAGTAGTTTCGAAAGTTACCGCTTGGGCAGCGCTGCAATCAAGTTGTTAAGGCAGAGGTTAAAGGAATACTCGTGGTTTACAGACAGCTTTCACAGCTGACTACGTTCTGGGTATATCTATATAAATACATGCTATAGTGCGTTCATTCCATCGACATATAGAAATGGACTGCTAATCCAATAGGGGAAACGCTAATCTCAAATCAGACAGAGAAGGGAGAGAGCGGTAGGATCTCTCTCTCTCTCTTTCTATCCGAGGAGTGTCGCTTAAAAATCGCGGGCCTGGCGCATTATGAATATTTTGAAAAAACTATATTTCACAATCAGAATTGATTATAAAAATCTTTCAAATACGGATATATTAAGTTATAACATAAACATCACATGTTTGAAATATGATTCAATGTAATAAAAACAATTTCCTGTCATTTTGAATTCAAATATTCAAAAACAATATGCATTCGAAAGGATTTAATGAATTTCGATTCGTGATATGAATCTTTTATTTCGTAAATGTTCTTTATTTAAAATTTTTTATATTATTTTGGTAAGGGATCATTCATAAACTATTTAGCATGTAAGAATCATCTGTGAAATGCAAACTGCATATTCGCCAACTTTTTATTGCTTTTCCTAATGGCAATCCCATGCGACTGCACCATTCTTTCTTTCTGCTATCATTTTTCGGGAATCTAATAGAAAATTAGAAGATGCGATAATTATAAATTTTCTGTAATGAACTTATATTTATTTGATTTCTTTAATTTTTAAACTTCTATTTATAATTATAAAATGTAATCATTTTTATAATGTATAGAAATATTTGAGAAAGATTTTTTGTAGTTTGAGGTTATAAGTTCTTAATTATTTTTTTACAGATATAACAGACTTCACTTACCTATGAAACATTAAATTTCTATTTAAGTTTTTCACCCGGCAACAAACAATTTATGTCACTGTCATTTTAAATATATTTTTTTTATAATCACATGACTAGGGTAATGCGGCAAAGTAATGCTAGGGTTATAAGAGGTACAAGCTACAATCCTGAGCTCCGTCGCGCCAATTCGTTTTCAACCAATCACTTTAGAGCAGAAAGAGAGAGAGATCCTACCGCTCTCTCCCTTCTCTGTCTGGTTTGAGATTCGCGTTTCCCCTATTGGATTAGCAGTCCATTTCTATATTGTTACGAGCTGCAACTAATGCGCATGATCGAAGGTATTCTGGCGATTGGTTGGTTCATTCGCGAACAAATTGTAGGAACAAACCGGAAAATTTGAAATAAAATAACATTGATAATTTGTTATTTAGATTTAATCGTAAGAAACCGAGGTAAGGCGAAGTCTGAGTTTACAAAGAGTTATAACGACTAACTCCGAAGCGTGACTCCTAACGACTGACTGTCAAGAGTGTCCAAAAAAGAATGCATGCCCTCTTTCAAAACTATGCACTAGTTTTCACACCCTAATTACTCTATTCACACGTGCGCACACAGGCACATACATACGAATACATGTTCCCAGACTCCTTACAAGAATCTTAACCAAGTCCTTTAGTCTACGACTCTCACCACTGAAATGGATTTTCTTGGAAACCTTTAAGTGCATCGGCTCCAGATTTCATATAACATAGCCTTAAATTTAAACTAAACATAAATATAAAGAAATGTCTAAACTCGCGTCTGGAGTATCTCAATAATTTCTTGTATGTTTTTCTCTCAAAACTAACCCTAATCGAATTGATTGAAATATTAGTAATAAAACTGTCTTAACTAACGCGATTCTAATTCAGACATCACCTTTAGCTTAAAATCTATTAACAGAATGAAAGTTTATTACTGACAGAAAGTCCTTAAGTCTAATATTACAATTTATGATTTCGACAGCACATGAGAATATAAGATTTCTCAGATTTAACATTTCACAATTCTAGAAGATCGTTAAGATAAAATATAAGTTCTAAATGGTAAATATTTCTAAAAGCTAAAAGTAATCTATGTTACATGATTTATTAATTTTAAGTTAAATGCGAGAGAGAGATTTTTATGATTCCTATTCAGGGATATTTTCAGATTAGTTCCATGTTAAGAATACTATTTCGTATATAAATTTATATATTTTATAATTTGAACGTGAGTTTTAGCAATTTTGCACATATTTTATTTCAAATGATTGCGCGAAATTATGAATGTGAATTCTTGCCATCTAGTGAAGAACGAGCGAGGTATTAGTCGCTCGTTACACCTTCCCCCTTATAAGTTTTATTTTCACTAGGAAGACGAAATGTCATATCATTAGAAAACAATTCGGAATCTTGATTGTAAATTATTCAACAAGTGTAAAAAAAAACAAAGGAAAGGAAAATGAAAAAATATAATGATAATTACGAGTTAACAGTGCGATTGTAAGGATTAAATATAAATCTTATTCGTGTGTAATTTTAAATTAATGAGCGAGGTTTTAGTCGCTCTTGTGTTTCTTCTCCCCTCCTATAAAGGAAGTGAGGAGGAGAGGATTTAAATCTGATTTAAAATCTGGTTTTGCCAACCGGTAAGTACGAGAAGGAGAGAAAAATGAAATAAAATATATGAATGTTATTACATTTTTAAATCAATTAGTTGAGTTTGAAAATTTAAATAATTGTAATTTGGAAATATTTGTAGAGCTTGAGGCCGTAAACGGTTCATATGGACGATTTTGGTTTTTCCTTTACCCAAATCAATTTCGACGTTGAAATCATTTAAAATACTTACTACTTTATAAGGTCCAAGATATTCTTTATCGAGTTTAGAAGATTTTTGATTCAATAAATAAACCATATCGTTAAGTGAATATTGTTGAGTATTTAGTTTTTGATCGCAATATTTTTTTGCTTTTTCATTAGCTGATTCTAGTCTTGTTTTTGCCTGACTTTGGGTTTCTACTATTTTGTCATATAATGTTTTCAGGAATAAATTATAAGTGAGAGGAATTTCATGTTTGGCAAATTCGGATGGAATATTTGCCTTTTTTCCGAAAATCAGTTCATGAGGGGTAAATCCAGTAGATTAGTGGGTGGAAGTGTTGTACGAAAATATTGCAAAACGGAGCCATCGATCCCAATTGGATTTCTGACAATAAATTTTTAAATATTGAATCAAAACGTGATGGCTGCGTTCAAGCGAACCAAGAGATTGTGGATGAAAAGCAGTTGATTGGATTTGTTTTACTTTGAAGATTTTACAGAATGTCGACATAATCCGGCTTGTAAAATTAGAACCCTGATCTGTGTGGATAATTTGAGGACAGCCAAAACTAGAGATGAAATTTTCCGCTAAAGCTGTGGCAATTGTCGTGGATTGCGTGTTTGGAAGTGGGATAGCATCAGAATACTTCGTTAAATTACATTGGATGGTTAGCATATATTTATTTTTATTTCCTGTCACTGGTAAAGGTCCGACAATATCAATTTCGATTTTTTCGAATGCTTCGGAAGGAGTGTCTGTTATTCTCATGGGTAATTTCGTTTTAATTCGGACTAATTTATTTCTTTTACATTTTCCACAATTTCGAACAAAATCTCTAATATCTTCGCGCTTATTGGGCCAGTAGAAATGTTCTCTAATTCTGTTATAAGTTTTATTGCTACCTTTATGTCCACCTACAGTTGAAGAGTGATATTCTTTAATAATTTCAGAACGGTCATTGTCAGACGGTGTTTCGATTTCGCCATAACATACGGTAATTATATAACTTCTATCAACAAAAATTTTTTTGAGCTCTTTTTCTATGAAAGGAAATGATATTTGATTTAGTCCATTACCTATTCGTGAAATGCTAATGTGTGTTACTTCTAATGCGTCCATTGCGTATTTTAGTCCAGTAAATGTTTTCAATAGGTCCGTCGTGTAAATTTTTGAGTCAAAGTTTTCTTTTATAATCAAATAAAAGGTATAAAAATTTTCATACTTGTGTACGATGACATTTCCTACTTGTAAATTTTGGAAATTTTCTATTTTTAAATTATCATAATATATTCTTTTCATTTGAATTAATTCGCGAGCAGTTTCAGTTGTCAGTACACAGTCGGCTGATATAAACAACCCTAAATGATCATTTCTCATATACAGTTTATCCTTTGAATGTTGGATAAATGTCGGGTCAAATTTGTTTATTTGGTTATCCTCGTTTGTGTGGAAAATTTCGTTTTCATTTTGAGAAATTTCAAGTTCCTCTTGTAGGGGTGAGTCGGTTTGAGATATTGGATAGGATGAAGAATTTTGTTTGCTCTGAGTTAATGGCCCGATCTTTTCAGAATTTATAACAAAGCTGTCAATTAATTTGTGAATTACAGTAAATTCATTGATTGAGAATTCTGAGTCCAAATCACTGTCGCTTTCTTCTATAATGTCAGTCTTATGGTAATCATTTAATTGAATTTTATCAATACTGTTACGGTGCTCCAATTCGGTGACCTCGCCAACTTCATAATCAGTGACTTTGTCAACAAACATGGGTAATGCTGTCCGTGTGGAACTCTCAGAAACGGCACATGGCAGTTCGGAACCAAGGATAGCGCCATGACTTGTTAACTTAGTCAATAATACATTATCAATTTGACTTTCACCAGTCGGTCTGAATAGTGCAATCCGGCTGGAACCCTCAGAATTAATGTTTCTTCACTCAGAACCAGGGATAGCTGCAAGACCGAAAGGCTTAGCCACACAGTCATTGTCATCGATAATACTGTCAGTAAGAGACCTACCATCGGTAGTACAAATCTCTTCATCTTCATCAGCGGTGTCATAGACCTCGTCACTGTCATTGGAGTCCATATCAAATTTGCAAACGTAACAAAATTCTGTTTGACTTGTCTCACAGGAAGGTTCGTCATATTCGTAATCGAAAAAGGTAAATTCAATGTTTTTATCGATTTCCTCCTAATTAGATCTGGTGTTTTGGTTAGTAAGTGTCACAGGTGTTGTCACCTCGTGAGAATTAAGGAAAGATGGATTTAATTCATCAGAAGGTAGATCCTCATCATCAATATCAAGATTTGTTTCCATCTCTTGCAAAGGATTTCGCGATAACGCATCTGCATTAGAATTAATGCTTCCCTTCTTGTAAACAATATCATAGTCATATTCACTCAATCGAAAACGCCAGCGTGTTAATTTGGAACCAGGATTCTTCACGTTATGTAGCCACACAAGAGGCCTGTGATCTGTTTCTAAGGTAAATTTCCTTCCGTAAAGATAAGGCCTAAATGTCTCAACGCAAAACAAAATCGCTAAAAGTTTTTTTTTTATTGTCGAATAATTTGTTTCCGTATCTGACAGGGTTCGAGAGGCATAGGCGAGTGGGAGATCTTTTCCTGAAGTATATTGGCTTAAAACACCACCAATTCCATAATTTGAAGCGTCTGTAGAGACGGTAAAAGGTTTAACAAAATTTGGGTACTGTAAAAGTGGGTAAGTACATAACGTATTTTTTAATTTATCGAAGGCTCTTTGTTGGATGTTAGTCCAAGAAAATCTAACGTTTTTCTTTAATAAGTAAGATAACGGTTTTTCCATGGTTGAAAAATTCTCTATAAAGCGCCTATAGTACTCGGTAAGACCTAGAAATTCTTTGATATTTTTTTTGGGACTATCCAAATCAGTGAGTTATACGGAGAATCCGATTCCTCGATAAAGTTTGTTTTGATTAATTCATTTGTAACGAGGTTACACTAGCGCCCCGTGAGGATACAGCCCTGCGACCTGAATTCGGGGGGAACTCGGCCCGGCATGCCCTACGATCCCGCGCTGTCGCCGATAACCTGCGTGTAGTTAGTTGGGATCTAGGTCAGTGTGTCACTACCAGTTGTTGACTACCTTTTGGTTTGCCTTTGGACTGTGCTTCGGAGTGTCGTGCGACAGACTTGTAAGTTTAATAAATCTGGTTACCACGATTGTGATTTTTATTTTGTGTGCACCTTCTCGGCGTCCCCTCCTTTTCCCCTCCTCAGTTTGCGATCCCGGTCACAAACTTGGCGCCCAACAAAATAACCCACAAAGTCGTTTAGCCGAGAAAACACGTATATAAGTGAAAATTGCTAAGTGAAAATTGCCAAGTGAAAATTGCCAAGTGAATGAATAAGTAAAGCGTAACACAAAATAAAATAAAAGGAATAGCAGACATCACGAGTAAGTAACGTAGAAATAAGTCGATGAGATTAAGGTCTGGAAAAATAAAAAAGAACAGAAAAATGGCCAATAAAAATGAAATTAGCGAAAATGAAAAAATAAAAGAAATAGAATTAGAAAATACAGTATCAAAGAATAAAGTAAGGGGGAAAAGAGCGAAAATGAAGAAATAACGGAAAATAAAATAAAAGAAGTAGAATTAGAGATTAGAGAGAGACAACATGCCAACAAAACAGGCACAATACCGAAAGCCACAATACGTAGCATAGAGACAATTTCAAAACCACGCGACAAAGACGGACGAAGCAAGGACATATTACAGAAACACAACATAGACACAGAAATAATAAATAGTACTTACAAAGGCATGCTATCTCCTAATGCGGAAAATACGGTAGGTTATTGGCGAATATTAGAGGAAGAAGAAAATTTAGATTTAGATAAAATAAATGGTCGGGAATTAGAATTAGAGTACTGGGAAAGAGAACGCGAAACAAGAAGAAGCGAAACGAAAAAACTAGATAAGGAGAGGGTAGAAATCGAAAAAATAATTAGGGATAAATTAGAGCGAGACGTATACAAAAGAAATCAAAGAAAAAAAGAAAATAGAACATTCAAAATAGACTCGTTTATAGAAACGAATAATGAATTTTGGAAAGAAGCAGAAATACTCATTGAAAACGAAGAACAAAAAAACGATAAGTCAAAAATTCAAGAATTAACCTTAGAAATAGAGTCATTAAGAGTGAAAATGGAACAAATCTTAAAAAGTACACAAAATAAAATTATAGAAGCACCTAACATAGTTAACCTCAAAACAGAAAACCAAATAAAAGTCGATAGTGATAGGAAAACAAAACCTACAGAAAGGTCAGAAAATGTAAATACAGAAGGAAACGGACAAGACCAGAATAAATTCAAGTTGCCAACACCGGTTCCCCGAAAATTAATAAGAAGCGAGATATTGACTAACCCAGAAAATAAACGAAACGAGGCGCAAGTCGAACTATACCATAACCAAAGTAGAGAGAATAACAACCTAAGCGACGAAAGCATACAGGACAACGAATTACAAACAATTCGAGCATTGCTTTTCCCATTCGGAATGGTCCAAACACCTTTCCAAATTATGTCGAATTGGCCGGTTAAATTCGAAAACAATACAGATGACAGCCCAACAATTTTCTTAAGTAATTTATTAAGGTTTAAAAGGGGATACAAAATCAACGAAGAGGATACTTTAGAAAATTTAGACGCCGTATTGATAGGAGAAGCTCAAAGTTGGTACCAAGTAAATAAAAGAAATTGGCATAACTTGGAAGATTTCATACAAGAATTCAAACAGGCCTATTTGAATGAAAAGTACCTAGAAGTAATTCATAACAAAATAAGATATTGTAATCAAAAGAAGAACCAAGAAATTCACAGTTTCATAATAGAAATGAGACAGTTATTCGAGAAATTAGAACCACCTCCCTGCTTAGAATGGCAATTAAAAAAAGTGTACGAGAATTTAAGACTCGAATACAAAATTTACATCACAAAAAATTCATTCAAAAACTTTACAGAATTAGAAATAGTAGGAAGAGAATGGGAAGCTGAAATGGAAAAATCCAGACTAAAAGGACAACAAATTAAAATAATAGATATAAACCAGGAACAATAGCATAGTCAAGACTACAAAAATAATTATGAAAGACAGAATAACTTTAGACATGAATTACAAAACACACAAAACAGACTACAATTCCAATCAAGATATACCAACAACAATTCGAGATATTTCTACAACAACCAGAGAAAACAAAATACATACCCACAATATCGAGATATTAACGAATTTCAAAATGGAATAAGATTCAACCATAACCAAAATTACAGATACCCAAATCCAAACAATTGGGCTGGGAAAAAGGAAAATCAAATAGCCAGATACAACAACAAACAACAGCTACAATGGAACCCCAAATTACCAGAACTAACATACGACCTGAGAGACGAAAAACAAAGAAAGGAACTAGAGGACATGAAACAAAACAAACAAGAAACAAATGAAAGCAATAAAGGAAGAGATCAAGAAAATAAAAAATGGGAATTGAACCCAAAGCTAGAGAGTTCACCCAGTACAGAGAACAAAAAAGAGAAAACAGTAGCAATACAGAACAACAGCTAATAAGATGTTACAATTGCGGAGGCAAAGGACATATGCAACGCGACTGTTAGTACAGTCAGGGAAACGCAAACGGAGGCTACTAGAGGCGAATAGTAGCCCGCAGAAATACCAAACCTTATCGCCAAAGAAAACCGAAACACACAACACACCAGATGAAACGAGAATGCACATAATAATAAAATGGGAAAATACAAAATATAAAGTATTAGTGGACACAGGTGCAACCCACTCGTATATCAGCAAAGAATTCTTTAAAAAAATAGAAAAATTAGACTACGAAATCAAAAAACCAAGCAACAACAAATTAATAGTTGCAAATGGTAAAAAATTAGAGATAACGGGACAAATATTGATCCCGATTGAGGTAGGCCACACAAAAAAATATTTATTATTTAGGCTGGTACCCGAACTGAAATCTACAGGAATCTTAGGAACAGATATGATAGAAAGACTGGGCCTAAAGCTAGATTTCGAAAAGAAAAACTGGTGGCTACCAGAAAAACCACAAATAAAATACAAAATAGAAACAAACCCCAAGGAAAATGAAGTAAGAGAAAACGAAAGGGAAAATATAGGAGAAGAGAAAAAAACAAAAAACTTACAATGGAGAGAAATACTCACTAGTACCCCAGCCAACCATACCCGACCTGAAGTCGTCCAGACAAAGGACACAAAATGGTCCAAAATACCAGTAAGACAGAGAAGTCTAATCCCACAAGAAAATAAAGAACAGAAGCAAGAAGTCACTAGTTACAGTCCCTTAGAAAAAGAAAACGTAATTCAGCAATGAAATTTCTTTCATTAGATATAATGTTATATTCATCGTTTCTTTTCGTGAAACGAGTTTCACGAAATTTTTGAATTCTTTTAAAGTATTTATTCTTCAGGCTTCATAACATTTTTCTTATTAATAATTAAATATTTTGATTTTCAATCTGGAATTTTGTTTTAATAGTAATGTGTTTCTTGCATATTTTTATAAAAGTTTTGATTGTACATAGTTAGATTCTATAGATCAATAAAATTTAAGAATTTTTTAAATAGGATTTATATTCATCCTATTGAAATTTAAAACATTTAAAATTCGGATTTTTTTTAATCCATTCAAGAATTTAGTTTAGATATAGGATTTATTTAATTCCTTTTGTTTTTAATTTAGATATTAGGATTTTTATTAATCCTATTGAATTTTAGAAGTGTCACGTCCCGCGACGCATTAGAATGTACTATAGGCATAGGCTAGGTCTAGAGAGAAATCTGGGGAAATTACTAAAAGAGAGAGAAAACCACCTATTGAAAAGAGAGGTATAACTACGTCACACGCAGCGGGAGACTGCGCAACGCGTGACGTCACCAAAAAATATAATATAAAAAGGACACGCCGCCAAGGGAAAACTAGTCTTGTGAGCAAAATTAAGTGCGGGAAATTTCTAAAATCTTAAAAGGATTCACAGCGTGAGATACGTGTTTAGTTCAGTTTTCCGAAGAAACGTGTCGTAAATTCTCTGATTGTACTTTCAATCTTTGAAAGGATCTTAGAGTCAGTGTAGAGTGAAATAACTATTCTTGTCCTCCTCACACCAGTGGGATATTTGTTTCTGTCTTCCTCACACCAGTGGGATACCTATTGCTGTCTTCGTCGCACCAGTGGAAGAATCTTTCTCTCTCCCTCACACCTGTGAGGATCATTCATAAAAAAGGGACTATTCACAACTCAACAAAGGTACCGAAAATTCTCTCTATTCTTTACCTATTCCCTGTGCCATTGTTTGAATCATTGTAAAATTTTAACCTTGTTTATATCAGTGTTAATTTAAATAAATTCAATTTGTATTACTTTACTAATCATTGTGTACTTTTCATTGACTTATCCTCATCCCTAAGAGAGGATCATTCGATCCTAACTTAAAACGAGGAATCTTCGATCAAAGTAAGTATTTACGTACTTGTGACGTAACATACTTCCTTTTTTCTGGTGCATCGGCCGGGAAACACAAGTCAATTGAAATTGAACACATTGGTTCTTAATAATAAATAAATAAATAAATAAATGATTATGAAATATTATTTCAACTTTAAAACTTAAAATTGTAATAAAATAGATTTGTTAGATCACAAAGGGATTTGACCTTGAGGCTAACCTTAATGATTTAATAATCAGATCATTTCTTTGAAATTTTATAATTTATATAAATTGTTTAAAAATAAAATAAGTTTGAAAAATCACGCAGGGATCTGACCTTGAGGCTAACCTAAGTGATTAAGTAACTTATCTTATTTAAAAAGATATTCTAATTTGTTAACCAAGTTTTGATTTAAGTTAAAACAAACATAAAAAACAGAATATTTTTATTTGCAAAAAAAAAATTTTTGTCCAAAGATTTGCACTTAAGTTAACTTTTCCAATATAATAAAAATAATTTATGAATATTTCGAATGATCATTATTATAAACAAATTTGTTTAATTGTTATAAACAATTTATAAATAAATAAAATAAATTATTTTAATTTTACATAAAGGGCACATGCAGTTGGTAAAGAAAAATATTTTATTATTTTAAGAAATTTATTATTAAAAATTATAAATTTACAAACAATTGAGCGATTATTTATTTAATTTGAATATTTGAAATAATTATATTTTTATATCATTATTTTATTTTCAAATGACGAAATACAAATTTCATTTCAAATTATATTGTTATTAAAAATAAATAAACAAATTAAAAATAAATTTTACTAATCTCATTTTATTTTTCTTAAAAAACAAATTTTATATATAGTTTTTTTTTATTGTTATAAACAAATTTAAAATAACAATAAACAATCAACGCTCAATACAAAATATTGTAAATTTATAATGACTCAATGTCAAAACCAAATATCCCTTTAGAATCTACCCCGAAAGTTATAACACGTAGTCAAGCTAAACACGATAGTCAGCTTGCAAAAATAGTAGATTTGAATCAAAAGGGTAATTTAAAAATAAAACCAATTAGAAATAGAGAATATTCAACTGATAATAAATGCCAAAATATCCCTGATCCAATCCCTACAGAACAAGAATTAGATAACACTCTTAAGTTAGATGATTCAAGTTTAGACAAGACTCTAATTAATAATCAAAATATATCACGTGAAAATTCAGAAAAAACTAGCGGCTTTCATTCAAGTTTCTGTCCAGATTTAAGCATTGTAACAGGATCCAGTAATCAAGATCAAACTCTAACGAATGAATTATCTTATTTTGACGAATTCAATTTGCTAAGCTCAACAGTAATAACAGTAGATAATAAAACTTTGAAAGAAAGATTGGAAACCTCATTGGCACGCGAATCTATAATTAGTAACAACGATATCGACCACGACAAAAGCGACACAGAAGCCATAAATCAGGATAATCCCGTAAGAGTAAATAACGAAGAGATGGCCGTGGTCATACCCAACAGCCAGCAGGTATCCTTACGCGACGCGCTAGAGGTGGTCCCATTGTTTGACGGAAGTAACCTCCCATTGTCACATTTTATTGAGGGTTGCATGGAGGCAAAGGCAATGCTACCGACACCTGCAGCTCAAGAAAACCTCGCAAGGCTATTAAGAGGTAAATTAACTGGAGAAGCCAGAAAATGCATTTTTGGTTCTACTTATACAACAATAGAAGAATTGATAGAAAAATTGAAAAGAGTATATGCCCCTGCGAAAAGCGTGTACCAGTTACAGGGAGAATTAGGTAATACATTTATGTGGGAAAGAGAAAATGTACTTTCCTATGCTGCTAGGATAAAAGAAATTGCCGACAAAATCGAAGATGCTCACAGGCTCAATAATAATGGTCAGGTAGATAATAATTTTAAAGTAAACCTTGAAAAAGACGTAATTCAATGTTTTATACGCGGTTTGCGTCCTGAGTTAGAAATTCGTGTTGAAGAAAAGGATACTTTTAAAGAAGTTATTAGCGACAGTATTGATATAGAACGAAGATTAGCTGCAAATTCCGCACTACGAAGAAATAAAAATATGGATTATTCAAAAAGTGACGAATCATCTAATAATAAAAATAACAAAACAACCCGATTTAACGTAGCACTTGAAAACAAAACTATTTGTTTAATTTGTAAAAAACCAGGTCACACAACTGAAAAATGTTTTCATTTAAGTAAAGCTCAAGATGCAGTTTTTAATAATAAACAAAAAATTTTTTTGTTGCGTCCTAACCAACAAGGATATAGTAATTTCAATGGTCAAAGAAGTAATAATAATAATAATTTTGCAAGAAACAATTACAATAATTTTTCGAATAACAATTTTTTAAGAAATAAAAATCATAATTTTAATAACAATAACAATAATAATTTGCAAAATAGAAATAATAATTATAAAAACAATAATAATAATGTTTTACAACAAAGACACAACAATAATAACAATTTTCCTAGAAATTTTTACAATAATAACAATAATGTTAATAATAATAATAGACAATGGAATCCAGGACAGTATCAAAACTTTAACTTAGGACAGTCTCAAAATCGAAATAAACCATATGAATATAGGTTTTTACAAAATAATAATAATCAACAAAATTCAAATTATACTGAAGTAGTTTGCAATTATTGTAAAAAACCCGGTCATTTAGTACGAGACTGCAAGATACGACCAAATAGCCAATCACAAACAGCTCATCAGGAAAACTCCAAAGCTCTCCCCAGCACGGGTGCACTGAGGAAAGCATAAATCGAGAACCACTGGCATCCAATTCTAACGATCATACAACAACAACAATAAATATTTCAAAGTCCACTTCAATTCCATCAATTATAATATCAACGGAAGGTTTAAAAAACCCAACACACATGATGATTGATACTGGTGCTGCTCGAAATTTAATTAAACAAAAGGTTCTCAACCCTGAAGTACCAATAAATAGCCAAAACGTATTAAAACTTACAGGAATTAATGATTTACCACTTTACACATTAGGACAAGTAAAAATAAACATTTTTGGTTACCCAACAATATTTAACATTATTCCGAATGAAGTCCCAGTAGAAGAAGATGGAGTATTGGGATCAGAATTTTTTCAAGATAATAGAGTGAATATAAACTATACTTCAAAATGCTTAGAAATTGAGAACCACTGTTACCCTTTTAAATCTACCAATACATTTACTATTCCAGCTCGAACAGTTACAACATTTTATGTTAATATAAAAAATACAGAAAAGAGTGAAGGGTATGTACCTCGATTACATATCCAAGATGGCGTCTACGTAGGTGACGCAGTTGTAAAAAATCACAGAGGAAAAGCTTATTTAAAATTTGCAAACACAAATGAAATCCCAATTACATTATCCGTCCCATTAGTTAATTTAGAAGACTTTGAAGAACAAGAATGCTATAAACAAATTGAAAATTTAATTAATTTCAAACAAACAAATAACGAAGATTTATCAAGTAAAATATTAAATAACTTTTTAAAAACTGACAATTCTCTAATTAACTCATGCAAATTTTATAATGTAACAGACGAAGACAGAGTAGAATGTATTAAAAAACTTCTTCGATTAGACCATTTAAATCAAGATGAATATGAACATGTAGAAAAATTAATTAAAAATAATGCAGACAGATTTCAAATCCCAGGAGAACCACTTGAAGCTACTAATGTATTACAACATTCAATTCCAACTGTAGATGACGCTCCAATTTTTCAAGACAATATAGATTTCCCCCAGTTCACAAGGAAGAAATTACAAGACAAGTCGATGAATTATTAAAAAATAAAATAATCAAGCCCTCACAATCACCATATAACACTCCAGTGTGGATAGTTCCTAAAAAACCTGATTCTCAAGGAAAAATAAAATGGAGAATGGTTCTTGATTTTCGTAAATTAAATGAAAAAACAATTGGCGATTCGTATCCTTTACCTAATATAAACGATATACTTGATTCTCTAGGATCAGCAAAATATTTTTCAGTGTTTGATTTAGCTACCGGTTTTCACCATATAAAAATGGATCCAAAAGACTCGCATAAAACCGCGTTTTCTACACCTCACGGTCATTACGAATTCGATAGAATGCCTTTCGGTTTAAAAACTGCACCTGCCACATTTCAAAGATTAATGGATTTAAGATTAACTGGATTAATAGGAACGGAACTTTTTGTATATCTCGATGACATAGTTATATATGCAAATACTCTAGAAGAGCACGAAATTAAATTTAACAATTTAGCAGAAAGACTTAGAAAAGCAAATCTTCACTTACAACCAGACAAATGCGAATTTTTACGACCTGAAGTAGGATATTTAGGTCATATAATTGATAAAAATGGAGTACGTCCAGATCCAAAAAAGATAATAGCTGTAAAAAACTTTCCAGTCCCAAAAACACAGAAAAATGTTAAACAATTTTTAGGCTTAGCAGGATATTATAGACGATTTATTGATGGATTTTCAAAAATTGCAAGTCCTTTAAATCAACTTCTGAAAAAAGATACACCTTTTAATTGGACAGAAAAACAACAAGCAGCTTTCGAAATTTTAAAAGCAAAATTATGTGAAGAACCACTTTTACAACGACCTGATTTTTCTCAACCTTTTATACTCACAAGAGATGCCTCAGGATTTGCAATAGGAGGTATTTTATCACAAGGTAAAATAGGTAAAGATAAGCCAATAGCATATGCTTCACGTAGTCTAAGTGATACTGAGAAAAAATATGATACATATGAGAAAGAAGCTCTTGCTATAATATTTTGTGTAACTCATTTTCGTCCTTATTTGTATGGGAGAAAATTTACTTTAGTGACTGATCACAAACCTCTAGTTTGGTTTCAAAATTCTAAAGACCCTTGTTCACGAGTTTCACGTTGGAGACTGAAACTCGCAGAATATGATTTTGATGTAATTTACAAAGCAGGAAAAATGAATGTAAATGCAGACGCTCTCTCAAGAAACCCTATTGATGATAACAAAGAGAAATCAAGATATTTACAAGTTGACGCCAATGATACTTTTATGACTTCCCAAGAAAAAATGTTTTCAAAGAAAACTTTTACAAGAAAAAAACAAGAAAACTCTAAAAATGAGGTAAGACCTTCAAAACGAAGAAACTTGAATCCAGAAATCGTACCAGACGACGTAGATCGTTTTAGCGAAATTTCGGAAGCCCAAATATTAAATATCGACTCAAAAATCCCAGAATATTTCCAGGAATTTCTTAGTGAAGAATTATTTAGTGAGATTGGTAAGAATATTTTAAACTACACAAATTTATTCAAAAATATGGCTTCAAGACTTAGTTTTATGACAATATTTTTATTAAGTCCAGTGTTTTCCAAAAAATACGAAAATTTATCATGGAAAACTATTACTACGAGAGCTCAAAAGAGAATAGAGCAAGAAAAAGCAAAAAATTTGAATCGAAACGAAACTCAAGAAAAATTAGACGAAAATTTTTCTTCTAAACCTCTTATGAAAAAACCACGAGGTAGGCCAAGAAAAAATCTACTTACAAATTTGAAAAATATTCCCTCTCAAACAAAAAGAAAGAGAGGTAGGCCAAGAAAACAAATGTTTGAAAACGAATTACCAGAAATAAATGTGCAAAAGGGAAGCCGAACAAAAGTAGAATCAGATTCCGACTCTGATCCTGATTATTTAGATTATTTGAAACAAACTCAAGCCAAAAATAAAAAGAAGAAGAATGCCAAGAAGCCAAAAAATATTAATGAATTTGAAAGTGAAGAAAGTGAGAATTATTTTTCAACCTCAGAAGATGAAATCAACGACATTGAAACCTCACACGAAGGAAATGATGGAGAAAATTATGAAGAAAATTGGGAAGAGAATTTTGAAGATGATATTGAGGACGATTTTGAAAAGAATTTCGAACAGAATTTTGAAGAAAATTTTGAAGACAATCTTGAGGAAAATTTTGATGAGAAGTTTGAAGAAAACCAAGAAGAAAAATTGGAAGAAGAATTTGAAGAGCCTTATTTTGAAGAAAATTTGAGATTAAACCGAAGATCTCAAATAAATTGTGAAAAAAATCGATAAAGATCATGATAATTATAATCGTCCACCCCCAGAACCTCCTCCTATAAACTCTCAAACAGAAAAAATTATAACAAAGAAAAATTTAGTTGAATGTCGCGATCAATTAACTATGCGAAAAGATAATTATGCATATTTTGTTACAACAAATGGAACTCCTCGCGACAACGGATCAAAAATTTTAGAAAAACGTGAAACTTTACCAAAATTTAAAAATTTACAAAAGGGGATAGCAAAAGAGACTAAAAAAGGAAACTACTACCATTTTGCACTTCCAATTGAAGAAGAAACTAAAGATAATTTATCTGAAACTTTAAATAATATAAAATTATCAATTCATTCATTACATGAATTATCTCAAAAATTTAAATTACGATCTATTAGTATATCAAAAACTTCCAGAATTAATCATATACCTTGGGAAGAAGTGAAATCAATTTTCGATTCAATTTTTTCAAATTCAACTACAAAAATTATAGTTTGCAATGGAATAACGCAATATCCAACAAAGGAACAACGAACTCATTTAATTGAAGAAGCTCACTCCTCATCATTAGGAGGCCATAAAGGCGTTACAAAAACTTATAGCCGAATTCGCCAAAAATTTTTTTGGGAAAATATGAAAGTAGACATTCAAAAATATATTCAAGGCTGTTTACAATGTCAACTGAAAAAATTAATCAGAGTCAAAACAAAAAACCCTATGGTAATCACTGACACACCCACTACTGCTTTTGAAAAAACATCAATGGACATTGTTGGTCCACTACCTGAAACAAAATCTGGTAACTTATATATTCTAACGATACAAGACAATTTTACCAAATATTCTTTAGCAATACCTCTTCCTAATCACCAAGCTAGTACGATAGCAGATGCTTTCGTGAAAAAATTTATTTGCATATTTGGATCACCGAAAGGAGTACTTACTGACCAAGGCAGAGATTTTTTAAGTAATTTATTAAAAAGATTGGCAAAACGTTTTAGAATTAAACAATTTCGTACCACAGCATTTCACCCTCAATCAAACGGGTCATTAGAACGTTCACATCATGTTTTAGGAGAATATCTCAAACAATTTGTTGCAAAAAATTCAGAATGGGATGATTGGCTTGAACTAGCAATGTTCTCATATAATACTAGTGTACATGAAGGCACAAAATGCACACCCTATGAATTGGTTTTTGGTAAACTAGCTCGTGAACCTTCCAGTGAACCTTTATCACAACAAGAAAAATTACAAACATATGACGATTATTTAATTAATTTCGTAACACAACTACATGAAATGCGAACACAAGCAAGAGAAAATCTTATTTCAGCAAAAGAAAAATCGAAATTATATTATGACAAAAAAATAAGTCCTTTAGAAGTAAAAATTGGAGATTACGTGTTTTTATTAAAAAGGAGGAAAAATTAAAAAACTTGACAGCCATTATACAGGGCCTTATGAAATATTGGAAGTGTTAGGAAAAGGGAATGTCAAAATAAGCTATAAAGGCAAACCTACTGTTGTCCACATTAATAGACTAAAACGCTCACATGTGCAAGTACAAAAGTAAATAAATAAAAATAGAAACAAAATATCTGTACCTTAATTATAAAAAAATATATATATATATATTTATATATATATACATATACAACTTAAATAAGATATAGAAATTTTATTTTGTCGATAAATAGTAAAAGTATAAAAAATAAAATTTTTTTTTTGGTTATGAAAATATATATTTTATATTTAAAATAAAAAATATATATAAAACAAAATGAAAATGAAATTTCAGACATAACACATTATTCTAGATATAACGGAACAAATTCATCGCAAACGCATAGATGATCTCATTGAAATAGTTCCCTGTTTTATCGACATGGTAGCTCTCTGGCCATACTTAATTCAAACTGGAATTTTTAAGAAAGACGACTGCAATATCCCCACATGGAACAGAAATCTAAACAATCCAGAAATAATAAAAGACATTTTTTCAACAATCAAAACAAGAGGACCGGACGCATACAAAAATTTAATTCTCAGTTTACGGCTATCAAATCACATTGTCATAGCCGACATGTTGGATATAATGAACTAGGAACGCAAAATACAAAAAGTAAATCAATAACTTCAAAAATATACATATTTAATGATAAAACATTTTCCTATTCTTATATTACAAAGCAAGCTGCTAATTGGAACCTCCTTTTTCCAGAGATGGGATTACGAGGCTTGCTTTTGGCACTGCTCACTTGCAACTTCAACTATATAACAACAGTCTACGCCATCATAGGATTCGATTGCGGTTCAAATCAATCAAATATTACGACATTATCTTTACTAGAGGTAGGAGAATGTGATCTACCTCGATCTCAAGTACATGTTGAAAGAACTTATATACAACTTTTACAATTAACTGGATTTTCAAATACAAAAGTAATACAATGCAAAATAGAAATTCGACGCGCCATCTCTCATTGTGGTATGCATTCTCACAGTTCCATAGTAGCAAATGGCCACAGTGAATATATACATGATGTTACACGAGATCAATGTAATCAAATGCACACAATAGGAACATTTTTAGTAACCCCTTCTCTTCAGATATCAAAGTTAAAAGTAAATGAAACTTCATTTCATAGCGTTACTTTAGCAGGTTCTGTAACACCTAATGGAGACTGTACTGGTACACAATTTTCTGACCCATACGGAACATGGAATAATGTCGTAGTCCAAGCAATATTCAAAATAACTTTACAATAACATTACGCGACTATTCATTTAAATTCAAATAAAATTCAATTAGGATCTGGAATAATATGCACACTTTCAGACACATTCTGTACTGACGTAGAATATGGACAAACATTCTGGGATACATTACCTAATGACGTATGTAATTTTAACAAATATGAAATTATTTATGAAGGACCAGCAAATAAGACCTATGACAACACGACAGACAATTCTGAAACCTTTTATTCTTTAACGACTGAGGATATAACTTTCGTACTAGCTGAAAAAACAAGAAAACCAGTTTGCAGTTACGTTTTAATACAAACCGAACATCCAAAATTATTAATTTTTGAAACCAGACCTGGGAATTCATTTTTAGAAAATAAACATTTAGAAGTTCAAAATATGGACATTTTCACATACGTCAATTCTAAATTTATATATGTAGAACGACACATACGCACTGAAGTAAATAGACTTTATCACGATGTTCTTACTCAACGATGCATACTTGAACAGCAAGTTTTTAGAAATACATTAACCTTAGCAACCCAATCACCAGACGAATTTGCATATCATTTAATGAAAGGCCCAGGATATATGTCAGTAATTGCAGGAGAAGTAGTACATATCGTAAAATGTATACCGGTTGAAGTAAAATATCGCAAAACTGAAGAATGTTATCTACAACTACCAATATTTAGAGGAAATCAATCCTTTTTCCTTTCTCCACGAACTCATATATTAACAAAATCAGGTATCCAAACAAATTGCAATTCTTTCCTTCCACCAATGTACCTTTTTGGAGAAACCTGGTACAAATTACTTCCAAATCCTGTCGAATCCATAGCACCAACTATAGTTAAACCTCTCACAAAAGCAACCTGGAAATACACAAATCCTTCATCCTTAGCAACAAGTGGCATTTATTCTCAATCTGATCTTGATAAACTGCGAGATCATATTATGTTTCCAGCAGAAAAACCAATGATTCTAAATTCTTTAGCTAGAGAAATAACAGGACATCCAACTATTAATCAAGGAATATCATTAACGAATTTATTTAATGAAGATGTAATTGATAAAATTGCTGAATCCGCATGGGGTAGATTTTGGACAATTTTTACAAGTTTTGGAACTACTAGTGCAGGCCTAATTGGATTAATAATAATAATTAGAGGGATTAAATTGATAGCTGATACCATTATTCATGGATATGCGCTACACAGATTATTTGGATGGTCTCTCCATCTACTAGGCGCCTTCTGGGATTCGGTCACTAACCTCTTATTACACTTAGGTACCCATCGACCTTCTGGACCTCCTGCTGAGAGTCATCAAGAACTGCTAACAGCTTCAGCACCACAAAGCTCGAAAGAGGCACCTAAAAGTCCATCGTATTACGCAAACACTACTTCAGGTAAAGATCACAATAATACAAACACAACTCTTTATCCTCACTCTGAATTAAAAGAAGAACTTAGTAGAACCCACTACTCTATCCAAATCTAACATCTTCAGAATGTCGCATGTTCCTTTTACAACCTTACTAAACAAAATTATTCAACAAAGAGGAGATCCACCCCTGATTTATGAGATACTCATTGAACAAACCAATAATAATGAATGTCTATTTCACGTTAATTTACAATATAAAAATTATATAATAATGAATAGTGGCAAAGATAAAGAAAATGTAAAGCAAAAAGGTAGCACAAAATTTATATAATGCCTTAATTAATGAATCAAAGGAAACAAATCAAAACGTCCAACCAAACTCTATTAGTAAAAATTGCAAAAAATTAAACGAAATTTGCACTGAAAATAAATTTGAGTATCCAAAATATACAGTATTACGAATAAAAACCTCATCAAAAGACTCAACATACATAGCAATTTGTTTCATTAATAACATTAAACAAATAGGAATAGCAAACTCAATAAAAACAGCTAAGGATTTTATTATTATTGCTACTAATAAGATCATACGAACTCTGCGACGAAAAATTTTATAATAATGATGATAAAAAAAGGCAAAAACCAAAAATCAAAGTATTCAAACCGATCCAAGACCAAAATTAATACCTTGGGAAAATTCCTGTAGATTTTGTAACACTCAAATGCATGCTACAAAAGAGTGCCGTAGACGAAATATTTTTAAAGTAGACAAATCAACCCAATTTCCCCCTCCAGTTCCACCAAGAAACTCCTCAACATTTAGTAGACTTTTTTCCCCTTTTCTCCAAAAAACTTCTAGACCTAAATCCAACCATATGTAAACATCCTATTTTATCCAATATTAATCCTACTTTTCTTTTTCAGCCTTCCGAGAAGCCTAATGAATTTCCTTAATCAACTAGCATCCAGAGTGTATTTAATTTTAATTCCACTCCTTTTCTCCAAAGCAGAAAAATACTTTATAGACTCACAATTTTCTCATTCTTCAGGGATTTATTTTGAACCAATTTCAAAAGTTCGTCTTTTTTCTGAAAAATATCATTTTATATCTTATATCGATATCTTTCAGCCAGACGTACTTAAATACAAAATAATAGATTTCTCACATAAATTATATGAATATTGCATACTCTCAAATATTGCCAATAATTGTAATTTATACGATCATCAGACACAACTTGATTTTATAGAACAACGCATCAACTATTTTCTTGAAGAAATATCATTTATATCTAGACAAGCTCGTAATATCACGAATATTTCTAACACTAATGATCCATTCTTGCAACAGATACAAAAAGTACTTTTAGAATTAAGAATGAGAAATGAAACCTCTCTTTACTGGCCCAAAGAAAATTTATTTCTACTTCCTAATCCATTTTTCCAAAAAGTTACAAATCTTTCTTCAAAACTTGACAACATTATGACCTACAAAAAATGGCATAATTCTCAAAAAGATCCAAATATTCACCTATATCGAATATTAGCAGCAAATTGGCTTAAAAACCTGCATGAAATTTCTCAATCTTTTCTTTTACTCCTTGACCAACTTACAGAAGCTATTACCCATGCCGCAACTAATTTATGGCACCCTATGCTACTTCCTGATACCTTCTTAGACTTCAAATCCAACAAAGAAGACCCACACCTTTCAACATCCCTTTTTTCTATGGTCCTTCCATTTTCTTAAATACAATACTTCTTATTCGATAAGTACTTGATTTTTATTATGACTATACCAATCCCATCTGCTGAAGAATTTCAATTATTTAAACCACATCCAATTCCAATACATCTCGATTTTAATACTGACGTAATTTCCTCTATTTACATAAAACCTCAAAATTCTTATCTCGCTATTTCTTCAAATAACCAATCATACTTTATAACAAATGAAAATTTCCTCAATGCATGTTATCAAAATGGATTCCAAACATTTTGTCACCCACCAAGATCTATATCTAACATCGATAACAATCCTATTTGTGAAACATCAATGTTTCTAAATTCTCAACCATACAAGTGTAAAATATTCATCAGTTTTAGTGAATATCCCTTTCTAACACCATTGCAATTTCATCATGGATGGCTATACTCAACAATTTTCCCCCGACAAATTTTCTTATCATGTCGAAAAAACTCTAAGACCATAATCACACTCCAAGGAATAGGAATTTTGCAAACAAAATCAGGTTGCAATCTAGATTCATCAATTCCATATTACCATCTTCAAAACCATTTGAATATAATGGATAATTCAATTCCAGTCAGCAAATCAACTACTTCCCTTGCTATAATTTCACCATTTTTATATAATATTTCCATTCAAGAGCCTCACTTACTAAAAAAGGTATTACTTCTTCTTCAGCAAAAAGAAGACATGCCATTATCAATCTTCGAAAACCATGTCTTTATCCTTACAAAATATGCAAACATTCAAAAAATCATTCCATCAATTTTTATTTCTAGTGCACATAAATTAACATTAGCACTAATCTTTATCACTTTACTTATGATTACAATTTTAGGATTATTACTATTGAAAATTCAAAAAATATCTAAAAAAATAAACAAAACGCCAACACGTATAGAACTTATACAAAAAACTCCTTTAAGCTCAGTGACAAAACCTTTACTGACCGACTTGACGTTTAACTTTTGACCTTTCCTTTATTCCATCTTTCACCCTTTTCTTTAATAGACTTAAAGTCAATTCACAAAATTTTCAGATACAGGTACATTCCGTCCTTACCTTTCTCAAAACCACGTGCATGAACGTCCTATACCGTCAGAAGGACAGTTTTTGTACCCACGTCTTTAATGTTTCTTACTAAAGGAAAAACAAACTGTAATATAAAAGTTGTTTTTCTGACGGAAAGTAAAATACCTTTAGCAAAATCTTTTACCTTGCATGATTAGAAAATATATTCAAAAAGTTATTTTTCATTCTCCTTATCAGACCTTAATAAAATAAATCTATTCTAACAATTTGTAGAAAATGATACCAACTCCAAGTGAACCTATTGTTAACCATCTTGGACCAGTAGACGGTGTATGTCCGCAAGACTATCCGATAGCATACGCGCACTTATTACAGAGTTATTGCTTCGAATTAGAACCCTCAACATTGTTTTTATATTATAATCACCAAACCACAAAAAGATATTGCCAATTCTGTTTCGAGAAATTAGATCAGGAAACTCAAAATAACTGTGAATTTTTTACATCATGGCATTCCATTTGTAAATTGGAATGCATATATATGAATTGTTACGGTTGTCAAGAACTATTAATTACTCCGCGAAAAAGAGCAGCTGATTGTAGAGAATGTATCGAACAATATTTAAATTATAAATTCGAAATTAGTCAAGGAAACGAAGTTCTAGTAGAAAATACCCCTGCATGATTATACATATCTACCTTCCACGCATGTAATCACGCATGAAAAGTTTTGTTAAATTTAATAAAATCCTTAATACTAAAAAATTGTCAATTTTACAAATATTTCAAATTCCTTAAATATTGTAAATTTCCTCAACAGAAAAATGCTGCCCCAAGAAATCGAAACAATCGAAGCAGAAGAAGTTCGAGCAAGCGAGCAGGATGTTCAGCCGTATTTTGAAAATCAATTATGGTCAGAATACTGCTGCACAACCCTGGTCGAGAATTTTTACATGAATGTTCTCGAAAAAAAACTTGTTTGCGAGGATTGTTGGATGACAGAACTCAGCTTTTTCGAAACCGAAGTAACATTACCCGTCCGAATAGACCACATAGTTACTAAAGACTTATATTGTACATTAAAACTATCTAGCCTCGACTGCTCCATTTGCAATACACAAATTTTTTACATGCGGCAAAGAGCAGATTTATGTGTAACTTGTGCCGAACGTGTAATTCATTTATACCAACAAGAAGCACTGTATAACGACGTCGATTCCGAAGCATCGACTATTATTTATAACAACGACGAATAAAAATAATAAATCAAAACATATTTTTTATTATTCTTTTTTCTAAATATAAACAATATCTATTAGTAACTTTTTGTTAAAAAATTTTCCCTTTTAATTTTTATTCGTTGTTTAAAATCATATTTCATATATACCACTACTTCTTCCTTAACCGCTATAATGTAACGACAAACCTTAATAAATTAAAATATTCTAAAAAACGGACCACTGTTTTCTCTGCATGAAATATCTCTTTGAGTTAGGAAACGCGGAAAGTGAATATATCAACAAACACAAAATTATTACAAAAAAAAAACTAACTAACTTTAGAATTTCAATAAATTCAATCATCAACTCAAACAGGTAATTCTTTTGCAGATCAAAAACAATGGCCTTGCAGACAAGAGACCTATCGAAAGGCACTGCTGTACAAGTTTTAAACGAGATAAGCATTGAGTATGATTTCTCCGAACCTTCATATATTGTAAAATCGCTTGGAAAACACCAAGAACTGCCACCATTCCAAGCAACTTGCGAAATCTTTAAAAATAAAATAACTTTCTCTTGTATTGGGGAACCAGCCCCTCAAAAAAAGTCTGCAAAGCAAAATGCAGCATCTAAACTCTTGGAAATGCTTTCCACAAGATATGTATTTTTAGAAGAAATGAAAGAAAAAAGCTTAATCCCAGAAACGAGAATTTTCAAAATAACTGATGAAATCAGTAAAGAAACCTTACAAAAATGGACCAACTCTTGTGAAAGGTGTTTTCAAAGAGGGCATTTAGCTCATAACTGCCGCAATCCTTTACGTAATAGAAAATATAAAAATAATTCTTAAAAATCTACATTATGAAATTACGTTACAGTTTTATATATTATTATATTACATGATATTTATAATTTACGAATATGAAATAAAAATTATTGATGTATTTAGTTATATAAGAAAAAATCATATGTAACCTTATGTTAAGTTCATACTATTTCAAAAAAAAAACTATGTAATTATTTATAACAAAAAAATTATAATATTTAGATAATATAAATTTTTATGACATCAAAAAAAAAAATCGATATTGGAAACAAAAAGTCAAATGCAAAAAATACAAATTGTAAAAGAGAAGCCGAAATGAATGTTGATTATTACGTCAGAAATAGAAATTCAATGTATCTTCAAAAACATTAACGAATGTATTCTTCTTCCGAAGATTCGATCGCGGATGCTTCACCCCCGCGCTCGAACTAGGGGGGAGGTGTCACGTCCCGCGACGCATTAGAATGTACTATAGGCATAGGCTAGGTCTAGAGAGAAATCTGGGGAAATTACTAAAAGAGAGAGAAAACCACCTATTGAAAAGAGAGGTATAACTACGTCACACGCAGCGGGAGACTGCGCAACGCGTGACGTCACCAAAAAATATAATATAAAAAGGACACGCCGCCAAGGGAAAACTAGTCTTGTGAGCAAAATTAAGTGCGGGAAATTTCTAAAATCTTAAAAGGATTCACAGCGTGAGATACGTGTTTAGTTCAGTTTTCCGAAGAAACGTGTCGTAAATTCTCTGATTGTACTTTCAATCTTTGAAAGGATCTTAGAGTCAGTGTAGAGTGAAATAACTATTCTTGTCCTCCTCACACCAGTGGGATATTTGTTTCTGTCTTCCTCACACCAGTGGGATACCTATTGCTGTCTTCGTCGCACCAGTGGAAGAATCTTTCTCTCTCCCTCACACCTGTGAGGATCATTCATAAAAAAGGGACTATTCACAACTCAACAAAGGTACCGAAAATTCTCTCTATTCTTTACCTATTCCCTGTGCCATTGTTTGAATCATTGTAAAATTTTAACCTTGTTTATATCAGTGTTGATTTAAATAAATTCAATTTGTATTACTTTACTAATCATTGTGTACTTTTCATTGACTTATCCTCATCCCTAAGAGAGGATCATTCGATCCTAACTTAAAACGAGGAATCTTCGATCAAAGTAAGTATTTACGTACTTGTGACGTAACAGAAGTTTAGAAACTTGAAATCTGGATTCTTTTGGTCCATAGAAAATTTAGTATAAATTTAGGATTCTTTTTTATCCCTTTTTAGAATTTTGAAATATAGAAGAGTTTTAAATTAGGATTCTTATGATCCATTAGAAAATTTAGTATGAAATTGAGGATTCTTTTATATCCCTTTTTAGAAGAGTTTTAAATTAGGATCATGTGATCCTATTTGAATTTTAGAATTTAGGATTCTTGTAATCCTATTTGAGATTTGGAAAAATTTTTGGAATCTGGATTCTTTTGATCCATAGAAAATATATTTGAAAATTAGGATTCTTGTGATCCTATTTGAATTTTAGAATTTAGGATTCTTGTAATCCTATTTGAGATTTGGAAGAAATTTTTGGAATCTGGATTCTTTTGATCCATAGAAAATATATTTGAAAATTAGGATTCTTGTGATCCTTTTTCGATTTTAGAATTTAGAATTTTTTAGAATTTAGGATTTTAGTAATCCTATTTAAAATTTTGAAACATAGAAAATAAATTTGAAAAATTAGGATTCTTGTGATCCTTTTTGAAATTTGCTTTGATTTTAAAATTAGTATAGAATATTTGATCTTTTGTCAAATATCTGAATGTGGAATTTGGAATAAAATATTTTTTATTTTAGTTAGAATTTAGTAAATTTTGGATTTTTTCTTCATCCTTAAACATTTATTTATTTTTTATAATTTTAACTTTAGTAAAAATTGCTTGAAACCTTGAATTTCGAATTCTGTTTTTTTTTTCGCTTAAGAATTTTTGAAATATAATTTTATAAAAACTTAGAATTTTTAACTATTTGAAACCTAGTTAAAAATTTGAATAAAAATTAAGTATTTTATTCATTTAAAACATGAAAAAGCTTGGAAGGTTTTTAAAATTTGTAAAATGTTTATGAAATTTGTCAACATTTAAATTTTTTTTTTTTTTTGGTTGAGAAAAGTTGTGAAGTTTGTAAAAATATCTTAAAATCTGAGTTTAGATTTTTTTCTCAAAATACGAAATGTAACTTAGAAATATGCAAAAATTTATATAATATGAAGAAAGATTTAAAGTTTTTTGTTAAAAGCTGGTTTTGCTCCAACAATTACTTTTTTAGGGTTTAATTTATTATTTCTTTTTTCCAAAAAATTATCCAATTGGCTCATGTCTGTTGGAAGATTTTTTTGGCTAGTTGGAGGGTTTAAATAAGTACGTTTAAAGGTATATGTACTACTAAAAAGGTCCAAAGGATTCATTTTTAATAAAAAAGAGAACACTCGAAAATAGAATGCAAAATTAGTTTAGTAATTATTATAAAAATTTTCCTTTCTTTTGAAAAATAAATATATTATAATTATAAAAATGGAATACAATAATTGATGATTTTTAAACAAAACGAAATTTTTGGTCGACTCAGAATTCCCGCTCAATAATAAAAATGGTAATCATACATAATCGGATACAGAAAGATGAAAAATAGGAAGAAAAGTACATAATTTATAAAAAAAAAAAAGTAAAGAATTCGAGTTAGCAGTTATCCCTCCGGGGCCTCCAAAAAATTAAAAAGTCTTATGTGACGTCTGAAATCACACAAGCTTTTTTGTGTTTATTAAATTATTTCTTTTAAGAAGAAATAATTTATAATTATTTTTGAGTCTGGAGCTTGCACTCCAATAACTCGGGAATACTACAATTAGAATTCTTTCCTAAAGTCACTTCTAGGGGAAAAATTACTCTTGGAGAGATGGAGTTTGAGTATTAAACAAATTCGTACATCTCATAAGGAGCACGTCAAATTGTTTAATACTCGAGGATAGGTTGCGTGAGGAATTTGTACAATTTCTAGTACCAGAATGGTTACTGGCACCTAAGAAATTGTATGGAGGATTATATTTTAAAATAATAATTATAACACAGAGAAAGAAAGAGTTAATAGATAATAGCCAATTTTGATATACAACTTACTTTTTATTTATTTATAAAAGTCCTGGAGAAGTAGATGAAATCCTTGAAAAAAATCCGTGAAACAAGATGTAAACTTGATACCACTGATCTTTTTTAACTTTCTTTAGAAGAATATTTAAGAACACTGTGATTTGAGATTTTTTTTAATAGACTAACTGATTTTACGTTTCAAAAAATTTTTTTAAAGCAAGTTTAGTTTGTTGGAGTTTGAATTTGAAGAAAGACTGTCTTTTTTAGATATTTTTCCAGCTTTTTAAAGAATGCTCTATATTCCCTTTCCATAAAAAATGTTCTAACGCTACTTGGTTTTTTATCTTTTGCTTTTTTAATTGGTGTAGATAAGCGAGAGCAGTTACTCTCTTGATTCTCATAGGTAGATTTTGCAGCGGGCCTGATATCTGGGTCTAATGGGTGGTATCAAAGTTTCCTCGAGTTCATCTTTTTTCTCAGAGATGTCGACATTTGCATTGATTTTACAGTAAATATAGATTTTTACATAAGTATGAATAATTATTAACAATTAATTCAAATCATTTACAAATATATGAAATAAGATGAAATAGTTTAAGTTCATAATAAAAATATTCAAATATAAGTATTTATCTACATCATTCGGTTGAAAAACAAAATTTCTTAGTTTTATTTTTAGAAATCGCTATTAGTATTAATTTCTACATATATATATATATATATATATATATATATATATATATATATATATATATATATTCTTAAGTTTAAGTGTAGTCATTTGATTATAAATTGAATAATTATATGGTATTTCTAAATTACTTAATATATATGTGTGAAAGAGAGATGGTCTAGTTTATTGATTATAATTAAAAGTAAGTTTAGAATAATTTTGAGATTTCATGAAATGTACTTGAAATTTAAGAAATGTATAATGATTTAATATAATCCTGTAAATTACAAATCGGCTTCACTCCTTCATACATAAATACTTATAAGATTACTTATGACTTGATTGGATTCCTAAAAATAGAACATTCATTATTTTAATCGAAAATTCATATTTGGCAATATTTAGATTCTCAATGCTAGTTTTAAAATAACATAAACTTAAAATTATATAGTGACCCATAAATGTATTAACTTATCATGCGTCCATTTTTCTAACTAACATTAAAATCATTATTAAATGTTTACTTTTAATCATTCTTATTTTAATTTCAAATAGACCTGAAATATCATTTAGTCCGTTGGAAATATAAGCAATATATGTTTAATAATTTTTTTGTTGTTATATAATTATTAAGTGAGAAAAAAAAATAAAATTAATTTTTGTTCTTTGTTTGTTTGTGGCTTTTTGAATTTTAAGTTTATTAAGATTTATTCCTATATGACGTTATTTCAGAACAGAAAATGCATCTAGTTCTATTTGTATTTACTAAAGCTTAACTATAAGAGCACTGGCCCTTTTCGGAACCGAGAAAGTTTTTTATGATATTTACATTAGATTATGTCGGAGACTTCTCATAATTGTATCCGCGTCTATTTTTTATCCTTTGCTAGCGGTAGGTATGTAAAATTTTCAAAAGGGAGTACGATTGTGGGTAGTATTTCAGTTAAGAGTTCTATTTGCTGTACATCTAGAAAGTTAATTATATTTAACTGGATCATACAGAGTCCGGACTGAGGACAGATAGTAAAAATACATAACGCTGTGAAAAGTACATAAAGCTATGAAAAATACATTTCAAAAATAGGTTTCGTAGACTTTGACTACTTACAGGAAATTATAAATTACTTGATAAAAGTGTGGTTTTAGAGACGGATATTAAGGTTAACGAACGATGATAATTATAAAAAGGTTTTTGATTTTTAAAGAAAAGAAATTTTTTTAAATAAAGAGGGATTTCAAAACATATTTTAATGTCGATAATGTACAGAGGATGTCACACGCAAAAGCTTCAAAATCGGTCGAATTTTAATGTCTCACAAGTTTTATAAAATTCTTTTTACAGAGTAAATTGTTTTTTACTAAGTCATCAGGAGGTTACACCAACTATCCAAGGAAATCGATTTCTCAAGACTTTGACAAAGGAATTAAGGGATTTTTATACGATATAATAAAAAGTAAGTTTTCAATTTTAATTACTGTGTCTTTTCTAAACTCTGCCTTCTCTGTCTCTTTTCATATATTTGAAAATATTGATTTTTATTACAAATGTTTGAGTGCTGGTAACCACCCCAGTACTAGCATTTGTATATTTCGTTTCCTCCCGTTCCAAATCCTTAGAATTAAGGACAAAGTGGCGTGCTCCCTTTTATGGGAATAGTACGACTTTGTCCAAAATTCGCCATGTTCTTACCCATTTTATATTTCATTTGATGTTTATGTATTTTATTTTTTTGGTTGAGAAAAATTTATTAACGAACAGTAGTCCTGGCTTATTGGAATTAATTTTCCAGACCCGAAACTGCTAAAATTATTATATTCTTTCCAAGAATATAATAATATAATTTATAAAAAAATCTTTTATCTTATGTGTCTTCAAACGTCACAACTGAGAGCGCGGAACGCGCCTCGACGCGCGCCCGTATTAAAAAAAATACATTTACTTTGCATGCAATTGAACGATGGTTGTTAAAAAATTTATTTTGAACATTTACAATGAAATTGTTGATAAGTTTCATCAGTTACAAAACCACTGACACTTATCTTTTTCAACTTATAATCTTAGAGATATTACAACTTCTGACATTGCGAAATTCAAAAAGCGTCGCAAATTATGCTATATAATTTAAATTTATGTTTGTCATGCAAAATAATAGAAAATGACCGGATTAATGTATTCATATAATTTTTTATTACGCGCTTCTACATTTTGTAATTACATCTTTTTACATTCTCATCATGGATGAGAAGGTATTGGTTTTATGTGAGAAATGACTTTTGAAATTTTTATCAAATCTTTACGTTTTGAGACCCCCTGAGTCAGAAAAAACGGTTTTTACGAAAGTGTCTATCTGTCTGTCTGTCTGTCCGTCTGCCTGTCTGTCTGTCTGTCTGTCTGTAGGTCGTGTGCGGCATAACTCTCGATAGAATCATCAGATTGAATTGAGCTTTGGGACACCTTATCGGAGCAGAAAAAGTAAGGACAAGTTCGTTAACCAGCCACATACAATCAAAATTGAGGCATTGAGCACTACTTTTGTGTTTTTGAAAATAACTTTTTGAAAAAATCAAAAATTTCAACAATGGTTTTTGATAGTGCTCATAAATCTCTACAAATTATCCAGATAACATTTTTTGATTAAATCAAAATTAGAAATGTTACAGCATATTCAAATTCAAAAAAAGTCAATATCAAAATTCCATTTTCCAGCTAAATTATACGAGATACGAAAAAACGTTATGATACAATATTATTGAATACATAAAGACCTACAAATTTGAATTGTAACATTTTTTCATAAGATGCATATTTTTCTTTTTAATTAAAAAAAAAAACTATTGAAAATCCAAAATTCAATTTCTTAACAATAATATTGGAAATACCAAAAAAACGTAAGAATACAAAGTTGTTCCTTCCAAAAAGATCTACAAATTTTGTCTGATGCAGTTTCTGGTAAAACATATATTTTTCGTTTTAATTCCAAAAAATACTTTTAAAATTCAAAAATTCCATTTTTTAGACAAAATATGTGAGATACAAAAAAAACGTTTATCTGGAAAATTGTTTGCCTAAATGAGGTTTACAAATTCTCATTAAGACATTTCGGGACAGGATGTATATTTTATGTTTTGATTTTTAATATTTAAAAAAATTCGATTTTTTTCACCAAAATATGTGAGATACGAAATAAGCGTTGTTCTGTAAACTCGTTTCCTTAAATAATTTCTACGATTGTTTTTTCTTTTTGAGAGATTTGGAAGAAAATAAATTATTTTAATCATGTAATTTATTAAAAAGTGACTGAAATGTATACAGAAAATCGAGCGCGAAGCGCGAGCGTCATGATGAGAATGTTAGTATTTAGCTAAAAAAATTCTTTTGTTGTGCCAACAAAACATTTTGCTGTATCAATCAAATTTTGTTACTTAAACAAAATTTTTTGTTGAGACAACAAAATATTTTGTCAGGGCAACAAAAAAAGATTTGTTGGATAAATTTTTTTCTCAGTGTAGAATTTGCAAACGAATATTATAAAATAATTGAAAAAGCTCGGAATCCCCTATTCACCATTATTAAAAAGTCTGACTACGAGGTAAATGATTTTGAGGTCCTTATATCTAAAAAAGTGACTACTCCTAAAAACATCCGTATCAGAGAAGCTAAAAAAATTTTGTACTTCCCAAACAGCCATGTTGATGTGTTTTACGATTATGGACGTGAGTCAATTAATTTCAAAATAGAATCAGAGATAGAATTTGACTATTTACTGAAAACAGAAGGTGCGAGTTCCATTGGTATAAGTGCAGAAAAAATCACTGATGTCAAGTCTTTGCTTCGTTATTTAAGTCCAGAAGGTAAAGAATTTTTTCACGAAATAATTGAAGATTCCTCTTTGAATTTGAATACAACGAAAAATTCGAGAAAAATTGTGCAAAAGAAGAAGTAGAAAAATCTATGACAATAGCGAAAACGACTGTTCTAAAAGATAATTCCGAAACAAAACTGCGAAATTTAAAGAGAAATAGTTTCTCTAAATTAAAAGAAACTAGTAAGGTAGATGTTAAGTTTTTAATGCATAGTTCATATTAAAAATAAAAGCGTGATCTAGTGCAATTTTCGGAATAAATTAATTATCTCATCGCTGAGCATGTATTTCCAACGAATACAAATATAGAATTTGTAGTTCTTTATGTATTCAATAATATTGTATTATAACGTTTTTTCGTATCTGGTATAATTTAACTGGAAAATGGAATTTTGATATTGACTTTTTTCGAATTTGAATATGCTGTAACATTTCTAATTTTGATTTGATCAAAAAATGTTATTAGGATAATTTGTAGAGATTTATAAGCACTATCAAAAACCAGCATTGGAATTTTTGATTTTTTCAAAAAATTATTTTCAAAAACATAAAAGTAGTGCTCCATCCCTCAATTTTGATTGGATGTGGCTGGTTAACGAACTTGTCCTTACTTTTTCGGCTCCGATAAAGTGTGCCAAAGCTCAATTCAATCTGATAATTCTATCGAGAGTTATGCCGCACACGACCTACAGACAGACAGACAGACACTTTCGTAAAAACCATTTTTTCTGACTCAGGGGGTCTCAAAACGTAAAGATTTGATGAAAATTTCGAAAGTCATTTTTCACATAAAACCAATACCTTCTCATCCATGATGAGAATGTAAAAAGATGTAATTACAAAATGTAGAAGCGCGTAATAAAAAATTATTTGAATACATTAATCTGGTCATTTTCTATTATTTTGTATGAAAGACATAATTTTAAATTATATTGCATAATTTGCGACGCTCTTTGAATTTCGCAATGTCAGAAGTTGTAAAATGTCTAAGATTATAAGTTGAAAAAGATAAGTGTCAGTGGTTTTGTAACTGATGAAACTTATCATCAATTTCATTGTGAATGTTCAAAATAAAATTTTTTAACAACCATCGTTCAATTGCATGCAAAGTAAATGTATTTTTTTTTAATACTGGCACGAGAACAACGGGCGCGCGTCGAAGCACGTTCCGCGCTCTCAGTAAAACGTTTCTATCTCATCAAGTATTGCTTCAACCAACATGACTTTTTCCCAAAAACTTTTTGAAACGATCCTCACCAACTCCTCCGCTGGAAGTTTTTCCTAGCTTCAATAGGAAAAAACTTCCTCGCATGCCGAGAAAAAATTGATTGATTTCCAGCCGCTGCTGATAAATTAATAAATAATAATAATAATATCATATTTTTCGAAAATTCTATGATTTCGGTGCCGAGTATAGCGTCATGGGAATTTACAAACGAAATTTCAACAAAATCGGTTGAATATTAGTTGAGTATCAGCAATTTTAGTTCCAAACGGCATTAATTTTCGAAGGTATAAAAAACCTATTGTTTATTTTACAGCGGATAAACAAATTATCAGGGAAGAAAATTAGTAAAACAAAAAAAATGCGATTCATTAAGCTGCACATCACAATATTTTTTGTTTAACGTTTTTTTGAAAAAAAAAATTTTCGCCTCTCGGTTTGGACAGTGGACAATACTTCTACCTATTTTCGAGCGGAGAGGCCCTTCTTTGATCGGTGTGCTCAATCTTATATCGTCATATTTAAAGAATAAAAAAATATTAATTATTTCAATTTAACACACTAATGTTACATAATTTTAACTAAATTTCTAAAAATATATTATTATTCATTTTATTAAATGTGAATATAATATTAAATTTAAAATAATTTGTAAATAAATTTTTCAAGTTATTATTAATAGTTTATCATATCGGAATCGTGAGTCCAAAGAATTCGTTTTTTTCATATGCGATTTATTCATATCATTTAAAGGAATGTGTATTAAAATTGTTTGAAGAATCAGGCAACGTGATTTGTATTTAATAAAATAACAAATAATTATACGCACAGGAACTATACACAGTTATATATATTTAACAATTTTAATATTTTTAACCAACTCACTACAATTTATCCTATACCATAAAACTCTACATCTGAAACATGACATAATAATTTTAATTTTGGAAATTTGAATAAACTTTACACAATAAAAATCTGTACGATAAAAGAGAAAACCCGACTGAACATAATTTTATTAATAATTTTTTAAGCACGATGAAATTGTACACTAAATTATAGAAATTAAATTTTGTACATTCAAATGAAAACAATCTAAATTGTACATAAGACTAAAAATAATAAATTCTTTCGACTATGGCGATATAAAATTAAAATACAATTATACAATGTATGTATATTCGACATTCGACGGAATCGAAAAAATCCGATCCGACAAATAAGGCGAATCGAATTTTCGACATTCGATCCGACAGAATGCACACGTCTATTCAGAACGTTAGATAATTTTTACACTACTCCAAGGTACGTTTACTTATTGAATTCTGTAATCTATATTTGATAAATTTATAATAAATTTATATTTCATTATAGTTAAGAAATAAAAACATATGCCTATTTAAATATATATAACATTATATACCATAATAATAAATATTACCGAGTTATATTTTAGTATTATTCAATAAATTCCATTTTATTAGTTTAATTATGTATACTATCAATACTAATACCGGTAAAAAAGCATGGATTTCATACTGTTCCTTTAATATTTACACTTTTCCCTTTTTACTATATTTGAATTTACCGCAACATTCTTTGTAATCGACCTAAGTAAATATGGCGGCTCAGCCTTCAATTGGGCACACGACTTTGCGGACTTTCCCATTGGCATTGTGCATCCAGTGAATTATAGCGATCAGTGGGAAGAAGCCATGAGCTGGTAGGGTCCATGGTGGGGCCGTTTACGTCCACGTTCTGCGGACACTGCTGTGAACACTGGCTCAGCCTTCAATTGTGCACACTACCAAAGAATATCTTTGACACGACTTTGCGGACTTTCCCATTGACAGTGTGCATCCAGTCAGAGATGAGTTGGGAGATTGCTAATGTAATGGAATAAGAGAATTTCTACGGAAGCGCCTATATGCCACCTTCAAACACCAGAGTGCGTTCTACTTAAGGCGGCTCGAAGAAAGGCACCCTGCTAGCCTTTCCGCAAGGCTGTTATATCCGCCAATCACTGCTGTGAAAAGAATCCTCTTAGATCCAACCTTGATTGGCAGTTATCCGTGGTCCGTTGCTGACTTGCTCTGATTTGAAAATCAGCTACCGCAAACTGGGAATTGTAATTGATAAAATAAATTTGCGTCAGACAAATAAAACACGAAAATTCATAATGCAAATGTTCACACTTTATTAATTCGATGACACCATAATTATATAAGTTTGGTTCAAAAGTGATCGCACTTCACGTCAAATTTTAAGTTATTCTCAAAGTATTCTAAGTCCAACGTGGACTTAAAGGTTTCACTACGTACTTTTTCCGTTTAGCGGCTCCGAAAACGTTCCGCGCTCTCCGCACATATATTTATAATCTTAGATTTAGGCAAGTAAAGTAAGGGTTTAGCCAATCTTTAAAACGATGTCGACATCATCATCCAATCATGACAAGCTTGAAGTCAACATCTCTAGCCAATCAGGCTTACCTAATCACGTGCTTTAGCTATCTCTTTCTATTCTTAAATCTATCGTCAAAATTTTAGAATAGCCATCTGGCACATCTATCTCGTTCTATCTCTGAGTCTATCAGCTGAAATATTTTGTATTCTTCAGTCTATCCCTCCCCACTAATTCTTTTTATCACTGAATCTACCTCTCCTCATCCCATGATGGAGTATTCAGATTCTAAACGGAGAATATTTCATTTTCCTTGAAATGGATTTAATAATTTTGATATAATAATGCGGAAGATGTATTATATAAGAGCTAGGTACCGAAATGTTAAAAACTGTTTCGCACGTATTAGTGGGTATTATTTCTCTCGAAATAACTGAACTCGTAACGATTGTATACTGTTTAGAATTTATTAACGTTTTTTGTCAAAAATAAAGAACATGAACTTAATATTCGAATGAAAATATCTCATGATATATATGTGAAACACAGTAGGTTCTAAGAAGGAAATATTTATAATATCATAATACAATATTATAGTAAACATTGATGTTCGTATATTTGTTCAATGTTGACTCAAAATATACATTTAAAAATACTTTAGGAATATTTGCGAATAAAGTTAGTTTTTAACAAACCTATATATAACTATCATTGAAACCTATTATCACTTTCAAGGTTTTAACTATATATTCTTGCAAATAGCAAGTTTTCCCTGATTAATGATCACAATTTTCTTATATTTATTTTTGGTCTCGAACAATAATTACGATCTAGTAAACAACAATTTTCAAGTACAAAGAGTATAGCATTTCAAATTGATGCCATGCGTTGATGGTGCACATATGAAATAAATCATCCCTAAATGCCAAACTTGGAAACGCATTTTTTTAAGGAGCTATAAAGGGAAAAGTAAAATCAAAAAAGTAATTTTTCTCGAAAACAGCCGAACCGATTTCGGTGAAAAGAATATATGCTATATAAATCAAAGAGAGAATTTCCAAACAAAATTTTTAAAAAATTACCCACTCAAAAATGAAGGTGAAATTTTCAAACTAATTTCTCCAAATTTTTGTTTAAATTTTCCCTAAAAATTTTTGAGATCATATTGTGAAGGCACACTTACAATTTTTTACAAAATCATCCTTACTTCATTACCAACACAAATTATATTTTTGTCAAAATTTCTGCAATAATAGAAACTGGTTGAAAAATACTTTTTTATAAAATTTTGAACATGTTCTTTATTTTGATTGCATAGCGAATAATTTTTTCAAATGTATCTAAAAATAGTCTTATTGACGTTTATAAGATATATTTCTTTCATCAAAATCGGTTCAGCCATTTTCGATAAAATTACCAATTACAGAAGATCTTTAGATTTCTTTCTTCTTAAATATGTTCTGTAATTGGCTGTTCGTTTTCTGCTTTGCGTTTTCTGTAGTCATAGGATGGCACCTTTATAGTGTTTCTCATACAAGTAGATAGAGGACTAAAAAACAAGTCGCAAAATTTGATCAGACTTACAGTTTTTTAGTTATAGTGATTTGAAGTTAAGTGGGAAGTCTTTATATAGAACAAAGAAGGTAGGCTTCACCTCTCTCTCACAACAAGACTTCCCACTTACATTCAAATATCTCTCTAACTAAAAAACTGTAAGTCGGATCAAATTCTAGTTCAAATTTTAGTCCTCAATCTACAAGAAACACTGTAATATAGTAAACAATTTATAGCGAATTTAAGTCAACTGAGGTTTAAGGTTCGATTTCTGCCTCTTCTTCTTCACTTGAAATTTCAATTTTGTCTCGTTCTTCTTCTTCTTCCTCTCTCGAAATAACGAGATTTTCTGTCAATATTTGATCCCTTGCTCTTGCAAGGGATAGTGAGGCCCCAACTCTCTCCCACATTTAAGCGGACGTTGTTCAACCCCACTGATAAAGATGTTTCTTCGCAGGCTATGGGAAGAAAGAGGCCGAACAATCGTCGTCGTCGCGCACATGCCGCGAGACTAGAAGCGGCCGCCAGGCTCGGGGTCGGAAACTTCAATCCGGGGGATCGTTCTCCGACCGAGGACGCGGGCGTGCTCGAGGTTCCCATCGAATTATCCCCGATCCTCACGCCAGGTGAAAGCGTCTCCTACGGACGCACAGCCAAACCGCCCCCAGCACCGCCGACCGTCGTTCCCGAGTCCCTGGCAACACCTCCACGGGGAAACCGTCCCCCACTCAGGGTACATCGCCCACGCCGTGACCCCGCGTAGTACGACCACGTGCCAGATACGCCGCCCTAACGCCGCCCACAAACTCGCTCCTAGGAGTCCCCACGTCTCCGACTGAAGCGTCTACGCCACACCCACGCGCGGGCACCTACATCCAAGCGGTACCTCGCCAAGGACCCACGGTTTCACCTGCTCCCGGAGGCTCGGCCGGCAGGGCTACGCCACCTCGCCCCTCACGAGCCACCAGACCGTCCCGTGCGCGTCCTGGTGCGTCTTCACGAGAAACGTCGATTCATCATCGGGTACTTCCTGGACTCGCACCCCTCCGACCAGCGCGATTGCGATTCACCTGGGAGCTCTCATACGCCGCTCCAGAGTCACGAATTTTGAGGGACCAACGGGCTCCCCGCCTCCCCCCTCTACCCAACCAAGTCTACTTTTGAGAGGACAGAACGTAGCAATTGGCGCCCAAAACGTGGGGCTTTGAAGAAATTAACTTTAATTTCCTCATGCATGTTAACCGCTGTTAACACGGATCTACGCAGCGACCCTGAGTAAAGAAAAAAAAATAAATAATAAAAAATATTAAAATATGATTCGTTCTCCAAAAATGCCGTCGCGTGGCCGCGGTAGGCCATCTCGTACAATGACCACACGGCAGCACACGATTCCATTTACTTCCGGGAGTGGAGACCAACACCCGGTGGCGCCCAACATTAGAAACGACCAGGAAGGCGATGAAGCGCGATCTCAGCAAAGAACACTCAGCCTGTCCCCTCTACCATGGCGACGATGCTCCTCCACGCCTCCCATCCACCATACCAGCACCAGGCGAGTAGTATACCGCCAAACACAGCAACTGCCTAGGCATGTCGGCCACGATGAAGAAACACCATTGGCGGGAGCCTTCGACCGGGCATCGGAAACCAGAGCAGGCGACTCGTTCTATCACCACGGAAGGCAGCGACAATCGGTGGCAACCTCACCCCAGCCACGCGCGACGCATTTGTACGTGGTACCACCCCACCCAACACCACCACAGTTGCAACTCGGGGGAGCCAGGCTGGCTGACGGGACAGCTATCATCAGGGCCATCAGAGCCCCAGTACCACTGCTTCCCACATTCTCTGGCCAGGATCAAGAGGACCCTCACGCCTTCCTCAGGGACTGTGAGGAACATTTCGCGCATTCGGCAACGGAAATGTCGCAGTGGACACGGTTGGCCGGTGGCGCTTTGAAGGACACTGCCGGGAAATGGTGAGAGACGTACAAGTCTCTTTCACTGACGTGGAAGAAATTCCGCGAGGCACTAATACACAGTTTCGCGAACACCAGCTCTCTTATGTGCCTTCACGCGAAACTTTATTCAAGGAAGCAGAGCGACAAGGAAGGCGCTTCAGTCTTCCTACAACAAAAATATCTGTTGGCACAACGCCTGATACCTGAGGCGCCCGAGGAAGAGATAGTAGCGATACTTTTGGAATCTCTCCGCCCATCTATCCGTCGCGTAATCCGCGCCGCTTCAGCAAGATCCTTCGAAGACTTCCTCGACCGCGCTGTCGACGCAGAGGCTGACGAGGCTGAAGAGCACCCTCGCCGAGAGCAGAAGAGAGAAGAGCCGAAGCCTAGGACAACGATCCAGACACCAAATGAGCCAGAAAGACGCCGTAACGGGCCACCGTGCGAATATTGCCCGGGATTCCACTTCCACCGCGATTGCCCAGTTATCGCCGTCAGAAGAAACACGGCGTCGGAAAACTGGCGAGCTCGGGCGGCCGTAGCCGACGCCACGACCGCCCCCGCCGAACCAGCGGAACCACAACACTAAGTTCCATATACTCATCGAACCAGGACCTGCCACGGACCCGTGTACGCCTCGGAAACGCTGAGCCGCCAAAGAACCGGAAACAGTTGCAGTCGTTTTTCGGCACCTGCAATTGGTTGATGGAATACATTCCCGGATACTCTGAACTCACCGCACCTTTGACCACCCTTGCCTCCCCGAAAGCCTCCTTTAAATGGACCACAGAGATTAACAGCGCTTTTGATGCCTTAAAGGAAGCCTTTCGCAATCGAAATCAGCTCAGCCGATCGGATCCAGATCTCCCGTTTGTCCTCCAGACAGATGCCAGCGCGGTCGGTATGGGATCCGTGCTCATGCAGGAGGGTCCCGAGGGCGAACGGCTCATTATATCCTACGCCAGCGCCAAATTATCCCCAACAGAAGCTCGATACCAATGTAACGAGCAGGAATGCCTCGCAGTGGTCTGGGCGATTAAGAAGTACCGCCCGTACTTAGAAGACCGGCCTTTTATTCTCCGCACGGATAGTAAAACGCTTACGTGGTTGCGGCAAATGAAGGATTCACGAGCAAAGCTGAATAGATGGCACATTTTTTTGAGTGAACTAAGTTTCATAATAGAGCACTGCCCCGGGAAAAATAATGAGCTACCCGACGCGCTCTCCCGCCAGCCAAACTCCGAGGAACTTTCACCTGGGGAACCGCACCTGGAACGCATGGCCCCCCCAAAAAGGGATACTCCCGCCCTAGATCGATCCACCATACCAATACTCAACGCAGTATATTCCCCATCACTTGCTGAAGAAATCTCTGCTGCCCAGCAAGAAGACCCGCAGATTAGCAACATGATTGTGCAATGGAATGAAATACGTTTCCATGGGCCGACGAACCCCAGAGAGGTCGAATTCGTGGAAAACAACATGCACGACGAACGCGGATTCTGGCGACGCAACCCCGAAGGAACACACTATCAGCTGCGGGTCCCAACAACTCTTCGACAGAGAGTCATCTGGGACTATCACGACGTCCCACTGGCCGGACACCCTGGATCTGAGGAAACAATTCGTGCTATCCAGGAACACTTTTTCTGGCCTGGAATGAGCCGTGAAATAAGGAGGTATGTGGCCGGGTGCCACCTGTGCATTTGCACAAAACCTCTACACGGGAAGACCGTCGATGGACAACGCCCCCGCTCAGCACGCATGACCTGGGAAACACTGGCCGTCGATCTCATGGGTCCATACCCACTGACGAAGCGGGGAAATCGTTTCATACTCGTCGTCACCGACATGTTTACTCGGTGGGTCGAGTTATTTCCCCTGCGGAACTCCCATGCACCCACATTCGTAAGTGTCCTCGAGAACGAGGTATTTAGCCGTTTCGGGTACCCACGTCACCTACTAAGTGACAACCAAAAGGAGTTCAAAAGCACCACGTGGGCTAAAGGTCAGCCGCAGATGGGAATGCGAGCTCTGGACAACCCCGGAGTATCATCCGCGCGCAAACCCAACGGAACGGCGCAACCAAGAGATAAAGAAAGGTTTACGGTTGCGCCTGGCAGCCGGAAACCAGCGAATATGGGACGAGAAACTTCCGGAATTGCTATTTGGACTACGAAGAAGAAGAAACGTTGCCACGGGATTTACTCCTGGGTACTTGCTCATGGGGCCTGAGATTCTCCGACCAGGAGAATGGGCCCTGCGGCCTGAAAACGCCGCTCAAGCGGATCAGGTACCTCTTGAGGAAAGAGAAGGTCAAGCAAGAGAGAACCAGCAGCGGTACCAACTTCGGCACACCGGAGCCCCAACGGCTCAAGTCTTTGAAGTCGGGGACTGGGCCATCGACCCATCGGGTTAAGCCATCGACTCTCTAACAAAGTAGAGAGATACAACGCAGACCTCGCACCAAAACGCACAGGCCCGCACCAGGTCGTCGGTGCGGCCTCGGCTGACGTATTCTGGGTAAAGAAACACGATCGGCCCCATAAGCTTCACAAAACCCAACTGGTACCTGCCCCTCCACCTCGGGGGGCACCAGCGGCCACCGGACCAGCCGGGAATAATGCCGAAATCGGGGACCAGAGAGAAAATCGAGAGGCAGAGGATATCGACGAAGCACATAACACGGACGCATTAATAATCGAAGGGACCCGGAACCAACGAACGGCCGAACAGGCGCGCCAGACCATAGAAGAAGACGGAGAGGAAGCACAGGCCGCCGAACAGGCGTGCCCTGCTGACCCTGAAAAGGCAGGACCCGTCGGTGCAGCCGCACAAGCTGAGCCACAAAACACCGCGCCCCCACACAGGCCACAGGGTGGCCCCTATATCGGTTGAGGTGGAACATAGCCGATTTCCATTACCAACGGCCCTATTGCCGCCAGCAGCTCAAAAATCGATGGAACTTTGGGCCGACACAAGGAAGTCAGAACCGTGGGACAGTGTGGATGGGTTACCACGTAACGCCAGGGGTCGCTTCGACCTGCGGGTGCGTCCACAGAGGGTGTACCGGGATGCGAGACCATATGCACCTCGGAGAAGCCGTACCTAGGATTATACAAAACAAAAGGAGAGGAAGGGAACACGCCGCCGAACAGGCGCGTCCAGCGGACTCTAGACCTATGTCCAGCAAACTCTAGACCTACGTCCAGCTAACGGTCCAGCAGTGCAGCCGTACACGGGCACCTGCGCACCACAACTTGTTTTCTGACCCAGGGAGTAACCTCTCAGTTAGGGCCAGCATGCTCGAACGCTTTTTTTTTGTTTGTATAAATTGTTAATTATAATATGGACGATTTATAGTAGGACAAGTAGAGATATATGAAATAATTGCAAGTGAGGTCGCGAGCCTGTTACTTGCATATTGGTTTGTTTTAGTTTTAGTTTTAAATATTAATAGAGAATATTTTTTAATGTTAAATCGAGAAACCATTTATGATTAAGTTACTGTATGCGATCGTAATATCACGTTACAATTATATATAAATAATAATGCAATATGTTATTGGGTAAGACTAGTATACGCAGTATTAATAATTAAAGTTACGCATAATCAGTTTTAATTTCTCTACTGTTACTGCATTTATTTACGTTAGATATTTAAGCGTTAATTATAAACATTTGCAATAATTAATTAGAATAGTTTTATTTTTCTTTTTATTATTAATAGATTTCGAGCGACGAGCGGAACATGGAGAGACGGTGGGAGAGAGCACGTGACATCCCCACCACGCGGCAGACCCTTCCTGGGCGCCACGGACCGACGTGATTTGTGGGAATGTTGCTCTTCTATCACGGGCCTACCCTCTCTCCGAATACCAGCGACGCGCGCTGAACAACACGGGCCTGCCTGATTGGCCGGGATGTCGTTCTTCTATCAAGGACCTACCCTCTCTCCGAGTACCAGCGACGCGCGCCGGGGTGACGCCACGCACCAGAGAGATTCTCTTGCAGAAGGACTTTACTTGTTTACCGCGCCTTGAGACGAGAAGACATATGTCCCTCGTCAGCACATAACTAAATTGTTTTATTATATACGGTGTAGACTCTTCTAATTTCTAATAAAAGCCACCAGTTTAGAGTTTATTCAAGTGAGTATTGCGATTCACCTGGGAGCTCTCAGACGCCGCTCCAGAGTCACAAATTTTGAGGGACCAACGGGCTCCCCCCTCTAGCCAACCAAGTCTACTTCTGAGAGGACAGAACGTAGCAGTTTTTATTAATTCTATGTATGTAATTTGTACGCACTCTGTCTCCATTGAGAGCGCAAACTTTTTGAAAAGTCTCTTTTCCGTGAGCATGTGCCTCCGCTTTTTCGACATCTTCGATATTTTCTGTAAATGATGAAATGAGTAGTTATAAGATTCAAAGTCATAGATATGAAAAATCTATATAACTATATATCTGTACTCCAAAAATTTGTTGTAATATTTAAAAATCAATATTTTGTTGGGAAATTTCAATAAACATGGTTAATCCTCGAAAACAAATTTCATACTTATTACTTCCATATACTACCTACAAGTTATTGTTTCCATCACCAAGTATGAATTTTTTAAATTGTGTAATAATTGCCTGTACCCTAATAAATGTTTAAGAAATAAAATAAAAAGTAGCAAATCATTTTTTCACAAAAATAAATAAATTTGAGGTGTAACATTTCAAATATTAAATATTATTGAATTTTAATGGGTACCCCAAAAGCAATTTACTTACAGTTCTGAACATTCATTGAACGATGACAATTTTTTTTTCTTTCAAAACAAAATCAATGATTATGTTTATATTTATGGTCCTAAAAATATACAATCTGTCATAAAATATACGCTACTTTTTAATTTAAAGAAGCAAGAACTAATTATTCAATTTTCAAAAAAATATTTTTCATAGCGCCTCCTTTGAAAATCCGATTTTCGATACCTGAAGAGCGGGTTGAAACTACGATTTTCAACCCTGGGGTTGAAAGTCGCTGTTTCAACCCGCTCCACAGTTACAGCCAATCAGATTCTCAAAAAAGTTGCTATGAAAAATAGTATACATTACTCGAAACAAAACACAGCGAAAGCATTTCGTGTGATTGCAGCCCTCGTTTCACTCGGGCAGAGCAAACTTCACACTCATGAAATCGCTCTGTTTCGCCCCTTGTTATGTAATATACTATTCCATCGTTCAATGAACGTTAAAAACTGTAAGTACATCCAAAAGCAAGTAGAAGCACTAACTTACTGTCCATATCATCTAGTCTTTGCAGTAATTTATCTTGAAGGCCCGAGTTTCTTCTGTTCAGTTCCGCTATTATCACATCTTTTTCAGCCATTACTGTGTCTTTATTCCTTACTTGATTTCTCAGCGACCTTAACTCATCCTCCAAGTCACTGTCTGGTTTTGATTCTTCAAAGTTTGAATCAAAAAGATGATCACATTTTTTAGAACTGTTAGAAAGATTATCTGACTTTCTCTGAGTATTAGACCAAGCAACAGGGAATTTGTTATGAATGATTTATGACATTATTTATTTCAGAAAACGGACTGCGCCATCAGAAGAAAGGTTGGTCATAGAGTAATTGTGTCATGTTTTGGACAACGAAATATAATTTATAAATTTGTTATTAACATTTAAGACCCAAAAATCGCACTTTTTTTAGTTTGGACCTTTTCTTAATAAACTTTGAAACATTTTAGCGAAAAACCAAGATTGACGTTCTGTTGTGCTTGATTTATATTTTTAAAAGCCGTTTTCAAAATAAAAATCGGACCACCTCTGCGGCAAGCAGACATTTTACAATTAACGCATGAAATAAATTAAAGTGTCAATAGCGCGGAAACGTATTATCTTAAAGTGTTATTTTTTTTATGCATTTGAAGAGCATAAAGTCGGTTACTTTTCCACCAAACCTCAACCTGAAAAGTTAAATATTAACTGAGATATTAATTTGTTTAACAAAAGCTCAATTTCCCGATTTTTCCGAATTTTCTCCGCTTCTAATTATCCAATCAGATCAAACGGCGGCCAAAACATGACACAATTACTCTATGACCAACCTTTCTTCTGATGGCGCAGTCCGTTTTCTGAAATAAATAATGTCATAACAAATTCCCTGTTGCTTGGTCTATATTGTTATCATATGTCTGCCTTCTATAGATGAAGATTCCTCATTCTCGGAGCTCTCATCGCTACTCGATAATGCTAGTGTCTCTGCTGGCTTATCTTGCAACTTTGCTATTTTCGTTTGAACCATTTTTGATACGTCTGAAGAAGATGACGTCGGGCAATAAATACGTTTATTGGCTTTTTTCGCAAATTTTTTATTAGAATTATCAGCCTCTGAATCAGATGTCGCCGGATTAACTTTGCTGGCGGGTGGGTACTTGAGCCTCTCAGAGCCTATTTTTTGTATTGCTTCTTTTTTCGTTTCTACAAACCAGGATACAATGAGAAAACTAAATGGAGTTTCAATATAATTTGAAATTTGTCAAAAAAATTACGAATACACATGGAAGAAACACATTTCAAGGCATTTAAAACAATTTTTAAGTATTTCTGAATTTTGAAATAAGAATATTTCAACATTTATGAAAATTGCTCCCATGTTTTCTTTAATTTTTAGTTCAAGCAAAAAATGGATGAGGAATTGCCAAAAAATTATACGTTTATGATATGAAAAAGTTTGACGTTTGATGTTTCACATACACATTCAAAAACTATCAAAAGTCTTGAAACCATTTTAATTGCTGAAAATCATTGGTTAAATATAATTACTTAATTTGAAATGGTTTTAATAAGATTCTGTATAATCTTTTCTCATTTGGTAAAATCATAGATGTCAAGAAATTAATTACTTAATTACAGGGCTTGGAACTGCCAAGGCTTTCAAAAAAAGTGAAATAGTAAACTCAATTCTGTGAACCAAAAAGTATATGCAAAAATTAACTCATATTTAGATAATATGTGACAAGAAAAAATTGATTTTTTTTTAATGAAGTTCAAGGAATACAGTATTTCAAGGACAATGTAATACAGACATATAATAGTTACAAATCTCAGAACCTCTCACTCTCACAACTATTAGCACCTTTTGACACTTTTTTTTGGTCCATACGACTTTTTAGTCACTATTTTAATGCCAATGCCACTAATTGAACTATTTCTCAAAAAACAAAATGATAGATAGAGACAAATTTTATGCGGACTGCATGATATTAAAAAATCAAATCAACTTGAAATGTGTGAGATTTATTTAGTGGACTTGCAATATATAATTTAACAATTTTTGCATAATAATCGCATAAATTTGAATTCAAAATTGACAAAAAGAAGTTATATTTCAACAAAATTATAAACTTTACAATCACTTTTATCGAAATTTATAAATCCTCAACAAAATTTTCGAATTTCCAACCAAAATTTTTTAACAGTTTTCAATCAAATTAAATAGTTTTCAATTAAGGTAGTCAATTTGATAAAATTTCCTATAATTTCCAATTAATATGATGACTTGTCGACAAAAGCAAAGTATTTTGAAATTTTTTTATTGTTTATCAACGAAATTAATGAGCTATCAACAAAATTAGTATAAAATGTCGAAAAATTTACTGAATTATCAACTAAATTTTATAATTTTTCTTGAGATTAGAGGATTTTAAACAAAGATGATCAATTTTTAAAAAATTGTATTTTTCAATTTTCCAAAAATTTATTCAACCATTTGGCTACTATACTCTTAGAAATTCATGCCACTTTTTGATACTATTTTTAATTTCCGAATTCAGTATTATACTAACAATGAACTTGTCCCGAGCCCTGCTCAATTAAAAACAATGTATTATGTAAATGAATCAAATTCATCGAATTTGATACATAAGTTTCCTTAAGGTAGTTCGTTCACGAAAATTAGACCTCAGGCAAAAATAGATAATTTTGCTTTCAAGAATAGCAATATTATTATTGAAGGACTAATTTGAAAGAGAAAAGATTATTTTTCATGAAAAAAATTTTAAACACAAAAAAATAATTTTATTAATAAATTTTATTTTTGCCCAAACTCATTTTCTTATCACGTCGAGCCAAATTTAAAAAAATGATGCGATTCTAATAAATCATGAATCATTTTTCCAGAGAAAAGATTTCCCACAACTTCACCGTTTCTGATTTTTGCTAATGAATTCTTTAATGGCTAAACTTATAAAAAAGAATTTTTCAAACAAAATTTTTATAAACAAATTGCTGTATTTTATAATAATTAATTCAATTTCAAAAATAGGAAACGGTCATGTTGTAGAGAATCTTTTTCCTAAAACAATGAACCCTGATTTATTAGAATCCCATCATTTTTTTTAAATTTGGCTCGAAGCTATAAAAAATAAGTTTGGGCAAAAATAAAATTTATTAATAAAGTTATTTTTTTGTGTTTCAAATTTTTTTAATGAAAAGATTATTATCTTTTCTCTTTCAAATTAGCCCTTTAATAATAATATTGCTATTCTTGAAGGCAAAATTATCTATTTTTGCCTGAGGTCTAATTTTCGTGAACGAACTAACTTGAAACACTGGAAATTTGATAATTCTAAAACATTGAAAGATCCTTTGAAAACATTAGAATTTCTTCAAAAATATCAAAAAATGTATGCGAATTCCTGAAAAGATGCTTATGAAATTTGTAATACTTTTTAAATATTCCAAATTAGGGGAATTAATAGAATTTTCTTACCTTTCAAGGCCATGTACAAAAGGGACCACGTGACCGATCCAGTAAATATTTGAAGTCGAATTATCCATACACTATCAACTAAAATGGATTTTCCTTACCAAAGAGAGGTAGTGGCATGATAGAAAACCTCTCTCTGGTATGGAAAATTCATTTCAGTTGTTATTTTATGAATAGCCCAACTTCAAATAATTAATGAATCGGTCACGTGTTCCCCTCTGTACATGAACTCAAACTGCAAGTGATACGTGGAAATGAAAGAGACTTTCTCTGTACAATGTGAAACATAAATACATACTTACTTGTTACAAATAAAATGAATGCAGGGCATTTCTGGGTTGCACTCTTTTCGCACTTAACGTTGAACAATTTCGACGGATTCAAGGCGAGAGGATAAAATGTTTTACTAACTATTTCTGTTGTGTTTATTACCGACACATCAGAGTGGCCACCCTAGTGAAAATAAACGGCCGTTTTTATGACCGTTGTAATGGCAGTTTTGATGGCCGTTAAAACGGCCCACAAATTGAAACCGTTTTGATGGCCATTAAAACGGCCGTTTTTGTTCGGCAGCAGATTTTTTTCATTTATTATATTTATGATAATTCCTGTGCCCTTGGCCTGGCGCAGATCAGGGAGTATTAAACTCGTCATAAAACACCTAGCCAGACCAGAGCCAAGCGACCCATTTAGATTACTACTCTGCTCTTCATTTCCCTGGTCAGGGAAATCGGGATGTGTGGTATGGCCCTGACCAGGCTGAGTGTTGCATGACGAGTCTCGGACAATTTAGCGAATATGTGCACAGCATTCGGATATTGATCTTTGAACATTAGCAATCGTGTTCGATTAAACTGTTATTACAACCATTTATGAATTACTTATGGGAGAAAAATAGAAACTTTGCATTATAATATCACCTGGATTTTAATTGTAATATATTTCGCTCAAATGTAACTTATACTTAACTTACTTAACTCGAATGTAAATCCTATGTTACTTATAAGCAATCTGTGGATAACTAGGAGAAAAAATTCAAGATTCGGTTTTTAATAAAATGAAAAGTTTATTGAATCGAAAAATATTATGAAATTTAGTGAATTCTACTTAGTAATCATGCATATTCGGCACGGAACATACGTATTCGGTGTTTTTTATTTTTATAAAAATACAAATTTTTTCTATCTCTCCTGTGTCGACCGCACGAATATTATTACTGCTACAATTAACTTTCTTGATGGGTTCACCGAGATTACCATACGCGTTTTGAGTGATAAGATCTCTGCAAATTGTGAATTCTTTTACAAGCAATGGGTCGACTAAATATTTTTCAATTTTTACGAAGGAACCGTCAATCAGCTTAGCATAACTATTATTAGAACGTTGCTCCATATTATTTACTGAAGAGTAGATACATTTATCTTTAATCATTCTATGATAAGAAACAGTTTCACGCGATAACTGCAGATTTTCAATCCATTGTTCTTCAGCTTTTCTACCAACTCCGAAATATCGAACTACCTTTATTTTACAAGATTTCTGCGTGGTTTTTTCAGTAAGATTTAGGTAGAATTGTTTTACATGGGCTGAAGCCTGAGGGAAAATAAAATTTTTTAGGATACTCCCACAGTTGCGCATTGACAATTGACGACATACTTGGTGGACTTCTCCTTTTGCAGATTTTATCATATCCAATACATTTCTATTTGCGCTTTCAAATGGATAACCTGTGTGAGCCCATGATGGACCCCAATCAGCAAGAGATTTTACCCAATGAAGAAGTTGATGAACATTGTAAGTCATAGCACTTTTAGTGTAATACTCTTCAGTATATATCATGAATTCTTTAACCAACTTTTCAAGGCGTTTCAGTTCAACTCTGGTAATACTGGTTTGCAGAGAAATATGAGACGCTTCAACGAACAGAGCCCAATGCAGCAGCAATTTTTTGTCCAAATACAATTCAAGAATCGGTAGGCTGAAATACAATGTCCAATTCTCCCATTCCTTTGCTTTCCAATATGCCTTGTCACTTATAGAGCGAGTCAAACGCATTGCTTTATGTGGAACCTTGATATTATCAAGGAATGCATCGATTTCCTTTAAATCTTTAGCTGTCAGAGTTCTTAACAAAGGTGATATTTTGCTATCAAACCAGTAACCGGCAAATTGTTTCGCTATGCCCAATCTTGCGAAATGCATATCGTCTGGTACAAAGCCAGAAACGATGTTAAATTTTTGTAAGTTGATCAATGGTGACGCATGCTGTACTCCACACGTGTCATCATCAGAATTCGAAGGATTCGCAGGATCAGGATGCATCGAAGGGTTTGAAGGAGCTGCAGAATCAGAAACAGTCGTAGTATTTGAAAGAGTTGCAGTATTAGAAGGACTCGCAGAGTTCTCAAGAATTACAGGATTCAAATGATTTACTGGATGAAAAAGTAACTGCATACATTGTAGCATATGTCCCTCGTTTCTTTCTGCAGGCATCGCATCCAAAATGGGAAACTTTATACATCCCCCGGTATTTTGCGCATTTGATATCCATTCGCCTTTATGGAGGCACCAACTGCAGCCATATTTACCATTAAACTGTGTAATGCCCTGCATGGGTGGGCGAGCGACAGAATCAACACAGCAACAGATTGCAAATGGCGTGATTGATCGTCTTTCTCCCCGTATATTGCAAATAATTTTTGTTTTAGTGAGTTCATTCATTTCTTTAACGAACGCTTCTAAGAAAACGTTCATATCAGGTTTTCCTCTACCGAACCATAACGCACAAACAATCGGGTTAGAATTTCTAACGTCTATTGGTAATTCGTTTAGTATTACATAAACTGGATAAGCTGATACAGGAGAGCTTTCAAATTTGACTGCTCCGTCAGAATTAAAAATAAATGTTAAATACCGCGTTCTCACATCTTGATCTAAGCTTAATACAAAGTCCCTATATGCTTTTCCGTCGTAGATATCTTTATAAACACCAGGTTCATGAACTCTGCGTAAAATGTTATCGTAGTATTCATCGTGTTGCTCTAACAATTCTTTTATACTGTTTTTGATATTGAATGTAACGTAAAAACTCTTAAAATTAATGCTCCTCAGTAAAAATACTTTTGTGCAAATCGGACACTCTCTTTGCCGATTGGATCGTACAAAAGTACTAGCATACGCACCGCAGTACGGACAAATAGCATGATAATTCACGAAATGTGAGGAAAAGAATAATTTGTCAACCATGTAACGCGTTTCTGGGAGTATTGATCTCGCAAACATACAATTTACCGCTTTAAATAAATTTGTCATTGCAGTGTGTGTTAATTGATGTACAATTGAATACTTCAAATACATTAAGAGAAGCTCACCACGAGAACACTTTTAGCAATTCGTTGTCTGCTATCCAGTTTCCAATGTCTTCATCGGCGTTTTTTCTTAAGGGAGCATATTCTTTATCTATCCCTATCGGAAAATCGAGTATGGAATCGTTTTCGTGATCACTATCCTCCTTATCATCATCATTAACGTCATCATCAATCTTATGAACATCATCGGTAGCAGAAGGAACTTCGTCTCTATGTGCATCATCGTCACCCTCACATGACGAAATCTAAAAGAACTTTTATTTTTAAATCTAAAACGAAAGTATTGGAGTAAGGAAGCCTCATGCGGATATTGCGGACAAGGAAAATTTTTGCGTGATAAGTTTAGCTAAGTTTATTTCGAACTGAGGTTGACACGCCAGATTCTGCAGACCAATTTTTCCAAAAATTGTGGAAAATTGACTTTAGTTTTAATTTTTTGTACCGGAAACGAATCCTTGTGAAAATCATCAATTCTTCAGTTCAAATCCTAATTGTTTTTCAACAATCATTGAATGAAAAACAATAGGGTAGGTAGAATCGAAAAAAAGTTTTAAAAATTGGTTATTAGCTGTTTTGGAAACATCTTTAAGATTACACTGGGACATCGAAATAGGGGACCTCGATTTTGACGATAATGTTGTTTCGAGCTTATTTCGTTCCTAGATGAGAGACGCGCAGGGTTAAGAAAGAGGCGCGGTGAACGCGGCTACGCAACATCAATCGCGTCGGAAGTGGTCTTGAGGATGTGAATCATTGCCTGTTAGAAATCCGAGTGCAAATTGTTTATACGGCCGTGAATGTTTGCGTTTAGAGGACAAGACCATCCGTTTCGATTTCGTAGGCATAATGACCAAGTCGTCGCAAAAATCGATGTTTCAGTGTATTTTTTTCCTAATCTATGTAGTATGCCGAATATTTGAAAATCTTACTAAATTTTCATGTAATGAATCTATCTAAGAGGAAATCTCACTTTTCAGGGCTCCTTAGAACAAAAGTAAAATGCAGAAGCTCTCTAAAAATTATCTTAATAATTTTCGAGCTTATAAAAACTTTCTCACCCTCAAAATAAACTTAAGAAAAATGCAGGTCTTCAGAGTTAATTGATAAAATTCAAATTCAAAAAATTAAGCTTTTTTATTGGTTCATTTTGAGCGTGAGAAAGTTTTCAGAATCTCAAAAATTCCCAGAGAATTTTTAAAACTTCCAGAACTTTTTTTTTGAAAGAGGTCTCTAAAAGTAAGATTTTCTCCGAGATTGACACATCATGTACCACTCTAGTAAAATTTGTCAATATTTAGTAATCTACAAAGAATACGATGAAAAATTAATCTTATTAATTTCTACAAACCTCAAACAAACAATTTTTTTAAACACATGCATGAATAAAGCCGTTTCTCGTGTCTGTGGAGCGGGCTTGAAGTTTCTCTTTGCAGCTTCAGATGTATAATGACACATTACATATCTTTGAGCTGAAAAGGGGAACTTCAAGCTCGCTCCACGGGCATGACAAATGGTCATATCCATGCCTTTGCTATATAAAATATCGTATGTACCAAGGGTAGAGGGACTTTTTCGACTCGTGTTTGTTTTCAGTACCGAAAACGAACACTCGTCGAAAAGTCCCTCTTCTCCCCCTTGATGCATAATATATATTATACTCTTTTATGCTGAAAAATATCAAATAGTCGATATTCCAAAAAATTAGTTAAAAACTTTCAAGTTTTTATATAATATAATGAAGATAATAAGAAAATTACTTACAATGATATTGCTGTGTTTCTTAAGTTTCATTCGATATTTGGTTGTACGAGGTATATTATCGTACTCATCATTTAAAACATTTCTATATCTTTTCTTGCCACTCGTCCCAATCATACTGATGTATATAATGATTTCTTTATAACCAAATCCGAACGATAACAATAACGACACCTCGAACCCTGAAAAGCACTGTGACAATGTATCTCTGGTTTATTAATAACCTCCAAAATCTTTTAAAAAGTATCATTTGTTTCAGTTTTAGCCAATCGGCGATCAGTCATCTGTTGCTGCGCTTGCGCTAGTAACCAGCTAGTAACTCACAACAAGAACGAGAGGAACTTGGTGTAACGTTCGTTACCATAGTAACGGTTTGTTGCGTCGTGTTTATCTTATGTATGGGTAACCTTCCTTTCTCTCTCAATTGAACTCTCGCGTTCTCGATCTCGTTCGAAGCGTGATCAAGGAAAACAAATGAACTAAAAGCCGGCCGGCCGTTCTTCCTCGTTTTAGACACGTGTCGCGAGTTTTTCTGATTTTTCATACTTATGAAAAGAGTCGGAGTGCATCTATTCCAAAAATGACGGTAAGCGAAGGGAACACAAGTTCACATTTTTCACATATCTATGCGCGTTTCTGCGAAGATAAACAGTTTATCATAAGTGCAACTGATTCATGTTTGGATCTTTTGCCACCAACACACGAAAAGGATTTTCAAGTTGGAAAGTGCTACAAATTATTGTGGAAGAATGATGGCCATGTATATCCAGCGCAAATTTGTTTCTTGGGAAGTAAGTCATAATGTATAACGTTTGAGGAATTTTGCAAAGAATAATTTTCGAAAGAAAATTTAGAGAAATTAGCATGTTATAATCTCAAAAATGGACTCATGTTGGTAGACAAATATTTATTTGAAAAAATTTTTTTTACATAATTTACAGTCAAATGATGAATGCAAACGCAATTTATTGTCTCCTCATACATTTCCCAGAATTTTAGTCCGATATTATATTCACAAAAAAAGTTTTTTGGTAACAAAAATATTCAAAAAAATATATATATAAACAAACTGTTTTAGGGCAGGCAATAGCATAAAATAGTTACATAACCGACCTCCGTTTTTGGTTTATATGAATATTTTTTTTAACAGAGAATTTTTTTGTAAATCAAATTTCGGACTTGAATTTTGGGAAATGAGAGATGCATCGCTTGGGGCCCATACCCATTTTTCATCACTTTTTTCGTTTCGTGCCTTTCAATAAATCAAGATGTGTGCTACAATTTTTGCGATTTATCAAAACTTTCTCTGAAATACAATACATAATTGAAGAATTTCCCAAAAAAGGTCATTATCAAAATTAACCATTTTTTTAGAGTTCGATTATTTCTAGAAATTAATTAAAAATTAGTATTGGACGCGAAAAAAAGTAAACTATTCTTCAGACAAAGAGGATTTAATCAAAATAATTAATTCAAGATTTTAGGGATTATGACATGAATAATAATTATTCCACAATTCTCTGCAAGTATTGTTTTACGATCATATATTGCTCATGATTTCAGCAAGCTACGAGGATATCAAGCAACAGTTACAGGAGTAATCGAAAACTCGCTTCCGATTCAAAAAATGCCGACACACTGAAAGTGACAGTGACGATGACCGTGTTCTTGACGATGATGAGGAGAAGAAACAACAAGCTGCCCAAAAGGTGCATTATGATTATATTTTAGTTATCTGAAATTTTATGGATAATATACATGATAATAATTTTACTTGAAGTGAACGAAACATTTGCGATAGACTTAGGGACCTTGAAAATCCATTTGTTTTTCATAAAAGGGTGTTTTTTTTCGTTACTGAGGGTATTTCTCAAGTTATCTGTATTTTATCATTTTTGTTACCTTCCTTCATGACCTTTTTATGATTTTTAAACAAGACTAATAACTTATGTAAGCATTATACTTGTACCCAAAATAAAATTCTGATTCTTATGTTTGAGGGCCGATGAATCAACAGCCGTGAAAGTGGGAGTCTACTTTTCTTTTTTCAGAACAGCATTAATAGTATATTATGCATCAAGGGGGAGAAGAGGGACTTTCCGACAAGTGTTGGTTTCCGCTATTAAAAACAAACAAGAGTTGATAAAGTCCCTTTCCCCCATGATACATACGATATTTTATATAACAAAGGGATGGATATGACCATTTGTCATGCCCGTGGAGCGAGCTTGAAGTTTCCCTTTTCAGCTCATAAGTATGTAATATGTCATTAGTATATCTGTAATTAGAAAGAGAAACTTTAAGCCCGCTTCATAGGTACGAGAAATGGCTGTATCATGCAGGTATTATATAAATTCACTTTTATTTCTCTATCAAATCGAACCTTTTTAGGGAGTGTCCAAATGTATAAAAATATTTTTGACGTTGTTGTATGTTATAGGCAAAAAAAGAATCTATCAGTAAAGCTAAGAAGGAGACTGATAGAACGAATCTTCGAAAAAAAATCGAAGCGATGAACAAAAAATCAATTCTTCATGATTCGCCTCCACAATCTGACGTAGAGAAAGAGGTTTCTCCACAAAAAAGAAATACGTCGCCAATACAGAAATCGCACAACTCAGCTGAAGAAGACCTAGAAATATCATCCAATGACTCATCACCATCAGCGCGAGAAGTGCAACGGAGAATTGCAGAAAAGAAGCGTGAACTTGAAGAATTGAACGAAATCTTACACAAAGATAATTCTCAGAAGATGAAAGGGTCAAAAACGAATAGAAGATTGCCATTTAATAAAGGTAAGGTCGTTGTTCACAAATGATATGAAAGGTTTTTGGGTGATAGTTAGTCTAGAAATGAGTTGAGTCAATAAGAAGAACATATTGTCGCTACCTCACGCCACTAAATGAATTAATTATTGTGAAAACAAAAATTTAAGTTTTTAATATTTTCAGAAACAGACGAAAACTTTGAAAATACTGCAATGTTTGATAACCGACCTGAAAAAAACACTCCAGACTATGCGATAGTTTCTACGAAAACTGACCAAAGAAAAAGATCGGGCGGAGGATCTACTTGTAAAGATTTTATCATTGATCCAAAAATGTTAAATAATGGTACTATATTTTCAAACATTTATTATAATCAGTGCAGCAAGCCCAAAATTATATGAATTTATACTAAATTGTTTTTATATCTATACACGTTCTATTGCAGATGTTGTAAAAGAAAGATACTCAGAACGTGCAGCGGCACTTCCTCAATATGAATCATTCCAGTACATTAATCAGCATGGAGAACAGGTAAGAAATTTATTCTTCTATAACACTGAGAACACGTGTGGAATCTATTTCACAAATGCAAGGTCAGAAGATCAGTTGTTTTATGACGAAAGTTTGTACAAAATCTGGCTTCCAGATTCAGTCAGATCCAACCTTTACTAAAATCTGAAATACATCGCAGGTTCTCGAAACTTTCGTATTTTCGAACAAATCATGTTTTCAATTTCACTTAATTTTTTTTTCAAAATAAAAAAAAAATTCCTTTGCTTTTGATTTTGAGTTATAATGTAATATTCAGCTGCAAAAGTAATGAGCAATGTTTTTAATCTCAAAAATACACTGAACATTTTTAAAAGTTCTAAGTATCCAAAAGTTCGAAAAAATCCGATCTTGGCCTAACCCGAAAAAAGTCAATCTGTCCGGAAGTATGTAATTAAACCAATTTCCCTTGTGTTATAGATAAAATGCGTCCACTTATCCGGAGGATACTTCATACCTTATAATGCTTGGGAGTTGATACATCTGGAAAAGGCTTATTCGAAATTTATTAAGTACTTAGCCCAATCATTGTGGGGTGAATATACTCTTGCTAATTCCTATGTAGAGGAATCTGAAAATATGGTTCAGATACCTGAGAGATCACCCAGGAAAAAAGTTGATCCTAACATGAAGGCAGTTTTAATACGTAAGTTTGAGTAGATATATTTCATTACTCTAAAAATACTATGATTGTATGTCCCTTAATTTTGAAGAGAAAAGTACTATGTTCTTCACACTTTTTACTTTCATTTAATTTTTTTTCTTCTATCAGAATGCCTAAATGATAAGTTTGAAGACAGAAAAGAAACACCATCTACTCGTCTAGCAGAACTGCGAAAAGTAGGAACATACCTTGGGCAACATATTGGTAATATCCGAAGGCGTATGTATCCTAACAGTGTGCAAAGTAAGTCGTTATCAGTGATATCATAGTTCTTGTATGTATATGGACTTAAATTAATTAATTCAATCTTATTACAGAAGTGTATATATTTTATTCATTAATATCATATTTATCATATCTTTGCTTTTAGAAAAGAAGAAAACTGCCGAAAGTGAGTTCTAGGGGGATGTTTTCCGACGTACAATTAATTTTAAGAGAAACTTTGAGATAATTTATTCGTTCGCTTTTATTCCAAATAATTGTAACAGCTAGTTATCAATATAAGTACCAAGTCACCTAGCAGTCTAGTAAATATAATCATTTTTTTATTCAGTAACTTTTCCACGTAGTTAATTTACTTCTAATCACTCTATAAAAGTTAAACATTTTTTTTTTTTAACGAAAACCTTATGTGTGGAAAAAAATTAGCACTGTATTTTCTCATAGCCTTAAGGAAAATCAAACCAAACATTCAGTTTATGCAGACTTCTTTATTTCTAACATTTTTCTCGAACCATAAACTGCTTTCTAATATGCGTTTAGAAACAATTGGTTTTTCAATCATTTTTCATGTATACAAATCTTAATTTGTTTCATAAAATAGTCTGAGTCAATAAACTTGTTTTTTTCATCGAAAACCAAGTCTTGAATTTTTACTTTTAACTATTTACGCATTGCTTATAAGTTACATAGGAAACTAAATTATTCATTTCCTGTTCGAGCGAAATATATTGCAATTAAAATTCAGGTAATATTATAATGCAAAGTTTCTATTTTTCTCTCATAAGTAATTCATAAATGGTTGTAATAACAGTTTAACACATAACACATCCCGATTTCCCTGACCGGGAAAATGAAGAGCAGGGTAGTAATCTAAATGGGTCGCTTGGCTCTGGTCTGGCTAGGTGTTTTATGACGAGTTTAATACTTCCCGATCTGCGCCAGGCAAGGGGTACAGGAACTATGATAAATATAATAAATGAAAAAAATCTGCTGCCCAACAAAAACGGCCGTTTTAATGGCCATCGAGACGGTTTCAATTTGAGGGCCGTTTTAACGGCCATCAAAACTGCCATTACAACGGTCATAAAAACGGCCGTTTATTTTCACTAGGGTTAAAATTTCACAAAATCTTTTAGATACTTATTTCAGATCAATATTTTCCAATGTATATAGAAAAAAAGTGTAATTTTTTTAATGTTATATTCCGTAATTTTGAATTCTGCGTCTATTTTGCGCCTCCTTTGCATGAAGTCGAGAAAAATACAATTTCTGATTTTAACTCGACAACCGACAGCGTGAAATCGAAGCGAGTTATTTGGGATACACTGACATGATGCGCTTCATTGTGTGTGCTCCCACATATTATTATAACAGCGCGGACCTTTAATTTTAGTTCGAAAAAGATCCGAAAAAGCTGTACGCAATTGGGGACGCTGCAAAAGTGATAAACAGTAGCTCTGTTTTACCCTTCAAGTAGTAGCATGAATCTTTCATTTTAATTCCCAAGAGCATTTCGCAATAGGGCGCGCTGCGGAAAATCACTCGAAATTAAATACATTACTTTAGCAATCTCCCAACTCATCTATGCCAGTGAGCACAGATCTGATACCGACGCAGTCACAACTACAGAAGCACCTCCTGTCAGTGAGAAGGGAGTAGGGAAAGGCGGTGGCGCGCGCTGCCTCTCTTTCTTCCTCGCTTCCTCCTTGCAATGCTATTTTTAGATTTCAGGCTTTCGGTATTTCGGATATCGAGTCGAAATTGAGAATTGTACTTCTCTGGACTCCGCACAAAAGAGGCGCGAAGCAGACGACAATTTCAAATTTACGAAATATGTTATTTAAGATACGTCACTTTTTTTCCCGATATTTTGTAAAAAGTCTGCCTGAAATAAACATCTAAAAGATCATGTAAACTTTTAAAAGCTTTTGAACACTTTAAAAGTAAATTTTCACTAGAATTTGACGTCAATAAATGTTCAAAATTATAATCAATATATATTTTTATATTCAAATTTCCATACTTCTTATCAATTTTTTAAATTAAAAAAAATTTCAGTCAGAGAGATATTTTCTATTAAAAAGAGATAAACATAAAATTCATGTTTAAAATTTACATTCTCAGTTTTATGTTAGAAATATTTTCATCTTACATTTTTGTAGCCTAAGCACAGACTTTTCATTCAAAAAATAAAATGCTCTACAAAAAGGAAAAATTTTCTAATAGAAATGGATCAATTAAAAGCTAAAATATGTGTTCATTGATATCTTCAAATGAACATGTAAATATTTATCGATATCAAATTTTACATTAAATTTTTTGTTCGAAGTGTTCAAATCTTGTTACAATATGACAAGATCATATGGACGAGTTCAATCTTTTAAATGAAATATCTTGTAATTTTTAATTTGTCTGTTCTTCTGAAATCGGGGGAAGATTTAATAGGTATCGTATAAAAAAAGGGAGAATGAGACTGAAACCAAATGCTATCCCTAGAAAGGTTATATATTTTTACTTATATAGAAACATTGTACCCAATAGCATTTACACTTTGAAATTTATTGCAGATTGGAACGTGTGAAAAGAGAATGCCTGATTGTGGGGATGAAGCCAATGTGGTGCTTGCACCATCTATATTGAACGCTGCGAATGTTGGAAACCTCGATCATGAGAATCGCCCGACACTTGTAGATTCAGTAACGGAAAGCGATAATCACTTTTCATTCTTTTCAAAGGTAATGTATAATATAAACTTTCCACCCTTAGTTATTAGGCCTCTTTTAATCATTATCAATATCAACATAAAAAGTGAACTATTAATTTTTTTCAGTATGTTAACTTTAACTTGGAAAGCTCTTACACCGCTTCTGATGTTGCGGGGCTCAATCTTGAAGATTCCACAATGCTTCCAACAGAGGATTACAGCATGCACGAGATTTTACATTCGGAAGTATGGCGCCACTTATTTAAATTTTAAATTACATAAATATAAAGCCTATTTTAATTATCACCATTCGATGTAAAATATGAAATATTGCTTGATTTCAGAATCCAATCACCGTTTCGGAAAACTCTTTCTACGCTTCTGATGTTCAAGATCTCAGTGTCGAAAATTTCACAGCGTTTCTAGTAGAGGATAATGATATGCATGAGACTTTTTCTTCGGAGGTATGGCGCCATACATTTCAATTTTATATAACATAAATATAGGCCACTTTTAAGGTAGTACGATCACGAAAATTAGACCTTAGGCAAAAATAGATAATTTTGCTTTCAAGAATAGCAATATTATTATTGAAGGGCTAATTTGAAAGAGAAAAGATTACTTTTAAGAAAAAAATTTGAACACAAAAAAATAATGTTATTAATAAATTTTATTTTTGCCCAAACTTATTTTCTTATCGCTTCGAGCCAAATATTTAAAAATGATGTGATTCTAATAAATCACGGTTCATTTTTTTATAAAAAAGATTTTCTACAACTTGACCGTTTTCTATTTTTGAAATTGAATTAATTATTACAAAATACAGCAATTTGTTTATAAAAATTTTGTTTTTTTATAATTTCAGCCATTAAATAATTCATTTTCAAAAATCGGAAACGGTCAAGTTGTAGAGAATCTTTTTCTTAAAAAAATGAACCGTGATTTATTAGAATCGCATCATTTTTAAAAATTTGGCTCGAAGCGCTAAGAAAATAAGTTTGGAAAAAAATAAAATTTATTAATAACATTATTTTTTTGTGTTTCAAATTTTTTTCATGAAAAATAATCTTTTCTCTTTCAAATTAGCCCTTCAATAATAATATTGCTATTCTTGAAAGCAAAATTATCTATATTTGCCTGAGGTCTAATTTTCGTGATCGTACTACCTTAATAGTTATCATTCGACGTAAAATGCAAAATATTGATTCATTTCAGAATCCAGTCTTTATCTCGGAAAATTCGTTCCAAGCTTCTGCAGCTAGAGCCCACAATCTCAAAGATTCTACAGTGCTCCTAGTAAAGGATGACGATATGCACTATCCTGTTCTTTTGGACGTATGGCGCCACTTATCTTAATCCTTATATTACATATATATACGTATCTTTTAATATTTATTTTTTAATATATTTCTTTCTTTCAGAATGCATGTCTTAAATCAGACAATTATGTTGAACGTGAATCCCGTTGTCGTGAGCAGACTTTAAAAAGAAAAGGCAAGTTGTTTTGGAGCATATGCTCTAAGTGTATGATTTTTTTACAAAGGAGTAGTTTAACTAATGCTTAATTTAAGGTTTTCAAGTGTTTTAAAATTTTTTAGAATGTAAATAAGTTTAAAGTGTTAGAATCTTTCATGCTTGATATTAATTTCTGCAGAAAGAAGAGAAGGCGAATGCATATTCATTCAAAAAGTTGAAACGTGACGTTGAGAAAAGATTACATGATTCTTGGTCGTTATTTTCATGTAACCGATCTAAAGTTATATTAGGTCAGTGGAATAAATTGGGCTCCAGTCCAAAGAAGTTGCTTATTGATACGGACATGTCTGCAAAGGTATATAAATAATGTGATCACGAACGTTTTACTGATCATAATGATGCAATCATTCATGAGCTTTTGCATACAGAAACCAGAACGTCAGACAAATGAAGCTGAACAATTAAAATTTTTTGCAGGTTTACCTCCATGAAGTGCAAACGATGCTGCCAGGAATAAGAGATGTCCGTTCCTTTGAAGATGTTTTGTATAACTTAGCACTTTTACGAGACATAAAGCCTTGTCCCGGAATTGATAGAAGTACAAGGTGAGTTGCTCATTAATATGAAAATTTTTGTCAGTCACTGTAATTTACATGAATGCAGGTCTGAATTTTATATGTATTAATTTAGGTCGGAGGTATGTTGTGGGTATTTTGAAGGAAAATCACGAAGTGAACTATGCATACCATGTCGCCTGCAACGACGGAAAATAATTAGTCGTAAAGAATATCAGAAGAAACGATCAGAAAATGAATCAATGAAGAAAAAGCTGAACCTAGTACGCCCGCTTAAAGAAAAAGTGAAGCGTTTGAAAAGAAAAGTTTGTATTACGCTCAATATATCTTATTTGAAGACCCAAATTTTATATTTTTTAGTATCGAAATGTCTCTGTCCCCGAAATCAGAATGGATAGTCAAATAGTCCACATAAGTTTCGCTAATCCATGCCCGCCAGTTTCTTGGGACGCGCAGACGCAACTTTTCATTATATTTAATTTAAATAAAGCTTATATGATGATATGATATTATATTTCATATAAATGTAGATTTTTATTTTTTGTAATCAGAAATAATCTTAAATATTTCTGAATCAGGTTAGCAATCTCAGAGAAGGCATGATGCACATGAAAAATAAGTGCGCTCAAATGAATGAAGCGAAAATGGAAGAGAAAATTTGCGAATTACCACCTGAGCAGCAAGAAGCAGTTCGAGCCTGTTTTGAAGCAGCGAAAGTAGAAAGTCCGCGTGGAAAACGCTACGATATACGCTGGGTGTACGAGTGTATTCTCATGCGAATTAAAAGTAAAAGTTTATACCAACATATTTTGGATAGAAAAATATTATCCGTTCCAACTTTGCAAACCTTGGATTCTTATTTGAAAAAAATGAATTCTTCGTACGGTTTTGACTTGAATGTTTTTGAATGTCTCAAAGAGAAATCTTCAGATATGAGTGGACTAGAAAGAAGAGGTAATAAAATATATTATCATTTGTATTATTATTATTATCATATACTATTATAGCATTATTTGTAATTATGAAGAGTTTCCCTTTTTTAGTAACAATTAAGACTTTTTTCACCCAGACCGTAGTTTTTCTTGCGATTCTCTTACTGTCGTGCAAAAAAATCTCTCTTGACACGTCGGATTTCCTTTTCAGGAGTTCTCTTACTTGACGAAATGCAATTGAGTGCCACAGTATCATTCGACAGAAAAAATTTTCGCTTTAACGGATTCACTGATCTTGGTGCCCATACTCCAGTTCCACAAAGTCGGGAACTAGGAGATCATGCTTTAGTATTTATGTATCAACCGTTCGCTGGGAAATGGGTGAAAACTCTGGCATGCTTTCTTAGCAAAGGCTGTGCAACGGGAAAAATTCTAAGCCACCTAGTGGTAGAATGTATTAATCTATTGCACGCATGTGGACTATACGTAGACGCAGTCATAAGCGATGGAGCGCAATGGAACAGAGGAATGTGGACTAAGTTTGGAATAAATCAGGATAATGTTTCTTGCGATCATCCTTGTGAAAAAGACGAAAAACTATGGTTTCTGTCCGACTTTCCACATTTAATTAAAAACCTGCGAAATTTTCTCGTGTCGAGAGAAGATACATGGGTAAATTTTTCGCATTAACCATTTATATAAATATATTATTGAATTTTTCAAGTATGTATTAAAAATGTGACGTTATTGCAGACTCCTGATGGTATGATTCGAAAGAAGCACTGGAGGGTTCTTCTGGAAGTGGAGAATAAACACTTTTATAACATGAAAGTGGCATATAAACTAACTGAGGATCATTTAGATCCAAAATACTATCAAAAAATGAATGTTCCTATGGCATTTTACGTACGTATTTCTGGAAGTGATATATACGAGTAATATCGGGTATTTCAGTTTCTTTACGTGACAAAAATTTCAGTTTTTTTCAGAACCCGTATATAGGGGCATGGAATTCTACAGTTACTATTGTAACGATTTAAAAGATTCCAAAGGAACGAGGACTTTTATGGAAAGAGTTACTAAATTAATAGAAGCGATGATGTCTCGATCTCCTCAGAATGCTTTGAAAGAAAATTCGGAACAATATACGGTAAGTTATTCTACAAACTTATTGAAGGATTTTAAATGATGGCTCAATCTATTACATAGTCTTAACATTCCAGTTCATCGTAAATATTCTTTTTCTTCTTCATTGATTTATTCATGATTTTTTTTTTCATGGATTTATTGTGAGCCGCAGTGTACAATTCCCCATTGAAAAATTTTTTATGCTAATTAAAACTGCAACTCAAACGTTCAATGATTTCTACAAAAAAAAAATTACAATTTTTTTTCCATAGGCTATATCAGAGTTCTTCCAATATCTTCGAGACTGGGAAGAAGGTGCTAAAAAAAACCGGACTCCCTTTTTGAGTCATAGCACTTTTCTGGGGTTTAAAGGTACATTAAAAGCGACTCTGGAAATTTTTCATTTTCTGAAAGAAAAATTCAATCTAAGTTATCTAATGACGAGTAGATTAAATCAAGATGCCCTAGAGGTATGAAAAAGTATACATTTACATGAATTTCTGTTCTATTATCAAAGAAAAATGTATACCGATTTTCTTCATTCTTAAATAATTTATATTCCAATTTTCAGAGGTTCTTTGGCTTAGTACGGGAAGCTTGTGGGTCCAATGATCATCCTGACTCTCGAATCTTTGCACAAGTTTTCCGCCTTTTGAGTGTTTACTCCCTTATAAAACCAAGAAAAGGAAGCAACATTGAAGGTGTTGACATCCTCAACACGATGTTGAACTTCAATGATTTGCAAAAAGAGAAACAGCAAAAAACATTGTGCGAAATTTTGGATCGAGTCATACTCAGAGATAATCCAGCCATAGAGGAAATCCCAAACTTCTTAGAGAGAGTGAAGGAGCACGATGAACGATTGTGTTTTTCACCAGATTTTGTGCAATATTACATGGCCGGCTACGTCGCCTTTAGAGCTAAAAAATTAACAAGATGCGTAGACTGCATAGAAAGTGTCCAATCCCGAAGAAAACCAAGTGATGAAGAGCGATCTAATATGATAGATTCCTTCAATCGTGGACGATTACAGTATCCATCAGAGGATTTGTATCAACTTACAAATAATGTGGAAAATATTATTCTACATATATTGGCTGGAGGGCAACTCAACCGTGATACATTTTTACATATTTTGGATAGCCTCGATAGCTGTGAAATTCCGAAGGTCGGATGTTCAGAACATCGTAACGAATTCACGAAATCGATCACCAGCTTTTACTTGATAACGCGATCGCACTTTATCGCAAAGCGATACAATACCGCTTACGATTCTCGCAAAAAGAAATCGAGAAAATGCAGAAAAGACGCTAAACTGTAAATATTTATTTTTTGCACCGTATTTATGTTATTACTTTTTCCAATTTCTAAAAGAAAAATTTTCTCCTGCTGTGATTAAAGAGTGAAAAGACGCTAAGTAAATATAAATCAAGAAGTTTGAATAATGAAATAAAATTATTTTCACAAAAAGCTACTGTCTTTATTTATTCTTACCTTCATTTTCATAAACTTTTCTGTTGTGTTATACAATTTAATTCTCATTGAGTGCGCCACATATGATACACTCAAAACTAGTTTATATAAACCTGTATACATTGCAATTAAACCTACTACATAAAAATTTGTATCTAATGTGTATAAACAACATGATTCGTTGATGTAAAAACATTTTAAAATACATGGAAAAAATTGTATAAGTACACTCATTAATAAAATTCATAATTACAGACCACAATGTTATAACTGTGATCTTATGCTATAAAGAACTTTTATATCAATTCTATAAGTATATATCTTAAGAAAACTCTAATTATGCAGCACAATGTTATAATTGTCCTATATGAAATTTAAATACATAAGCCTAGTAATGTTACATAAAAAGTGTTAAAATTAAAATGATTTACATTGTCAATATCCCATTAAAAAAAATATCACGGAAAAAGAATATAAAATATTTATATAAATCATACAAAACTTCACATAAAAAATAAAATGTAAATAAAAATACATGTATGCAATATTTCATACTTTCAACTACATATATACTTATTAAAATATTAGGCGTGGTATTGGTTATTATGCCATTATTCACCAAATAAGAAATTTGATTTTAGTCATTCCATTTTAATTTCATGAAATAAGTTTATAAAGGCATTCTAGTTTTATTCCTAAATTTGATTCTCAATTCCACCTCGTGAGTATTACAGAAATATATGTAACAATAGCACAGGCATTACACTTGTCCGATTAATCTGACAGAAAATTCTGTAACGCTAGCCGATGCCTCCGTAAAAATACTATAATTCAATGAGTAATTAAAAAATGGAATGACCCTTCATATTTACAATTCGTAGTACACATCCAAACTGTTTCTAGCACTAACATGAAAATCTATTTACATGGAATAAAACCTGATTAACATCATTAACTCTTTTCAGTCTCTCCACTTGAATGTAAGGACAAAATTTCTCTTTCAGATATATTTCCACGTCCAAATTCCCTCTAATTATTATTTTCCGTTTGGTGATACCATCTTCCATGTTCAAAAAAGCAATATAAGGGTACTTATCCATTCTAAGTATTCCCCATTCACGATCTGGGGGTAAACGTATCAAATGTAACTGCTCCCTCAGTTTAGTGAAAGTGAATTCTGCCGCCTGGGCCATTAGTTCTGCAAATAATAAAATAAAATAATTATAAAGAAGAAAACAAATTCTAATTTAAGTAAGTGCAGTAAATTAGAAATTATATGAACATTAAAATACTTCTTCACTGTTCCCTTTATATCTGTAAAATATTGCAAAAATATCAAATAATCGTAATTCATAATCATAATGTTGCTATTTATAATTTAATTTACGATTTATTTATCTTTCTTGTGCCTCAAAAAATGAAAATTTATCATAAAAAGACAAGTTCAATCATACACTGTAGAAAAAATAATTCGGTAGAATTACAAAAGCAATTGTAAATGTATAAAGCGATTGTAAAAGTACTACGTTGCACGTTATAAAATTATTTATATTTTGTGAAATTACAGTTGAATAGTAATTATGCTACCTGACACGTTGTTTTTTTACAAGACGAAATGTCATTGGCAAAATTACAATAGGATTATAAAATTACTACGTGTCACGTGAAGCGATTTATTTCCAACGTGATACGTAGTAATTTTACAATCCTATTGTAATTTTGCCAATGATATTTAATTCTACGACGTATAACGTTGCATTATTACATTTCGTCTTGTAAAAAAAACAACGTGTCACGTAGCATAATTACTATTCAATTGTAATTTCATAAAATATAAATAATTTTATAACGTGCAACGTAGTACTTTTACAATCGCTTTATACATTTACAACTGCTTTTGTAATTCTACCGAATTATTTTTTTTACAGTGTAGATGTATATCTGGAAATTATTTTATTGTGTATTTTCTTTACTTACCTGTCTTACGTTTCGTACGACTTCCTTTAAAAAGTTTATTGCAGAAAATGTTGACATTAAATTTATTATTTAATACATGGATAAATAATATTTAATAATTGTCCGCTTTAGGTTATATTATTGTATTATCATGGTAGCGGACATATTGGACCATTTGTTCATACTAGCGCCACGCACGGGAAGTTCGGGCGAATACTTCCCGAAAAAAAGTGCTCAGTTTCAGTTACATTACTTTGGTCTCCTTATGTCTATTCTCCATGATTTATGCTTTGGAGAATCGATATGGGGGCTGTAACGGTGTGCCGGTTTACGGTACTAGCGTTAAGGGGCTCTAGCACCCTTCCAGTCATAACCAAAAATGATGGTAAAAGCGCGGTCTGAATTACCGACGAATTCAGTGAGTAAATTCAAATCTTCAGTATTTAGATTGTGAGTCTAACGTGAGTAAGTTCTAAATCTACGTATATAGATAAGCGAATAAGTAAAACGTAGCTCCTCTGTCTCTAATTGCGACGATAAATATAGTATTGCGACATTATAATCAGTTATTACGCCGCAGAATTGTACAACACGTGCAAAAATGCTAGGAATGCCATGGGAGTGAAACCCGCTATGCAAGGGGAGAAACACGTCCAAGCAAATGTGGGGGAATTACGCAGCCAATTAAAAATCACCCAGAAAACCATGAGAGTGAAGCCCGCTTTGGGAGGGGAGAAACACGCCCATATAAATGTGGGGGAATCACGCAGCCAATTAAAAATCCCCCAGAAAACAGTTGATCTCGCGGTTCAGAAGAGTCATAGCAGCTTGTGAAATTACATTTAGTCTAAAGCCAAGGAAATTAATGCTAAATACTCCAATGAGGCACCAGAGGAGATCAAGTTATGAAATTACAAGATCAAATTTACTGCTTAATACATAGTAATACAAAGTTTTGCAATTTCAGCACCTAATCGCTTCAGATGTATAAAAATTTCATTTTAGAATGTATTCTGGCAAAGGGATCAGGAGGGCAGCGGGAGCACTGAAAGGCTCCATGCAAAAGTGGGGGATCGCATGCATTTACCGCCATGTTTGTTTCCAGTAATTTACCATTGGGTTTCACCCCCATGCTAGAGACATCACAGCATAAAGGAGGAATTAACACCTTTGCATCCAGGTATTATGCATGCAGGTTACCATGGTAACATATTAGTGGAAAAGAAACAGGAAAATTGTCGATCTCTTTCTATTTTATATGTTACCATGGTAACCTGCATGCAAAATGCCTGCATACAAAGGTGTAATTCCTCCTTAAGGTTCATTTCATTCACCAAGTTGAGCGTTGTAATTTCACAAGTGTAACGAGCGACTATAGAGTCTCGCTCGAAATCGAACAATTTTATCGAATGCTCGATATTAGCTCGCGGGATTTTACAAATTTTATATAGAAATTAATTTCATTCAGGAAATTCCCATCTTACATAAAGAAATTATTCTCCCACTTTGTGCAGCTGAAAATCATAAAAGACCTTGTGGAAAGCGTAAAAATTCGTTAGTTAGGTTTATTACTTATAAATAATATACTTAAGCTTACTATGTGTGTCGCAAACATCTGTCTCCCAAAAGGAGCTCAGTATTGTAAATTAGTTGTAAGACTTCTATGTATGTTTTATATTTATTATGTACACTATTGTAATTCTATTTTATGAGAATATAAAAACACTTCTTTAAAGATAAAATGTAGAAACCGAGCTTCAAATTTGCTTACGTAGGAAAAACTTTGCAGCCGACCCGAAATTTATGAAATAACTAAATAAATAATTACTTACAGGAAATAACTATTTAATATTCATTTTTACCTATACCTTATGGTAATAAAGTACATCTATGAAGGGAAAAATTGTTACTGTCAATATTTATGGTCAAAATGAGAAATTGAAATTTTGAGTTTAGAATTTAAATCCAATACTCTTACAGTCTTTCAAATGAAAATTAAATTACAGTTATTGAAATTTAACAAAAGTACAATGTAAATCAGATGAATTAATGATCTAAAAATGAAAGAGTTTTAAAATCGTTTGAAATCAAAATTTTTTTAATTTTCAAAGGCTTTTTTAAGGCTATAAGTGCTTTTTACAAGTGATTAATAAAAAGCTTACAAGAAAATCATAAGTGTACAGATTAAAAAATAATGAGGTATTGAAAATTGCTTAATAGTAATATTTCCAATTTTAAATTGAATAAGTTGGGAATATTTAAATAAAAAGATCTACGCAAATAATTATAGTAGTTCCCTTTACAAAAATTTTAATTGCAAACAATTCCAATTGTAAAATATCCTCGATTTTCAAGCGTTTTTAAAATAAATCTATATAATTTAAAGTAATTTTAATTATATTTTTTACTGGAAATTCTTATATAAATCAGGATCACCTTCGGTAAGTACGCTTTATTTCACTCTCTAAATCAAAATAAGTGCACTCAGAAAAAAGATTTGATTGAATCAAAGAAAATTATTTGCTTGAAAGACTTTCTTTGATTTAAAGAAATGATTTGTTTAAATGAAATAAAAAATTTTTAATTCAAACATAATGTCCTTAAACGAAATAAATATTTGTTTGAATCAAATTAATTTTTCTTCAAAACAAAGAAATTAATTCAATGATATATGGTCAAAGATATAAATTGTTTGATAGAAGGCAGAAATTTATTGGATTTGAACAAATATTTATTTGGTCCAAAGATATTTTGTTTGAATCAAAAAAATTTTGTTTCATTAAGGTAGTTTTTATCCACGAAAAGTAAACCTCAGGCAAAAATAGATAATTTTGCTTTCAAGAATAACAATATTATTATTCAAGGGCTATTTTGGAAGAGAAAAGATTAATTCCCATGAAAAAAATTTGAAATACAGAAAAATAATTTTATTAATAAATTTTATTTTTGCCCCAACTTTTTTTCTTATCGCTTCTTACCAAATTTCAAAAAATTATGCGATTCTAATAAATCATGAATCACTTTTTCAGAGAAAAGATTTCCCACAACTTAACCATTTCCAATTTTCGAAAATGAATAAATTATTATCAAATTCAGCAATTTGTTTATAAAAATTTCGTTTTGGAAAATGTTTTTTTATTGGTTTCAGCCATTAAAGAATTTATTTTTAAAAATCAGAAACGGTGAAGTTGTGGGAAATTTTTTCTCTGAAAGAATGATTCATGATTTATTAGAATCGCATAATTTTTTGAAATTTGGTAAGAAGCGATAAGAGAAAAAGTTGGGGCAAAAATAAAATTTATTAATAAAATTATTTTTCTGTATTTCAAATTTTTTTCATGGGAATTAATCTTTTCTCTTCCAAAATAGCCCTTGAATAATAATATTGTTATTCTTGAAAGCAAAATTATCTATTTTTGCCTGAGGTTTACTTTTCGTGGATAAAAACTACCTTAATGAAACAAAATTTTTTTGATTCAAACAAAATATCTTTGGACCAAATAAATATTTGTTCAAATCCAATAAATTTCTGCCTTCTATCAAACAATTTATATCTTTCACCATATATCATTGAATTAATTTCTTTGTTTTGAAGAAAAATTAATTTGATTCAAACAAATATTTATTTCGTTTAAGGACATTATGTTTGAATTAAAAATTTTTTATTTCATTTAAACAAATCATTTCTTTAAATCAAAGAAAGTCTTTCAAGCAAATAATTTTCTTTGATTCAATCAAATCTTTTTTCTGAGTGCACTTATTTTGATTTAGAGAGTGAAATAAAGCGTACTTACCGGAGGTGATCCTGATTTATATAAGAATTCCCAGTAAAATTGTGAGAAAAGGAAATTCTAACAATATCCTCAAAAGAGGGCACAAAAAGTAATCGTTTCATTTGAAATATTTCATTAAATGCAATTTATTTATTTATACATCTTATTATAAATGTTTATAAATCAATTCATTTGAGTTTTTTTGAAAAACATTGATCTATTTTTTTTCAGAAAAGTGTGGAATTATCACTTTTTTGATAAGAAAATACAAGAACTAGCCATAAATTACAATGAGATTTTAAAACATTCTGACTAGTGTGAGTCAAACAAATATTTCAGAAATTACAAATTATTGAGCTTCGGACAACTTTCTTCTTTAAATTTTCAAAAAAATTTTCTGTAAACATTCAGCTTAAAAAAAGGAGAAGACTTCAACATTTGAACTGGTAAGATATTAATTTAAAGGTATGTGATACTTTACCTTGAAAGCAATTTAGTTTACATAGTTGTTTTTCCACAATTTTGAATTTTTCAAAAAAATAATAGTGCCGAGACGTAAAGGAAATTGACACTGCCGTCTGTGCACTATTATTTTTTTGAAAAATAGATTTAAATTTATTTCTTATAATTTGATACTGAAGCTCAAACCAATTTTATATTAATATTACAGATGATGTGAATTACACATTTTCTCAAAGTCACTCAATTTCTTTTTGAATTTAAGTGAAACAGGAAATTCAATTTACTTACGACTCTATCGGCCTTAAGGAACACATTCTCATCATGACACTCATGCTTCGCGCTCGATTTTCTGTATACATTTCAGTAACTTTTTAATAAATTACATGATTAAAATAATTTATTTATTTTATTCCAAATATCTAAAAAGGAAAAACAATCGTAGACTTTATTTAGTGAAACGATTTTGCAGAACAACGCTTATTTCGTATCTCACATATTTTGGTGAAAAAAATCGAATTTTTTCAATATTAAAAATCAAAACATAAAATATACATCCTGTCCCGAAATTTATTTATCAGAATTTGTAGACCTCATTTAGGCAAACAATTTTCAATTTAAACGTTTGTTTGTATTTCACATATTTTGTCTAAAAAATGAAATTTTTTCATTTTTATCGTATTTTTTGGAATTGAAACGAAAAATATATGTTTTTTCAGAAACTGCATCAGACAAAATTTGTAGATATTTTTGAAACGAACAACTTTGTATTCTTACGTTTTTTTGGTATTTCCAATATTATTGTTAAAAAATTGAATTTTGGATTTTCAATAGTTTTTTTTAAATTAAAAAGAAAAATATGCATCTTATGGAAAAATGTTACAATTTAAATTTGTAGGTCTTTATGTAGTAAATAATATTGTATTATAACGTTTTTTCGTATCTCGTATTATTTAACTGGAAAATGGAATTTTGATATTGACTTTTTTTGAATTTGAATATGCTGTAACATTTCTAATTTTGATTTAATCAATAAATGTTATCAGGATAATTTTTAGAGATTTATGAGCACTATCAAAAACTAGTATTGAAATTTCTGATTTTTTCAAAAAGTTATTTTCAAAAACACAAAAGTAGTGCTCAATCCCTCAATTTGGATTGGATGTGGCTGGTTAACGAAGTTGTCCTTACTTTTTCGGCTCCGATAAAGTGTGCCAAAGCTCAATTCAATCTGATAATTCTATCGAGAGTTATGCCCCACACGACCTACTACAGACAGACAGACATACAGACACTTTCGTAAAAACCGTTTTTCTGAGTCAGGGGGTCTCAAAACGTAAAGATTTGATGAAAATTTCGAAAGCCACTTTTCACATAAAACCAATACCTTCTCATCCATGATGAGAATGTAAAAAAAAAGAATTAAAAATACGAAAATATGAAAATTAAAAATTAAACTTTTTAAAAATAAGAAACTAATTCTCTTTCTATTGCATACATGTTCAAATTATAATAATTAAATATTGGTTTTTCATTCATGTACTTATCTTTCACTGACAGAAAGTTAATTTAGCAATGCATGTTCACTGTAACATATTTCAATATCAAAATGATACTATAAAGCAAAATAAAATACACATAAAGTAACATTGAAACACTTTACACGTCGCTTTTCCTTGCTTTGTTTACCAATTTTTAATTTTCTTCAATATATATAATTTAAATTTAAATTTTTAAAGCGCGCTTACTGTTTATCTGTATCTCAGCGGGTGGAGGGGATTGGAGGGAGATACATTTAGCGCCTCTATAATGCTTTCGAGGTACTAATTTGATCGTATCTACGTAGTGTTCTAAAAGTTTTAAATGCTCGGAGAATTTCTCACGAGCACAAGCATATGCTCCAGAAAATGCTCGACCTTTTTGTGCTTTGAGCATTTACTGAGCATTTACAAGCATTTAAAATATATTCTTTAAGAGGTTAGTGTAGTGTTAAAACGCTAGAAACGAGTACTTATTTCAGGTCGTGATAAAAAATTAACTATTAATAGCAATCGATTTGAAATTTTGCATGCGTGAAGCATTTAATATTTAAACTTATAACCTACAAAAAATTGTTGCACATTTGCCGAAGTAGAGAGGATACTTGACACTATAAATCATTCTATAGACGTAATACAAAGCTATTAAAGCTAAACAAATGTGATTCAATCCCTAAAAAGACTTATAATTAATAGCAATGTAAGTTTTATGGTCAATAAAATTTGTGTATCCAGCGTATCAGAAGAAAATAAATTACACTAACAATAAGTTTATATGGAAATTTTGCACATTTAGTGAATAATTTCATAACAATTATTTTAAATACACTTTGACTATTATTTTTATTAATATAAACGTCATTTGAATGTTTAATAAACCTTCAAAACACTAGTTAAATTTAAATGCTCATAAATGCTCTTTATGAGCTTAAATGCTGAGCATATTCTCAAGAGCATTTGCTCAACATAAATTCTCGGGCATTTAAGAACACTAATCCTACGTTGTTGTGAGAGGCAAGAGGGGACCGGTAAAAACACGCCGAAAGCGACGTCTGCATTTAAGTCTACCAAACTATAATTGGCCGCATCTAGGTTTATAATATCTTTGTCACAATGTTATAAACTTAATAACTTTTCTAATTTTGACCAACAAACGTAAAAATGGACTACCAAACGACCACCAAACGATATCAAAAAGAATTTTTGAAAAATTCTAAAATATGGGGTGCTACCCATGATTTTGAAAACCTTATAACTTTTTCAATTTTGACCACCAAACGACAAAAGTAGAGTAGCAAACACCACCAAACGATTAAAAAAAGAATTTTTAAAAAATTCCAAAATATGGGGTGCAGCGTGAAGTTAGCACCCCAATTTTGAAAACCTTATAACTTTTTCAATTTTGGCCACCAAACGACAAAAGTAGACTACCAAACGCCACCAAACGACCACCAAACGATTCCATAAAAAAAAATCGAAATTTTCATAGTCGGGGTGCTAACTTCACGGTGGTGGTAATGTTTTTATAAAAAGTGACGAGTTTTAAGGTTATGTGCGAACATTCCCAATTAATTAGATCAAAATTGATTTGATTTAAACTGATGGTAATGTTTTCATATAAACTCACTAGTTTTAGGGTTATGTGCGAAAAATCATCTATAATTGGACAGAATTCTATTTGATTTAAACAGATGTTAATGTTTTATATCAAATAACTAGTTTTAATGTTATGTGCGAAAATTATCATTGAGTGGAACAAAATCGATCTTATTGAAATAGAAGGTAATGTTTTTATATTAAATCACTAGTTTTAAGGTTATGTGCGAAAAATCATTTATAATTGTACCAAACTCGATCTAATTGAAATAGATGGTAATTTTTTTATATAAAATCACTAGATTTAAGGTTATGTGTGCAAAATTATCATTAATTGGACCAAATTCGATCTTATTGAAATAGATGGTAACGTTTTTATATCCAATCACTATTTTTAAGGTTATGTGCGAAAAATCATCTATAATTGGACCATCTCGATCCTAATTAAACAGATGGTAATGTTTTCATATAAAATCACTAGTTTTAAGGTTATGTGCGGAACATCATCATTAATTGGACCAAACTCGATCTGATTTAAATATATGTTAATGTTTTTATAAAAAGTCACTAGTTTTAAGGTTATCTACGAAAAATCATTAATTGGACCAAACTCGATCTGATTTAAGTAGATGGTGATGTTTTAATAAAAAATGACTAGCTTTAAGGTTATGATTGAAAATTCACAACTAATAGGACCAAAATTGATTAGCAGTCCATTTCTATATGTCGATGTTTATTTATGCGCATGGGATTTATTTCATGGTCAGCACTACTTAGCGATCAGATAGGATACCTTATCTTCCACAGTTGTCTCGGCACACAGCACACGCCCATCTCTTGTTTGTTTCGGCCATACTTTTATTTTCCATAGAAAACTCGATCACACTACACTAGTCGGGACTTTGAGACGTCGGGGTTTTGATACACGTCCTTCATATTTCAGTTAGCTAGCTAACAGCCGCATTCGCAGTACATTTCTGTGTTGGTAGAACAGAGAGTAAGATGTGATGATCCAATCACAGGACTCGTTAATAATCGAATCGAAAGGTCGATTATAACGAGTTTAAAGGCGGGTAAGATTAAGCGCGGACTTGAAGTCTAAGCCTTCGGTCGGCCTGTGAAGATAGGTAGAGGAGTGTGATTTATAAGAGTTTCAATAAAATTAAAACTCTTTATTTATTTCAAAAACTCACGCGAGTACGAACTATACATGAAGTCCTGTCGATTAAGATTCCGAAAAAGATCTGACCAGAGAGGGATCTTCAGGGTCTTTCTGCCAAAAGGTCCCCACTTGATTACTTGAGCTTCAGGGCTTTGATAAAAAATCTAATTGGTTCATTTTTGAGTCTTAGGGGTTTGGACAGTTTTGATAGGACAAAAGTTCTCCCCCAAGACTGTGAGGGCGGTTGCAGCCTAGTCCAATAGTAGGTGACGGTCCCACGTGCGTTCTCAGCATCTCAAATGTAGCCACTTGAGGGTGTCAAATTACAATGTCTGTTTTGACTCCAAGGGTCCGTCTCTGGTCAAGTAACTGTGGTGTTACATAATTATAATAGGTCCCTGTGTATTTTTTTGTAACTTTATTTTCTTCAATCACATTTCACGCAAAATTGCCTGTTTTGTTTGTTCAGAGAAATTAATTTTTTGAATTTTCCCATTAAACTTACCTGTAGCTCCATCTGTTACTTTATATCACGAATATCTGCACATATTACCGACATTCATCTGCATTTTGAAAAACTTATGCCTTTCTTGTAAGTCACAATGCGCGCCTGAAAATTTTTAGGATTTTCAGTGTGAAGTTCACCGCGCGTCGGAGAACTTATGCTTTGGACAGAGATGAGTTGGGAGATTGCTAAAGTAATGGAATAAGAGAATTTCACAAAAGTGGGCTGATAAACGCGCCCTCTGAACGCGTTGCGCAAAAGGTGTACTTTGCGCGTCGGTAAATAATGAAAGTTAAAAAATCCAGAAATGATTTACCATCAGAATTTCTATGGAGGGGCAGCGGCGCGCGCTGCCCTTGTTTCTTCCTCGTCGCTCTTGCACGCGAGAACGACACGTCCCACTTCTCCTTTTTCTCCTCGCTTCCTTCATGCAATGCTATTTTTAGATTTCACGCTTTCGGTTATCGACAGCCCCCTGCATCTTAGCCAGAATGCCCGTAATCCGCGAAACGAAAATGTCACAAGAATTGACCGTGGCCGCTAGGGGCGCTGATTGTTCATGAGGCCTGAATTCATTTTAATGCATGGGAAAAATGCATAAAACTAAATTTTTGGGGATAAAAACTACTTGATCATATTTTTTTTTACAACACATTAAACTAGAAAGTTTTAAATATTATTTAAAGCAATTTTTACTGATATAAAGGGTAATATGCTTGAAGTTTGGGCAAAAATTGTCTTTGTAATTCTGGCTGGAAATTGAAATCAAAGTTCTGTTATCTTCGTTTTAACATTAATATTTACATTGTGATTATTAAATAAAAATACAATATTTATTTATATTATCAATATTACTGATATTATGTCAGTCTTACATATTATAATAGAAAAATTGGCTATTGAAATTCCATCAAATTGAATTATAATACGGGTATTAATTATATCATTTTGATTTTGTTAGAAAAATTAGATTTTATTATAGGGCATTTTGTATTTTATGTTTTAAAACTTCTCAGTAATTGAAAAAATTACATTTTTATGAACAAAACCTTCACATAAGGAATGAACGTACATTTGAAAAAGTAACAAATATAAAGAATTTATAAAATTCCTTTGTAAGTATTTGAAAACACTAAGAACAAAGATGTTTGTAATAAATAATAATCAACATAATATACTATATTTCATAATAATATAATGGATATTTAGATCTCATATGCACATAATTTATTATGTGTATTTTATCTATAATTAGGGATGGGCGATCTCGATTCGATTCTACGGAGATCGATCTTTTTTACTCGATTAATCGGTTGGATTTATATTTTATCTCGATCTTTACGAACGATTCTCCTTTCTTTTTTTCCTGTTTCCTATTTCTATGAACTGTTCCTATGAACTGTTTTTTAGTTTAAAAGTGAGATCAAGGGGTCGACCACGAGAACATCCTTAATGAGATATGCAAATTATATTAATATTATAAACTTTATAATAATACTTCATATTTATGCCAGAAATTTTACCATAAATAATACTTTAAGTGATATGCAAAGTTCAAAGTATATTAATATTATAAACTTTATAGTAATACTTCATATTTATGTCAGAAACTTTATCACTAATAATACGCATTGCTTTAGAAATTGTGCAATTTAATAAAATAAAAGACGTTCCTGATTCGCAAATATAGTGTGTTTTTAAGCCTAATTTTCTTTTTTATTGATATAAACACTTTTTTATTTTGATAATTTAAATTCACATAATATGCAAGTAACAATTATATCTCCAATTGCAATAAAACATTTTAAAAAAAGGTTATTTTACAGAAATTTATCACTGCCTACATTATCGGAGGATCACTAGTCGCGTATCAGATAGGATACACCTGGGCTCGAATCCCAGCGCAGTCGAAAGCGTCATTTTTTCCACAGAAAGATTTTAAAATTCTTTAAATATTGAATTTATTTGCATTATTTGCGATATAAGAGTTTGAAATTGTCTACGAGGACACCTGTCGACAACGTATCCTATCTGATACGCGACTAGTGATCCTCCGATAATGTAGGCAGTGACAAAAATTTCAAACTCAACTAATTAATTTGAAATCATTTACAGCCGCAAGGCTGAGCCACTAGGCGATATAAGGAGATCTTCCTGTGGAGAAAGAGATGTCGGACGCCTGTGTAGCTCAGTGGTTAGAGCAGTCAACCGGCAATCGAAAGACCTGGGCTCGAATCCCAGCGCAGTCGAAAGCGTCATTTTTTCCACAGAAAGATTTTCAAATTCTTTAAATATTAGAGTCGTAACTCGCATTTCCCCTGTACTTTTTCTATCAGTTCTGGAAAATCCTTTTTATTTATTATTTTCTCAGTGAGATACCTGAACAAAATTGGTCACGTGATTCTGCTGATTTTAGCCCTTAAATTCAATGCGGAGGTCCAATAGGGCCCTAATGATGTCGTTTTATGTAGGTGGGGCAGTGTAAGGGCTGACCTCACTAAAATCATGAAACTTGCGCTTCGCGCTCGATTTTCTGTATACTTTTCTGTAACTTTTTAATAATTTACAAGATTACAAAAAATCTATTTTCTTCCAAATATTTAAAAAAGGAGGAGAATTCATAGACTCTTTTAGAGAAAACGATTTTTTGTATTATCGCTTATTTTGTATCACACATATTTTGGTTCAAAAATGGAATTTTTTATTTTCAATATATTATTTTTTAAAACCAAAACATGAAATATATATCTTGTCAAAAAATGTCCTACTGAGAATTTGTAGACCTCATTCAGGCAAATAATTTTCTATCTCAACGTTTTTTTCGTATGTCACATATTTTGTTCAAATAATGGAATTTTTGAATTTTAATCGTATTTTTTTTAATTATAATGAAAAATAAACGTTTTGTTAGAAACTATATCTAAAAATATTTGTATATATTATTGAAACGAACAATTTTCCATTCTTACATTTTTTTCGTATTTCACATATTTTAGTTAAAAAATTGAATTTCGGATTTTCAATGGTATTTTTTTTTTAATTAAAAAGAAAAATATACATCTTATGAAAAAATGTTGCAGTTCAAACTTGTAGATCTTTTTATCATACAGGTTTGGTTTCGTCGGTCTTGTTGTCAATAAAACAACATTCTATAAAAAACTCCTTCATTATATTTGGTCAAAAATTCTCCTATATTTCAACCTCACTGCGGGTATTTTTCAAGGAATATATATGTCATTAAAAATTGAACAAATCAATTTACAATCAAATTTCTTTTTCCAAAGAGAACTATTTTATGTTGTGTTGATATAATAAATAAGTACTTACATAAATTACAAATAAACGAAAGCACACATGAAGATTCAGTCTTATTCTTGAAAATGTCATTAAAATTAAAGCCTCAAATATTGAGGGATTCAATAATTTAAAATAACATTATAATACGGTGTGTAAGTACAATCCGATGAAGCAACGCAAACTGTAGGATATAGAGAGACGAAGATACGATAAATTGAATTAAATTCACCAATGAAAAGTGTGCTAAAGCTTGAGAACACAAACTTGAAAATCATATGTTAAATAATTTCATGGCAAATTCGATTAATATTCATACATTCAGCCTTAAAATTTTTTGAAATATTAATATTTTTATTGATATAAATTGGTTCAATAATTTTTCTTTAATGTTGTTTTATTGACCTTAAGACCGACGAAACCAAACCTATATATGATATAATAATATAACGGTCGAAGAAATGGTCATCCATTCTTTATAAAGGAAAAAAAAACAAACTAAAATTCTGTCCTATTGTTTACAAATTTCTAAGTTTTTCGTTCATTTTATCCGGTTTTCTATATACATAGTGAATTCTACATATTGTCCAATTCGTGTTGTTGCTTACTGGACTTCTTCATTTTGAATTGCAAGCAATGAGATAAGTTTTTGAGTTTCATTATTATCCTTATTTTAACTATCTTCTACATTTTTATCTTTTACGAAAATTTTAATTAATCTTTTAATTTATGGCACTGAAGAGGGCCCCCATATGTGGCCGAATCGTTTGCCTTCTCTCTTTTTTTGCGTTTTTTATCATAAGTAGCATTGATAATATTAATAGAAGAAAATAAAAAGAGGCTGACCCAATGCCAAAAAAATGAGAATTTAACCAAAATTCTGTGAATTTTGGGTCAATATAATAGCAGACATGTCATCAAACATGTCACTTTACAGTTATTACTGTTGTAGATCTTTATGTAGTAAACCATTTTTTATCATAACTTTTATTCGTATCTCGTATAATTTAACTGGAAAATGGATATTGACTTTTTTCAAGTTTTAATATACTGTAACTTTCTTAAATTTATTTTAATTGTAAAATATTATCAGGATAATTAGTAGAGATTTACGAGAATTATCAGAAACCAGTCTTAAAAATTTTGATTTTTAAATAAAGTTTTTTTCAAAAACACAAAAAATGCTCCTATTTTGACAATTTTTGTCAGATGTAGCTGGTTAACGAACTTATTGCCTTTACTTTTTCAGCTGCGATAATGTATGCATAAGCTCAATTCAATAGGAGAATTTTTTTCTATCCAGAGTTATCGAGTATATGACCTATTACTACTGCAGACGGACAGACAGACAGACAGGCACTTTCGTAAAAACCGTTTTTTCTGACTCAGGGGATCTCAAAACGTAAAGATTTGACGGAAATTCCGAAAATTATTTTTCACATAAAACCAAAACCTTAATTCTCATATGATGAGAATCTAAAAGACATCAAATTTAGATCTTTCTTAATAATATTAATAACTCTAAAATTAATTAACATTGTCAAAAGTCTGTAGTCTCATTTCAAAGGTAAGTTTTCATAGTATTTTTCTAACGAATTAAGATGTTTTTGGAATTTTTCTGCTAGATTCTGCTCTAGAATCAAACATGGTAATGAAAAATCATCAAATTTCAAATGATGATTGTACTACATTCGACTGAAGAATTCAAAAAATCCAAACTATCAATATTTCGATAAAAATTTCTAAATTTATTAAAATATGATATACATCGATTTTTAAAAACTTCGTGAAGAAGCTACATATTTTAAAAATTGCATGACTTTTTTGAATTCTGTTCAACCCCAAGATAGAATCCAGAAAAGAATTTCTAAAAATATTTTGATTGGGTTAAGGAATCACTATGAAGACATACTGAAAAAACCTTTTGAAATCTAAATCTAAATTAAAATTTCTTTTGTAATATCTTTCTATAAAATAAAACACTTTGACGAAAGTTGAAACTCCAGGTCAATCTGTAATTTCCGATGGTAGTTTATATATATGTATACATACGAATTGTGATGTAAAGGATGTTAAATTCCAAAAAATTGTATTCAATGTATTTTATTTTTTAGTAACCGTTTGTCGACTTAGTTTCATATCAAGAAAAGTTTGAGGTGTAAATTCACATATAATTTATGTATTTTCTTAAATCAACAAACACTTCATTTACATTCATCTATTGAAATTGCCATATGTCTTAGGTAACAAAAGATAATTTTGCTTCCAAAAATAGAAAAAATATTATTGAAGAGATCATTTCAAAGAAAAGAGATTAATTTCCAAGAAAAATATTTGAAGCATAAGAAAAAATAAATTTAACAAATTTTATTTTTACCCCGACTTTTTTTCTTATCGCTTCAAACCAAATTTAAAAAAAAATGATGTGATTCAAATAAATCAAGAATCGTTTTTTCAGGAAAAAGACCTAATACAACCTAGCCGTTTCCATATTTCTAAAATGAATAAGTTTTTACCAAATTCAGTAATTTTTTTACAAGAATTTTGTATTGGAAATTTTATTTTTAATGCTTTTAGCCATTAAAGAATTTATTATAATTTCCAAAAAATGGAAACGGTTAAGTTGTAGAAAGCCTTTTTCTTAAAAAAATTATCCTTGATTTCACAGAATCACATCATTTTCTAAAATTTGATATGAAGCGATAAGAAAACAAGTCCGGGTAAAAATAAAATTTGTTAAATGCATTATTTTTTTATGTTTTAATTTTTTTTCTGGGAAACTAATCTCTTTTCTTCCAAATGATCTCTTCAATAATAATATTGCTATTCTTGAAAAAAAATTTATCTATTTTTGCCTGAAGTCTAATTTTTGTGTATGAACTACCTGAAATCAGCAAATACTTTATTTACATTTATTTGTCGAAATTTTCATACCAAAGATGTTACCTATTACAAAAATGTCCAAACCCTTCATTTTTGAAACTTGTATTTCATCTTGAATGATACCTATCTTATTATAAAATATTCTCTACATAATTTAAAAAAAAAATGCTGAAATCGATATTTTGTTTCGAATCTTTAAGCATTTATTGACTTTAAATTTCATTAAAAAATTATTTTTCAAGTATTTAAATCATCTTAAAATTTCACAAAATCTTTTATATACTTATTTCAGATCAATATTTTTCAAAGTATATAGAAAAAAAGTGTAATTTTTTTAATGTTATATTCCGTAATTTTGAATTCTGCGTCTATTTCGCGCCTCCTTTGCATGAAGTCGAGAAACATACAATTTCTGATTTTAACTCGACAACCGACAGTGTGAAATCGAAACGAGTTAGTGGGGATACACTGACATGACGCGCATCATTGTGTGTGCTCCCACATATTATTATAACAGCGCGGACCTTTAATTTTAGTTCGAAAAAGATCCGAAAAAGCTGTACGCAATTGGGGGCGCTACAAAAGTGATAAACAGTAGCTCTGTTTTACCCTTCAAGTAGTAGCATGAACCTTTCATTTTAGTTCCCAACAGCATTTCTCAATAGGGCGCGCTGCGGAAAATCATTCGAAATTAAATACATTACTTTAGCAATCTCCCAACTCATCTCTGCTTTGGAGCATGGAGACTAGATATAAGGAGACCAATCTCTTAAGGCCGTACTTCACAAAACACGAAATGAAGTTCTGCCAAGTACTTAGTTAGGAAACTTCCCGATGAGGGCACGTGTGTTCCCTGAGTGCAAAATGGCGGCATCCACGGTTTATGAGCATCGTGTATGAGACGTCGCCATTTTGCACCCAGGGAACAAACATGCCCTCATCGGGAAGTTTTGTAAGTATGTACTTGGCAGAACTTCATTTCGGGAATGGATATATGGAGATTGGTTTCCTTATATGTAATCTCCATGCTTTGGAGAATCGAGATGGGGTTCAAATCCGAATCATACCCTACCAGGGTAGTGTGTACTACCAGCCCCCTGCATAGACCTTGCTGCGTGCAGGCAGTGATCCCAGATCTGAAACCGACGCATGCATTGTAACGAAGAAGCGAGGAGAATAAGGGGAAATGGGACGAGTCGTTCTCGCATGCAAGAGTGACGAGGAAAGAAAAATGGCAACGTGCCCCGTCTTCGCTCCCTACTCGCTTCACACCGACAGGCAAGCTGAGAGTGTGAGACACTGCGTCGGTTTCAGATCTGGGATCACTGCGTGCAGGTGTATGTAGTAGCGCGTGCTCTTAGCATCCGGCGCGCAAGGGGAAATAGAACTAAACCAAGAGTTGGCGCTCCGATCAGGACGGTGTTACGAGCCAGATGATTCGCTCCTTCAGGTCGAACGATGATTTGTCGGGTCCATCGGTCAATTAACTACTACGTAGAGCCGGGAAATTTGAATTTTTAAAATAAACACAAACACTTTTAGTTCACACAACTTGAAGGTATATTTAGAATTTAATAATCAAATTCTGAGCAAGTCAGATTTACAACATTAATCGCGATCGCGTAGTGAAAAGACAAATAATTTTAAGTAACACCGATATCTTGGAGTGACTTCGACGAATAGTCACTTCAAGTTGTATGTCCGTAGTAAAAATTGTTCTGAGCTCCAGAGAAGAGAAGTTCAAGTCTGCAGCTTCTCAACCCCCGCTCCGTTGCTGTGATTTCATCTCAAGCGATTAGAAAAACGCCTCACACTTCACATCATCCAATTATCGCGTTACAATTTCTTACATATTCACACATCAAGCAGTCACACAAGCCAATCATACTCGAATTCGATCCCACCTATTCTACCCTTTGATGCACACCGTGCATATCATATCGGGATCAACGTTTCTTTTTGATCACGACCGATGTTCCAAGAAAAGTAATTAATTCTCACCCTAGTTTTTAAACCAAGTCACATTTATCCTATCGCTTCGAATCTTATCTACATTTTTCTAGCACCTACATTAAATTGTTTATGCGTCGCTCTTAGCTTCCAAGCAGTTCAGTTTCCTATTCTAGTGACACTGATATAAATAAAATTTGCCATAAATTATAATTAATATCTACATTCATACTAAATCTACGACTCTTTATATCTGACTTGCTCTCTTTATCTAACCTAAATTATAAACAAAAGTTATCAATCTATCGTACATAAGGTCCTTATTCTAACGTGCACGTGTGAGGTTCTCTGAAGCCCCGACTCACGGCACAAACTCCAAAAGATAAAAATATTTACTAAATATTTCACGCAAGGAATTTATACTTTGCTACGCAATATTTTCGAAGCTGTAAATTTATGAATATAAGTTCCCTTTCGAAGTTCAAACTAAGACGTAGTTAAAACGATGATGCATTCCGATTACCATCCACATTTCCTAAATAACCATTTATGTAGAATTTTACTTTATTTCATCATTATTAGTTTTTATTTTGTTAATCGATTTAAAATTTTAGTGCGCAAAGTTTGTCTCTGAGAGCTGCCGCTCTCTAGTAGAGAACGAGCGAGGTATAGTCGCTCGTCACACCTCACCCCTTATTAAAAGGATTTTCAATGAAAATTGAACATATTTTTAATAGAATACTAAATAATCAAGGCAATCAATTGCAAGGTAATAAAAAATTTTTTTTTTTGTTTTTTCTCTTTCCATTCCCTAAATCTATTTCTACATTTAAGTCATTGAAAATTTGCGTGATTGTATATGGACCTGAGTATTCGTTATCTAACTTCGAGTTTTTAGTATCCTTTAAAAGATAAATTTTATCTCCTATGTCATAATTTTGCACATTCAATTTTCGGTCGTAGTATTTTTTAGACTTTTCTTTGGCTAACCGGAGTTTTTCTTTAGCCTGGCTTTGGGTTTCAATTAATTTATTTTGTAATGTTTTCAAAAATAAATCGTAAGTTAATGGAATCTTTCTTTTCGCAAATTCTGAAGGAATTCTGGCTTCTTTTCCAAAAATTAATTCATGTGGCGTGAACCCCGTTCCTTCATGTTTTGAAGTGTTGTATGAGAAAACAGCAAAACGAACCCATCTGTCCCAATTATTTTTGTTACAATAATTTTTTAAATATTGTATCAAAACATGATGACTGCGTTTCAGAGACCCTAAACTTTGTGGGTGAAAGGCGGTAGATTTGATTTGTTTTATTTTAAATATTTTACAAAAGGTGGACATGACTTGACTCGTAAAATTACTACCCTGATCAGTATGGATTATTTCCGGGCATCCAAATCGCGAAATAAACTGTTCAGCAAGGGCTGCTGCGATGGTCGTTGATTCAGTATTTTTTAAAGGAATGGCATCCGAATATTTCGTGAGGTTATCTTGGATTCTTAATAAGTATTTATTTCCCAATTCAGTTACAGGTAATGGACCAACAATATCAATTTCTATTTTTTCGAAAGCTTCTGAAGGTGTATCTGTAATTTTCATAGGCAAACGTGTTTTTATTCTCACAGTTTTGTTAATTTTGCATGTTTCACAATTTTTTACGAAATCCCTGATTTGTTCACGCATATTAGCCCAGTAAAACTGTTGTCTTATTCTCGCGTATGTCTTAGTGGCGCCTTTATGTCCCCCAGTAGTCGAAGAATGAAATTCTTTAATTATATTTTCCCGTTCATTTTCAGAAGGAGTTTCTACTTCACCAAAACAAATTGTAATTTTATAATCAGATTGGCCAAAATTGACACGTAACTCTTGTTCAATAACAGGCCATGATATTTGGTTTAATCCATTCCCTACCCGTGAAATACTGGCCGATTTAATATTTAATTCATTCATTGCAATTTTTAGAGCGGATAAGGTATTAATTACGTCGGTTATGTAAGGTTTTGAATCAAAGGTACTTTTAATAATTAAATGAAAAACGCATTGATCCTCGTAACGATGGACTATTACGTTTCCTACTTGTCTGTTTTCAATCGGCTCGATTTTTAAGTCCTCATAATTTATTCTATTTTCTTTTATAAGTTCGTGACTAACTTCTGTCGTGAGTTTACAATCAGCTGGAATAAAATGAATTAAATGATCATTACGCATATATAATTTATCTTTAGAAGTTTGGATGCAAGACATTAGTGAATCTAGATCAGTTATATCATCATTATCATTTTCATCGTTATAATTCAAAATTTCATTAATAGGTAAACAATTCTGGAGAGATTGGATTGATAATTTTGGATTTGAATCTAAATTGTTATCAGTTAAAGGATAAGAAGTTTCTGTTTCAGGTAAATCCAAGGTATTGTCAAGTTCAAGAGAATTAGGTTCTTCGTCATTGTCTAAAATATTCAAAAAAACTTTATTTTTAATACTTTCCATATCATCATTTTTTTTGCTTCCAGTGACAACATCAGTCGGTGGGGTACCGCTCATGCCACCCCCAAAACTGGTTGGCCCCATAACACATTCCGGATTCACGTGAACTATTTCATCACCACCCCTCGTGCCAAGACCAACCAAATCAACTTCACAAATGGAGTTATAGCGTCTCTGTCCTGTTACGTGAACTATTTCATCACCCCGTGGACCTACGCGCTTAACTAACCATCTCAATGCATCATAAGCACCGCTTCTATCACAAGCCGTTTCACTTATATGCCCCAATACCGCGGTTTCATACTGATTGTCACTGTTATCGCTAGATTCTTTACTCATAAAATAACTATAAGAATTAAAGTCATCAACACTTGGAGATGAGTTCTCGTTAACATCAAATCGACCACACGACACTCCCATCAATGGTCGCGTGGCCTGGTTCACACAGAACCCATCATCAAAACTCTGGTTCACACAGAACCCATCATCAGAGGTCTCATCTCCACTATTAAAATTTTCGAATAAAAAACATCTTCCAATCAAGTTATTTATTTTGTCTGTTAAAGGACAAGGTGGCACAGGTGGTCGATCGTGCACTATCATCACCTTATGTTCATCTCGGAAAGTGGGGGTAAGTGGATCAAGGTCATCAATCGGTGCATTGTCAAAGTTTTCATCAAATTCGGTTTCTACGTCATCAAAAGGATTACGTGACAGGGCATCAGCATTAGAATTTGCAGATCCCTTCTTATAAATGACATCATAATCATACTCACCAAGTCTTAATCGCCATCTCAATAATTTAGAACCAGGATTCTTAATGTTATGCATCCAAACTAAAGGTCTATGATCGGTTACCAATGTGAAACGTCGACCATATAAGTAAGGACGAAAAGTTTCGACACAAAAAATTATCGCAAGAAGTTCTTTCTCTATTGTCGAATAATTTATTTCGGTATCTGATAGCGTTCTTGAAGCATATGCAACTGGAGGGTCTTTTCCAACCTTACCTTGGCTCAAGAGACCCCCTATACCATAATTTGAGGCATCTGTGGTTACTACAAATGCTTGAGTAAAATCAGGATATTGTAATACAGGAAAAGTACAAAGGATATCTTTGAAATCATCAAAAGCCTTTTGTTGAGTATCAGTCCATGAAAACCGAACTCCTCTTTTCAAAAGAAATGTTAGTGGTTTTGCTATCATAGAAAATTTTGGAATGAATCTTCTGTAGTATCCGGCAAGACCTAAAAATTGCTTAATATTCTTTACAGTTCTAGGTCGAGGGAATTTCCTAACAGCCTCCACCTTTTTTGGATCTGGTTTTACTCCGTCTTGAGAAATTACGTGGCCTAGGTACGCTACTTCTTTTCTTAAAAAACTACATTCTCGGGTTGCAACGTTAAATTTGCCTTTTCTAGTCGAATTAATAAATTATAAAGCTTTTCAGTGTGTTCCTCTAATGATCGTGCATAGATGACAATGTCGTCCATATAAACGAACAACTCTGTCCCTTGCAACCCTAATAAAACTTTATCCATTAATCTCTGGAACGTAGCCGGAGCATTCTTTAAACCAAATGGCATCCTATTAAAATGATAGTGACCAAATGGAGTTGAAAAAGCAGTTTTAATTTTTGAGTCGGGGTGCATAGGTACCTGATGAAAACCTGATACAAGATCTAATATTGTAAAATATTTAGCACCCCCTAATTGATCCAAAATGTGAGTAATATTTGGTAACGGATACGCGTCAGGAATAGTTTTCTTATTTAATTGACGAAAATCTACAACCATTCGCCAGCGTCTATTTCCTTCAGAATCTGCCTTTTTTGGGACTATCCAAACCGGAGAATTATAGGGTGAATCTGAATCTTCAATTAGCCCCCCTTCAAGTAATTCGCTAGTTTGTTTTAATATTTCCTTATTATGTGCTTCTGCCGGTCTATATTGCCTCTGGAAAGTGGGACTTTCATCAGTAGTGTGAATTTGATGTTGTATAAAATTTGTGCTACCGAGTTTATCATTCTCTAATTTAAATCTATAGGAAAATTTGGAAATGGGTTCCAGTAAACTAGCCTTTTCTTCGTCATTTAAATGCGAGAAGTCGAGAGCTTTTAATATCTTGGCAAGGCGCTCTGCTAATCGCTTATTCTCTTCCTCCCCGTTTTCGACTTGAATAAGATTTCCTACTTGTGGTGCTACCAAAAATTCTTGCAATTGCACAGGCGGTACGATTAATTCTATATCATTGAGAGTTGTATTTATAGCAAAAATTTGTGCTAACCCATTTTCATTTTTAACTAAATTTTCTCCCAAATAAACCCCTACTCCTGCATCTATTTTTTGCAAATATCCTTCTTTTAATTCGCTATTTATCGGTAAACCAATCAATTTATGTGAACGCGCTGGCAATACAATTTTCCCTGGATTATTTTTATTGAGAGTTTCTAGTTTTAATGTTATTTTTTCATCGGAAAATGTCATAGTCGCAGAGTTGTTTCTCAAAAATTGCATTCCCAATAAACCGCATGGAGAAATGGGAAAAGTATTATGTACTAAATGAAAGTTTGTTTCTCTACACTCGATATTTATTTTAACCATACCCTTTGTTTCAATTTCCCCAGATCCTATTCTTGTTAAAATAAATCTTTCTGATTTATCACGACGCACATTATCTTTAATACAATTTTCTTTTAAAAGATTGATTTCGCACCCTGTGTCTATCAAGAATTCTGACCTCCCATCATGAAATGTTTTATTTCTTAAATATATTATTGAGGTTCGGACTGTGTTCGTTTTCCCGATAGTGAGCACGGCGCGTTTGATTGGCGCACGGTAAAAATGGTTTTGTTCATCCCTGCGCCCTGACGATGAACACCTTCCAGGTTTAAATTCTCAGATGAAGTAGAGGCTTTTGAGGATTTTTCTCTTTTCAAAAACTGTAATGCCCTTTCAGCTTCATCAGCCCGACACTCAGCTTCTAACATTCGTCGCTTAAAACACGTATTAATTTGATGCCCTACCTCATGGCAATAAGAACATTTCATTGACTTATTGTTTTCTGCTATTTTTGATTTATTAACTTTCCTAGCATTAGAAACCGAATTAATATTCCTGTGAGCACAATTTCTAGAAGTGTGGCCGTCTTCTCCGCACGTATAACAAACTAAATTCTGTCTACTATCACCTGACCTATCACATTTCCGAGCGATGTGCCCTTCTTTCCCGCAAGTATAACAAATTTTTTTAGAAAAATCGACATCACGGGAAGATTTTTCATTAACATGATAGACACCACTGTATTCTGGATTGCCTTCCCTTCTTCTAAATTTTTCTTTTATTAAATAATCTTTCCCCTTAAATTCTTTATTAATTGTTTCTTTACTATAGTCATTAAGTTCATGATGTAAGCGTTTTCTCCTTTTTCATTCCTTTTCTGATTCCATAGCTGCATTAATAGCTTCCTGCAAATTACTTGGATTTTTCTGTCTAACCCTACCTTCTATATCACCGCGCAATCCTAACAAAAAACAAGTTGCTACTTCCGAATCAAATTCTTTAATTTTCATTGTTGCAATTTCGGGCGGTGATTGCTGTTCAGTCAACTCAACCATTTTATTATAAAGCTCCATTACTCTAGCACCATAAGCTAAAATAGTTTCCCCTTGATCTTGCTTAACGTGAGCTACTTCCGATTCAATCTGAAATATAGTTTTTGGAGTACCAAAAGCTTTTTGAAGTAAATATAAAATTTCTTCTAATGAGCTAAAATTTCTATTTTTCAAATATAAATCAGCTTCTCCTTGAATTTTCGACCTTAATAATTTAACAAACAATGGATGGAATCCTTGATTAATCCCGTCGAGTGCAAAACGACATTCCTTCGCAAAAGTCTGAATTGAAATATTCCTACCTGTAAAAACTGGAATTATATCTATCAAGACTTTAAGCGCAGTTACGTCACCGCCTCTCATTTTAGGGCTTTGATCAATTGTCTTTCCAATTCCTGGTCCTCTACTGTAATTATTTTGTTTTTCCTGATCTACTTGAGTTTTCTGTACATTTTTTATTTTATTCAATTCTTTAGCTCTTTCGATTCCTAACAAATTGCAAATCTGTTTACGTATTTCTTGACTCAAAGTATCAATTTTATCAGTGGGGTTAATTTCCACATTTTCATTTTTTGAATCTACTTCAATATCATTGACATCATTATATTCGCTATCTTTGTCATTATCAATTATTTGATCCCTTGATGTGGATGGTAATACCTGTGGATAATCATCGCTTTCAACAAATATATCTGTTCCCTGTAAACGCATCGGTATTTTACTCGCAGCCTGAGTGTGTATAGCGACACTCAAGGGATCATTGTCAAGAGGGTCAATCACCCTCGCATAAAGATGGTCCATCTCTTTCTCTAAAAGTTTACTCAATATTTATCATAAAAATTATTTCTCAAATTATAATTTAACTTTTAATTTATAATCAATTTTTCAAAACTATAAATATTTAAAATTTAAATTTATATCAACTTACAGAACAATAATTTTAACGTTAATTCTACTTCCTACAATAATTATTAGATTTATAAATCCACTTGAATAATTATTACAACAATATAAATTCCGATAAGTAAGCTAAAATATTCAATGAATTAACAAATAAAGAAATTTGTATATACTTTATAAAATAAGATAAACCTATTCAAGAAACTTGAGTAAATTCAGAGAATAGAGTGACCGACATATCTCATCGCTTGCTTATAATTAATGCAATAATTAATTTAACTTAACAATTACACCAACTTTTTTTTTTTTAATCCAAATTATGTTTCGCACCTCACCTTTGTTTTTATTTCACAACGGAATTGACCATGAAATTCACTCCCGCACTTTTCACACTTGCAGAACTTGTTTGTGATGATCCTCGAAGTCCCTCGATGCTTCCCAGCGATCTCCTCCAGTGATCCCACGATGATTCCTCTCAAGATTCAGTCCCTCGATGTTTCTCAGCGATGTCCTCCAGTGATCCCACGATGATCCTCGTCTGGAAATAATCCTTTCGTTTCTCACCAAGCTACTCGATCCACCTGGTTCGAAACGTTTGGATTATTTGAAAATCCCACGATGATGTTCCTCTGATTCTGGATGAAGTCCTCAGGATTAATAATTTTGATTTGGTGTTTTCACTTCAAACACTTACTCACTCGCGACGCGACCGGACTCGAAAAAAAAAATAAAATAATTTTAAAAATATTAAAAATCATGAAAAAATTTAAAGTCTTTTCCCGGTTGACCAGGTGATCCCGGAGGGGCCCCCAAATTGTTTATTGTTACGAGCCAGATGATTCGCTCCTTCAGGTCGAACGATGATTTGTCGGGTCCATCGGTCAATTAACTACTACGTAGAGCCGGGAAATTTGAATTTTTTAAAATAAACACAATCACTTTTAGTTCACACAACTTGAAGGTATATTTAGAATTTAATAATCAAATTCTGAGCAAGTCAGATTTACAACATTAATCGCGATCGCGTAGTGAAAAGACAAATAATTTTAAGTAACACCGATATCTTGGAGTGACTTCGACGAATAGTCACTTCAAGTTGTATGTCCGTAGTAAAAATTGTTCTGAGCTCCAGAGAAGAGAAGTTCATGTCTGCAGCTTCTCAACCCCCGCTCCGTTGCTGTGATTTCATCTCAAGCGATTAGAAAAACGCCTCACACTTCACATCATCCAATTATCGCGTTACAATTTCTTACATATTCACACATCAAGCAGTCACACAAGCCAATCATACTCGAATTCGATCCCACCTATTCTACCCTTTGATGCACACCGTGCATATCATATCGGGATCAATGTTTCTTTTTGATCACGACCGATGTTCCAAGAAAAGTAATTAATTCTCACCCTAGTTTTTAAACCAAGTCACATTTATCCTATCGCTTCGAATCTTATCTACATTTTTCTAGCACCTACATTAAATTGTTTATGCGTCGCTCTTAGCTTCCAAGCAGTTCAGTTTCCTATTCTAGTGACACTGATATAAATAAAATTTGCCATAAATTATAATTAATATCTACATTCATACTAAATCTACGACTCTTTATATCTGACTTGCTCTCTTTATCTAACCTAAATTATAAACAAAAGTTATCAATCTATCGTACATAAGGTCCTTATTCTAACGTGCACGTGTGAGGTTCTCTGAAGCCCCGACTCACGGCACAAACTCCAAAAGATAAAAATATTTACTAAATATTTCACGCAAGGAATTTATACTTTGCTACGCAATATTTTCGAAGCTGTAAATTTATGAATATAAGTTCCCTTTCGAAGTTCAAACTAAAACGTAGTTAAAACGATGATGCATTCCGATTACCATCCACATTTCCTAAATAACCATTTATATAGAATTTTACTTTATTTCATCATTATTAGTTTTTATTTTGTTAATCGATTTAAAATTTTAGTGCGCAAAGTTTGTCTCTGAGAGCTGCCGCTCTCTAGTAGAGAACGAGCGAGGTATAGTCGCTCGTCACAACGGCTGACTTTTGCATTATATTACATTGGTGAAACATTAAAAATAAATTAAAAACTTATCATTTGTCGTGAATATTGGGTGGAAATATTTTTTTTTAGTGACAATAAGAGTAAAAATATTTCATATTTCCGAAAGTCACGTAAAATCGCAGCTGAATATTAATAAAATTGAAAATTTAGATCAAGCTAATTCTCAAGATTTTAAATTGTTTATTTTATCATGATTTATTTTGCTATTATTAAATAAGTGTTAACATTTTAAAAGTTTATATTTGTTATGAGTGAGAAATATTTTCAAGTGTTTTATAATTTTTTATCAAAGTTAAAGTGAATTAAATACTAATCAATATGAAAATTTGCAATTATAATAACATTAATAATAATCAATAAATAAATAATAATAAATTAATAAATAAGACCAAATTAATTAAAAAATATATGTATTTATTACATTAAATATGTAAATAATATATACAATGGAAATTATTTCAGAACTATGTTCCTCACAGGGAAATGAAAATACATTGTTTTCTGTTACGTCGTTTACTACTAATTCATAGACATTTTGGATTTTACAATTTTTAACGAAAGAACGTTCAATAATTTGTATTAAATTAAAAAGTCGAGTGCTAGGGTGGGTGAGACCATCTTCGTTGACTATAATATAGCTACTGGCTGGTTAGACATCAATTGATCTCCTTTATCATTTACAGAAGAGAGAAAGGCAGCACGGCAAACTTTGCATATGATATAGGATTGCAATCGTTTGCAGAGAATACCGGTGCTGTAATAAACAAGGCAATCAATCACTTCAGGAAGGACGTAATCATGATCAACGGCGTTTGTAAAATCTGTGAAATCTGCATCTGCGCTAATGACGACGTTAAGCTTGTCCTTGATTTCATTTAACGCCTTTGATTTATTCTTTATGTCTGTTCCATAAATTTCTTTAATTCTTGTGATGGACAGTAAGGGAACAGAAGGTTCAGTTTCAATTGAAGAGGAGCAGTTACCGGATTTTGGAGGTTTCAGGATGCTGAACAAGGTTAAAATCTTATAGATTTTTAAAAATGTTGTAGTTGATGGATGATCATTACTGCCTCCAGCCATGCGTACAGTTCCAAAAAATCTCTACCGCAGAAAGGAATCAAAAAATCACATTAAACAATCCCCAATTAACAAAAATATTGATATATCCTGTCAATACCATTATGAAAAAGAAGTCCTGGTAGGTATTGGGTCCAATAATTTTACGCGATAAATTTATTGGGCACAATACTTACCAATACTCTTTTCCATAAGGGTTAGCAGATTTTAAAATAAATGCTTGCATCCATGTGTTTTATCAAGCTCACATCTTGCTAATCTGAAACTTTGACTGGTTTAAATTCATTCAATAAGGGTCTCAAACTGTCAAGATATGAATTCAATGCCTCCAACTGATGCAAAAATGTACATTAAAGATATCAAATAGAAAAAATAAAACCTATGCCCACAGATACACTTTTAAGTAAATGCGGACTTCAGGTTAAGAAAGAAATAAAACAGCAATTAAGGTTGCTAGTACGACAAATTTTTTAATTCCATTTGTTGCATCCATAAAAAAAATATTCAAAATATTAATAATTGGTACACATGTTTCCACGAGACTGCAAGAAATTAAAATATAAAAAGAATTACCTCCAGCGGATCTTGATTTATCCTGCCAGTAAGTACGTATTCGCATTTATATTCGGATATTAAATAAGAGGTTAAATCAATCGTCGACAGCAAGGTTATTCGTAATCCCTCCGCAGTGTTTTCAGTCAAAAAATTATCCTTGGTTAAACTTCCATCCTTTACGCGTTGTTCCCATGCATCTAACCATTCGAGCAAATTTGTAATTATCTATAAAAGAAATCATAATTGTAAATGTAAACATTACACCGTAAAACTAAGTATCAAAATAATAGTGCGCTCATAATACAAATATAGGTTACGGGTGTTTATAAAAATATTAATTATCTTCAACCTTAAAACCTTTACTTGACAGTCTAAGGCCGTCTTCCAACTTCAGGTTATTCAGAACGTCAAATAAATCATTGAAGCGTTCACAAAAATTTGCAGTAGCTTCGCAATTTTCTAATCCAGGATCATAAGCTTTGTAATAACGTAATCCTTTTGCTATAGACTTACTAAGAATCTGCAAATTAAAATATTATTAGTTGAAGCAGCAGTCACACATTCAAGAAATAAAGTCAAATTAAAACAATACCTGCACTGCATATGGTACTCTCGTTTTTGAAAAACTATTCAATATTAAATGGTTTGCCGTAAGGCGGGGACACACCCTTTTTGCATGTGGTCTATGTTTGTCCCAATTGTACAAGATATGGAAGTAATCCCAATTAATAACTGGATCTTCAGGTGATACCTTTAATTAAATATTTAAATATCAAACAAAGAGATAAATTACCGCAACACAGTATGGAACAAGGATATTAATAGAAACCTTTTTTAACAACAGGAACATAACGACTGAAATTCTTAAAAAAATACTCTACCTTCAATTGAGCTTTCTTATTCTCCATTCGATTTCGGACGTTTTTCATCGAGTGACAAATATCAGAAAATGCGAAAATTTTACGTTTCTCATCAGTTGGGTGCATAAACCAATTTCTCGCTTTTTCCTTTTTGCTAGTCATTCCAAATTCTGTCCAAAACTTCCGGTTTGTGTTTGCACCATCACACACCAGCAAGACTACAGCTTGCACAATTAGTTTTGCTAAGACAATTCCTGGGGTGGGTCCTTTACTCGTGAAGACTGCGATCGGTTGAGAATAATTATCGACGAGAGGCTGAAACATTAATACTAGAGGTGTGCAAAAAGATTCGATTTTCGATCCGATATTGGCCTCCGTCGAATGTCGAATATTCGACATCCGAAGCGCCCTTCTTCGGATGTCGGATTTTCGACATTCGATCGGCGCAGTATGTAGTTTGCAATTTTTAATAATACATTACACAATATACATTGAATAGTTATGTTTTAGAATTTTTTGTTCATTTCTCGTTATTTTGGCATAGGGTCAGATTCTTTTTATTTTCTTCGATTAAAATTATCACTATTAGATATAAAAATAGTCAAAAAAGAAAGAAAAGCAAACGTTTCGGCCGCATATCGGGGCCCTCTTCAGTGCCATAAATTCAAAGGTTAATTCAAAATTTTTGTAAAACATTAGAATATAGGAAACAATTAAATTAAGAATTATCATAGAATTCAAAAACTTATCTCATAGCTTGCAATTCAAAATGAAGTAGTCCAGTATGCAGCATCATGAATTGAAAAATATTTAGAGTTCACCGTGAATAAAAGACCGGATAAATGAGAAAACATAAAAAATTTTGCACACGAACCGACCGGAATTTTTTAGAAAATTTTATTATTAAAGAAGGATGCCAAATTGGTTATCAATGGCAAAACGCGAACATAGTTTACATTTAAAATGTATTATTAAATTTAATTTGTTCTGGAAATGGTCAGAACTATGAGATATTGTGATACTTAATATCACGTATACTAAAATTGCATTTTTGTTATTTTTTTAAGATAAATGTATTATTTTTCAAAACATCTCAGAATAAATCTGAATGCAGTAATAAACAACTTTCAATTTTTTATTTCTGAACATACTCAAATAATTTAAAAGAATTTTGAAAATCTTTCTGTGGAAAAAAAGACGCTTTCGACTGCGCTGGGATTCGACCCCGGTCTTTCGATTGCTGGTCAACTGCTCTAACCACTAAGCTACACAGGCGTCCGACATATCCTTCTCCACAGGACAATAGTCTTCTTCAAGGAGGAAAAAAAACCTCTCAGGATTGCTTATAAAAAAAAAATTGTCCGACAGCAAAGCCACATGTCCAGAGTCGCTTTTTAAAACAGTTCAGATCATTCTGTGAGGGACTCCGGTTCAAAGTCTTCACGAAAAGTTTTCAAAAATGTAAACCTTGTTCGCTTTTTTCCATTGATAATCAATTTGGCATCCTTCTTTAATAATAAAATTTTTTTTAAATTCCGGTCGATTCGTGAGCAAAATTTTTTATGTTTTTTCATCTATCCGGTTTTTTATTCACAGTTAACTCTAAATATTTTTCCAATTCGTGATGCTGCATACTGGACTACTTCATTTTAAATTGCAAGCTATGAGATAAGTTTTTGAATTCTATGGTAATCCTAATTTTGATTATCTCCTATATTCTAATGTTTTACAGAAATTTGGAATTAATCTTTGAATTTATGGCACTGAAGAGGGCCCCCATATGTGGCCGAAACGTTCGCCTTGCTTTCTTTTTTGAGTATTTTTATACCTAATAGTGATAATTTTAATCGAAGAAAATAAAAAGAATCTGACCCTATCTCAAAATAATGAGAAATGAAAAAAAAATTCTATGAATTTTGGGTCAATATAATAGCAGGCATGTTATTAAACATGTCACTTTGAAAGTTATATTTTAATTTTATATCGTCATATTTAAAGAATAAGAAAATATTAATTATTTCAATTTGACACATTAATGTTACATAATTTTAACTAATTTTTTAAAAATATATTATTATTCATTTTATTAAATGTAAATATAATATTAAATTTAAAATAATTTGTAAATAAATTTTTCAAGTTATTATTAATAGTTTATCATATCGGAATCGTGAGTCGAAAGAATTCGTTTTTTTCATATGCGATTTATTCATATCATTTAAAGGAATGTGTATTAAAATTGTTTGAAGAATCAGGCGACGTGATTTGTATTTAATAAAATAACTACAAAATCAAATTCTATACGCCTAAAAACTCGAGACAAATAATTATACGCACAGGAACTATACACAGTTATATATATTTAACAATTTTAATATTTTTAACCAACTCACTAAAATTTATCCTATACCATAAAACTCTACTTCTGAAACAAGACATAATAATTTTAATTTTGGAAATTTGAATAAACTTTACACAATAAAACTCTGTACTACAGAAGAGAAAACCCCACTGAACATAATTTTATTAATAATTTTTTAAGCACGATAAAATTGTACACTAAATTATAGAAGTTAAATTTTGTACATTCAAATGAAAACAATCTAAATTGTCCGTCGAATGTCGAATATTCGACATCCGAAGCACCCTTCTTCGGATTTTCGGCATTCGATCGGCCGTCCGTCGAATGTCGAATATACATACATTGTATAGTTGTATTTTAATTTTATATCGCCATAGTCGAAAGAATGTATTATTTTTAGTCTTATGCACAATTTAGATTGTTTTCATGTGAATGTACAAAATTTAACTTCTATAATTTAGTGTACAATTTTATCGTGCTTAAAAAATTATTAATAAAATTATGTTCAGTGGGGTTTTCTCTTTTATCGTACAGAGTTTTATTGTGTAAAGTTTATTCAAATTTCCAAAATTAAAATTATTATGTCTTGTTTCAGAAGTACCTGTATGTAAGGAAGTACAATTTATATATACACATATCTGAAATTAAGTCTATGTAATATAATTTAAGATGATAAGATATACATACTTACGAATAGTCCTACTACAAGGTAGTACAATAAAGTGATTTTCGCGTAAAAAGGTGTAAGTTGTAGGCGATTTCATGTCTAAGAGAAGACACAGCATCAACCAATCCTCTGAGTATCTTCGATTTTTAGGATTTTCTAGTTTGGATGCTTGAAAGATTTCTCTAATGGCAAGACATTCATTCGCAGGTATTTTTTGTTCTTCTAAGATTTTTTCAATCGACGAATTACACATTTCTGACATTCTCACTTGACATCGTTCAAGACTTTTCCGGAAAACACTAATTTGAGATCTATGTCTTGCTTGATTAGATTCTATTTTATGTGCTCTTCTTCTTAAATTCTTCTTAATTTTGATTCTTTTTGCATTTCTTATGCTTTCAATATTATTCAAGTTTCTTCTTTTTCGAGAAATTGTTTCTGCTGCACGTTTGCATGCCTTGCACACGTTGTTGCCTTCCTTACTAGATTCCTCTTCATTTAAAACATAATCACATGCATTGTGCCTAAGAAAACCTTCTTTATCCTTATATGTAACAGAATTTGAAATACCTTCGTTATCCCCTGGATTGGCACATCCGTTGCAGACTTTCCACTTATCCACCACATTTATCAGCTGTTCTATATCATGATCTGAGGATACTTTATTTGCAATTCCCATTTTTTGTAAATCCACGGCCTTTCCAAAAATAGCAAGCCACACCTCTAAATTATCTTTAATAACTACTTGCTTCATTGAAGCTGGTTCAATAACTCCTTTAACAGATTTTGCAGTACATTGCAAAAACTGTACCATCTTACATTTTGCAAACGTTATTGTGTGCCTTCCCCAGGAAACTGGAAATTTAACACTTCTTTCATTGTTAAATACGTTTGCAAATAAATTAACTTCTTCGTCAACTGGAAGAATGTCAATGGGGTGATTTGTCGTAGTTTGAACATCCTCGCCGGCTTTTGAACTTATCGTTTCAATGGCTTGCTCTGTATGCTCAGTATTATCATTGTAAATATGAAATTGATTCATTTGTGTCTCTGAGGCCCTTTTTTCAGGAAGATTAATCTCTTCATTTTTCTGGGATTTGCGCTCTAGCATAGGAGGATTAGTTTCTCTTTTTTTTCTGAGACTTCCGCTTTGCTTTTTGAGGTTTCGTTAAATATTCAGGGCAACCCGGAAATTTTTTAGGAAGAGCTCCTTTATTTAATTTAGGAACTTTGTATTCAACCTGAAAAATGAGATGTTTATATTTTATTATTATATTATTATAATATAGAATTAGATACTTTTTCAGACCCTAAGGGTATTTGTTTTTTAAAGAGAAGCTCCAGTGCAGGCAAGAAAAATTTCTAAATTTAATACTTTAAGGTAGTTTGTTCACGAAAATTAGACCTTAGGCAAAAATAGATAATTTTGCTTTCAAGAATAGCAATATTATTATTGAGGGGCTAATTTGAAAGAAAAAAGATTATTTTTTATAAAAAAAATTTGAAACACAAAAAAATAGTTTTATTAATGAATTTTATTTTTGCCCAAACTCATTTTGTTATCGCTTCGAGCCAAATTTTTAAAAATGATGCGATTCTAATAAATCACGGTTCATTTTTTTAGGAAAAAGATTCTCCACAACTGGACCGTTTCCTATTTTTGAAATCTAATTAATTAATATCAAATACAGCAATTTGTTTATAAAAATTTTGTTTTGAAAAATTGTTTTTTTATTTTTTCAGCCATTAAAGAATTCATTTTTAAAAATTGGAAAGAGTCAAGTTGTAGAGAATCTTTTTTCTAAAAAAATGAACCGTGATTTATTAGAATCGCACCATTTTTTAAAATTTGGCTCGAAGCGATAACAAAATGAGTTTGGACAAAAATAAAATTCATTAATAAAATTATTTTTTTGTGTTTCAAACTTTTTTCATAAAAAATAATCTTTTCTCTTTCAAATTAGCCCTTCAATAATAATATTGCTATTCTTGAAAGCAAAATTATCTATTTTTGCCTGAGGTCTAATTTTTGTGAACGAACTACCTTAAGCATAAAAATATGTTTGCTAATGTTCAGATTAAAATATTCATTAATATAATTTTATGCAACAAGTAATACATTTAGAAACATTTTTTTTACCTACACTCGTGCCTCTATTTGAAAAAGAAATGTCACTACAGTCCGAAAGAGTATCTAATTCTGTAATATTTGTTAAGTAGAATCGTAAAATGGAGAAATTGAATTACGAGGTTAGAACCCTTTTTTCATCAACCTTAACACTTTCAACATCAACAAATTTGTATTTCAAATAAAGAGAAAAGCATTCGAAAATTATCGTTTCATTCAAATATTGTTGATGTTCTTAGTTGGCTTTAGGGCCCAGAAAAAATGTAACTAAAAGTTTCATATTTTTAAACGTTTCGACTCTGATTGGAGTCCTCATCAGTGAGAATTTATTTCTATAAAAAATACAAAGGAAGAAATTTAAAAATTGCCCGTGTGACGGATAAACATTGTGGTAAAAATGATATAAAAGAATTGCACGTGTGAAACTGTAAAATTGGTCTAAAGAACTAAATTAAATTTACAAAAATATAAAAACTGTACAGAAAATTTTGACTGTAAAACTAGTAAGGGGAGAAACTTAAAAAATAGCACGTGTGATGGATAAACATTGTGGTAAAAACGATATAAATGAATTGTACATGTGAAACTATAAATTTGGTCTGAATTAAATTAAAAAAAATAAAAACAGTACAAACATTTTTTTCTATAAAAATACAAAGGGAAGAAACTTAAAAAATTTATTTTTGTAAATGTAGTTTAGACGAATTTTATAGTTTCACATGTACAATTCATTTATAACATTTTTACCACAATTATTATATTTTCAAATGCTTTTTTTTTCATTGGAAAAGAGATTGTAGTTTGAAAGGTTTGAAATTGACAACTACGAGTAGCTCACAAGCAAGAAAAACAATTATCTCATATAAAAAGATGACGGAAAGGAGTCTTCACATTTTAAAGAGATAATTACATATTTATCCGAAACAGACAATAATTGTTTAAAACCTTATTTACCTTCGAAATAACAGTTCCATCCGGTCCTCGTACTTCGGACATCCAAACTATATCCTCAGGATAAAAATATTTGTCGCAAACAGGCTGCTTATACCTCAAAACAATATCGTCTCTTAAGATAGCCCTTTGCCATAATGCAATTATAGCTGGATCTTTAGGCACAAGAAGAAAGTGAAAACTCCCCGGATTGTTGTCATATCCTGAGTTGCAACCAGGAGCTATACACTTATATCCCATTGCTTCAACACTTAATAAAATGCACACTTAGTAAAAAGCACCAAATATTCACTGTTGGATACACATAACAAACACGCTCCTTGTTTTCTTAAATAAATTTCTTCGTGAAGACCGTTAAAACATTGTTTTAAAATTATTTTTTAATGTTTCACCAATGTAATATAATGCAAAAGTCAGCCGTCCTGATCGGAGCGCCATCTCTTGGATTAGTTCTACCTCCCCTTCCGCGCCGGATGCTTACATCTTCAGAAAAGTGGGGTCGATGCATGGGACTGGGGTTTACTTTGGACCGTATATCGATTCTTCGAAGCATTAATTCTCCCAGGCGCAGTGAACTTCACGCTGGAAATTCTAAGAATTTTTAGGCACCTTTCTTGTTCAACGTATCGCCCATCACTTTATCACTACACTTCGGCATTGCCAGAGATGAGGTGGGAGATTTCAGTCCTTATGGAAAAGAGATTTCAACAAAACCAGGCTAATAAATGCGATAAATGCGATAAATGCTTAGGAGGTGTACATGAACATGACGCGTCGGTAAGCGATGGAAGTTAGAATTAATTTACCACCTGAGCGTTTCTACTATTTGAGTGACGATAAGCACAAAAGCTCAATGAAGACAATAAATAAACCAGATCGAGCATAATTTGTAAATTGTAAAACCTGCCTCAACTATTTACGTCATATATGTATTTACATTATATATATATGTTTAGCATATAATTATTTTTTATAATGCTTTTATTATATATTATAATACCATTATTATATATTATATCTACTTTATATATGTATTTATATTTTGTATTAGTGGCGACCTATGATTTTAACATAATAATTTATACTGTTTTAGAAATGTAATATTATCCAGTGGTCGAAGCCGATATCCGAATTTAGTATTTTATTCCTGAAATTGTAAATTTATCCACAGTATACCTTAAACTTTCTCTCGTGATTTTTTTCCTTATATTTTACATTTTGTCTAGGTACTTCTGCCTCTAGCCATCCAGGTAATCCCTGCAGTTAGCAGGCCGGCACGTCCACACTATTAAGCAATAAAATTAGTCGGCCTGACCCAGGTCAAGATTCGTCGTTGCCAGATTTATAGTTTATATTATAATACTTCTTTTCCTTTTTTCATCGGCAACAATGTAAAACTCAAACCGGCAGTCAGTTGCAGTTTTTGTACTGATGTTGACCTGTCAGTGTAGGTACAGAAACTGGTCGCTGCGACTAAGTAATGTATAGTCACAGAGACTATGTGATATGGTCACAGCGACTATATGTAAGTATCAGTGGTGACTAAAAATACCCCGTTGTGGAAACCATGATAGAAGCATTGTTCTGGCATTTATACCTGGTCCTAATAACCAAATTTTAAAGCGTTACAGCAATGAAATTTGTACCATCGACATAACCTTTTTTAGTAGCTGCAGCAGCATGAAATATTTTTAAATTCTCATGTGAATAAAAAAAAATAAAATTAACTTGAATGTGGTATATTTCAGGGGAAAAATAAAACACATAATTATCGAAAATATTTTATTATTATTCTTTCAAAATTGATATAAATATCATAAATAATTAACTATTTTTATCTGTTATTTACATATCACAATTGCACAATATTTAACAACTATATAACTAATATAGAATGTACCGAATAGTTAGAGGATGCAAACAAACATGTAATTATGTGGTTTTAAAGTATGGAAAAAATGATTCAGCTTATCATTCTAGTTTTATTAAATCATATGAGGATTTTCAATAGTGTTTCAAAAAAGGAACAATACTCTTTTAACAGTTTGTACATAGTAAGAATAATTCATAGTTAAATAAAATGCTTGTTTTAACATATTCAAATTATACTTTTAATTATTATAAAAAAGTTCTTCGTGATGTGAATAAACTATAAAATACTTTTCATCCGATTTTTGAATGCAGTGGAATATTTTGATACTACATAATGAATCCAAATTGAACAAATCATATTTATCAGTGTATCGAACATTATAAACCTGATAATGATCATCATAAAATACAGTTTCAACGACTTGTCCTTGAAAAATAAAATCACTTTTTTTAAAATTATCAATCTTTGAAGCATCTTTGTAGATCGTGCAAACCCTGGCAAATAGAGGAATTTTGTAGCTTGTTCTAACCAATACTATAGAATCTGTTGCAAGCTTTGTGCGACTGATACGTACATTTTTTATATTTTCAAATTTTCTTCCATTATGATCTAATTCTTTGCCTGCTACATTGCATCTGTAATTAACAAAATTTACTTTCAAAAATCAAACATCCTGTAAAATGTCCTGAAAGTAATTAACATATCATATTTCAAAACTTCAAACGTCAATGTTTTCAAGCCTTTGTTGGAGTTGTCAAATTTTGTAAACAAAAGTGACAGAATACGACCTCAACCTCCAAATCTTGAAATTAGCCAAGCCGGCGAAAAAATACAAGTTGCAATCGTGCATTCTCGACAATCCTCGACTTTCTACGAACCAACAATACCGAACCGAAGAGCCGAAGCTAAGCCGACAGAATACGAAGTGACAATGGCAATCATATTCCATACAATCATAAATAAATTAAAGTACAGCAATTAATTTTTTTAATTAAAAATTTGTACTTAGACCACATTAAATTAATATTAAATTTAAATGCAAATCCGGTGTAAGCTATATTTTTTTACGACCTGAGCAACAATTCTTGACTTTGAATTTCATTGGAAGATTTTTCGATTAACGTTCAAATTTTTCAACAAATTTGCCAGATCAGCCAATTGCAAAAGTTTTCAAAGTATTTAATTAAAATAATTACACGTATTTCTCGAATATTTCAAAACAAAAATGGCCTAAAATAAAGATTTATAAGAAATTGTAAAATTGTGGGAAAATTTAAAATGTCTTATTAAATAAGTGGTTGATCTCTAGAGCTTGAAAATCTTTCACTTAATATTTCGATTAGAGACATTGAACATTTATAGACTTTGGATTAAGCATAAAAATTTGTTTTGGAGTTATAAAATCTTTTTACAATGTAACAAGATGAACCAAATACTTTAATTTTTCTGCATATATATACAAAGGATTTAGTCTACTGAAATTATAGTTTTCAAAACTGTAGAATATACAGAATTTTTTTTGTACAAAAACAGATAGAATATATAGAACATACATTTTTCATCTGCAGAATCTACGACATAGCCCGTAAACTGACTAACTGTATTTGTAAAATTAATAGATTGAACTAAAAGAAAATACATTTTCCATTTGTATAATTTGTATATTTAATCTACAGAATTTACCGATTTTATCTGCGAAATTTACAGGTTTTTATTTGCAATTAGGCTACTAAAACTTGAGATGAAAATATTTCTAACATAAAACTAAGAATGGAAATTTCAAACATAAATTTTATGTACATCTCTTCTCAATGAAAAATAACTTGCCAACTGAAAATTGTTTAAATGTACGAATTTGTTAAGAAGTATGGAAATTCGTAATTACTAATTGAAGCTTTGATTTTTGAAAAGCTAAAAATGTTTTAAATGTATATATTGATTCAAATTTTTCACATTTAACGTGTTAAAACCCTTAAATAATTTGACAGGAATTTTCAGATATTTATTTTAGGGATGTTTTCTAAAAATTTCAAAAAAAGAAATATAGTATCTTAAACAACATATTTCATATATTTAAAATTGTCGTATGTTTCGCGCCTCTATTGCACGATGTCGAGAAAGTTGAGAGAAACACAATTCTCAATTTCCACTCAATAACCAACAGCATGAAATCTGAAAATATACGTGTTACAATCGTGCATCCTCGGCAATTCTCGACTTTCGACGAACCAACAGTACCGAATCCAAGAGCCGAAGCGAAGCCGAGGGAAAACGAAGAAGCAGTGGCAATCATCCAATTCTCTATTTGCAAGCGTGCAAACAAGCGATGGAGCGGGGATACATCGACACGACGCGTTTATATGTGTTGTTTACACGCGGGAACGTGGTAGGAGAAAAAATCTTACGCATTCTGGGATCACTGCAGTGATCCCAGAACGTGGGAGCTGGCGGCCCCCACCATAGACCCCACCAGCTCATGGCTTCTTTCTCGCTCTACTGCCATAGGTTGGTTGAATGAGAAAGACATAATGAGCTTGAGGCATCTATGGCGGGGGCCTCCAGCTCCCACGTTCTGGGATCACTGGATCACTGCCTTCCCAGAACGTTCATGGTTATCGGCACCTATTGAGTCAATAAAATGAAGACAAGGCGAGCTTATAAACCCTGCTTAAAATGTCAGGTAGAAATCGAGTAGATACCGGAAAGAAACCGGATGCAAACCCATTCGGGTTTTACCCGGTTCTTTACGGCTTTTATGTGGACTCTAATTTCATTTTTCGGGATCTATCTGGGTCTATCCGGTCCTTATCCGGGAAGTGATGACAGAAAATAAGTTGTATGAATATTTTACCCGGTCTTATCCGGTTTCTATCTGGCATATGGATCCAGAAATTAAAATACGAAAATATGTTTCTACACGGATCCTATCTGGTTTCTATAAGGCAGTTGTCGACTTGCAAATTGTTAAGGTGAAAGTGCATCTGCTACCCGGCCCTACCTGGTTCCTATCTGGCATATGGATCCAGCAAATAAAAATACAAAAACATGTTTCTACCCGGATCCTATCCGGTTTCTATAAGGCAGTTGTCGACTTGCAAATTGTAAAGGTGAAAGTGCATCTGCTACCCGACCCTACTCGGTTCCTATCTGGCATATTGATCCAGCAAATTAAAATACAAAAAATATGTTTCTACCCGAATTCTATCCGGTTTCTATAAGGCAGTTGTCGACCTGCAAATTATTAAAGAGCCGGATACAAACCGGATAAAAATCTCAAAGGTCCCGGATAAGATCTTATCCGGAAAACCGGGTACACTGAGAGAAAATTATCACGTTATTTTACGGTTTTCGGAGGTATAGCAAGGATATTTATTAAAACCAAGAACTTTTACTGTCCCGTAATTTTTTTTCTGTGACTATCCTTAAAATGTACTTGTTTGCACCGCAATATTTTTTTCAATAATTTTCACAGTACGATGTTTTAAAAGTTTCTCTTGATGTCAGTTATAAAATACAAGCCTAACAGAAAAATATGCCGTTAGTGTGTTTAAAGAAATACAATTCCTATACGAGCGACTCTTGCTGTGAGTTGGTTAAAAAAACTCGGGAGTCAGCAAGCAATTATATAATGTAATCATAATAATCATATGCGAGCACGTGTGTGTATGTGTGTATATCTGATTGTGTCGAGGTAGTAACAATAACGGGGCCCAAACACTTTTTACACGGCCCTGCAGTAGTTGCAGGTTATAAGCGCTATTTCCTTTCTTGTATTCCAAGCGTGCGCAGCCGAGAGGCTTAGTCGTTAGGTTACTAATGCGATAATTATAAGTAGAGAGGGTTCGAACCAGCAGCGTTAAGAATAATTTTTAATACTGTCTAAACGAGCGTTTGTGTAGTGTAGAGGGGGGTGTGTTTGTAGGTAAGTGTGTATATAAAAATAGTAAGTTAAGTGTCTACTTAATAGTAAATACAATTTTGAAATATACTAAGAGTATTCATCGATTCAACTACTGCTCTTATTTGATTTACCCCTATGTACCTGCGGTTCACTTAACTTCAAAAATTACACTGGGGCCTTTGTAAACTATGGAAAGTAAGTTAAAAAGTAGTCAAACTTACTGAGATTTTTTTTCAGTGTACGTGTAATGAAAAAGTACTGTCAATTTACTCAAAAAAAAATTTCCTAGCTTGAAAACAGATTTTTTACTATGAAAACAGTAAACTTAACCTTCCAAGCGAATATCCCTCCATTGCCGTTAAAAATGTTAAATATTAGTCTTAACTCGAATTTCCCCTGTACTTTTTGTCTCAGTGTGGAAAATCGTTTTTATTTATTATTTTCTCAGTGAGATACCTGAACAAAATTGGTCACGCGACTCTGCTAATATAGGCCCTTAAATTCGATGCGGAAGTCCAATAGGGCCCTAATGGTGTCCTTTTTTGTCGGTGGGGAAGTGTAAGGGCTGACCTTACTAAAACCCTACTAGAAATTCTATTAGGGCCCACCTGTACAAAAGCGTTACGTTAACGACGGGGCCCTGACTAGTTTTCCACGCTAGATCCCGACTAGAGATGGGGCAAACACGTCGGGGCCCCACTAGACCCCTATCAAAATTTCTACACGGGTAGTTGTGACGAATTGGATCTCGTTGAAAATAAAAATTCTGACAATGAAAACCCGCCGCCTAAAAGATCAAAATTAATTTAAACAACAATATTTAAAAATCCAAATCCAGAATTTGAACAAGTTCAAGAAACTTTACCAAATAAAATCAATCAAATTATACTTGACGACTCTGCAAACATTGACCAGGCTCTTGATTTGCTAAAATCTTCACACCCGTATTCAACCTCTAGGAGGTCTAATAAAGAAATTTTAGCAAATAATTTACCAAATAATTCACCGAATAACTTACCAAATAATCTACCAATACAATCCATCGAAATGATGAATTTACCTACAAATCAACAAGTATCTCTACGAGATGCTTTAGAGATTGTTCCATATTTTGACGGATCAAGCAAAGTGCCATTAACCATTTTTATTGAGGTTTGCAAGGAAGCCAAAGAAATGGTCCCAAATGCAGAAGCAAATTTGGTGAAATTACTAAGAAGCAAACTTACGGGAGAAGCAAGAAGATGTATAATAGCAAATTATTATAATAATTTAGAAGATTACATTCCAAAGTTAAAAACAATTTTTTCACCATCAAAAACCGTATACCAATTACAAGGAGATTTAGGTAGAATATACATGTGGGAAAATGAAAGTGTTCTATCCTACGCAACACTCATACAAGAAATAGCAGCAGAAATCCTCGAATGTCATAAACAAAATAATAATGGCAAAGAAGCTGCTGAATTTGAAAGAAATCTGGAAAGAGGCGCAATCGATTGTTTTCTCCGTGGTTTAAAACCAGAATTGGAAATACGAATAGGAACAGCCAATAAATTTGACGAAATAGTAGAAAGAGCAATACGAAAAGAAAGAAAATTAACAGCCAGAAACGAACTGCGAAGAGGAAATAGACAACATTCACTAGTCCAAGAAGTTGAGAAATCATCATATAATAGTCGAGATTTTACAAAAACAAATAAAATAAATTTAGCACGAGAGGAACCAATAAAATGTCAAATCTGTCAGAAAATAGGCCACACAGCAGCAACCTGTTTTCAATATGTTCAACAGTTAACAAATAAAAATTCACAGAGCAATCAGTTTAGAAATAACTTGACTAGACAAAATAATTAATACCAGGGAAATATGCAAGGTCAGGGAACGCAGTGGAGACCCCCACAGAGATACCAGGTGCAAAGCCTAAATCAACTAGGTAGTAGAAATAACTATAGAGATATAAATAGCTTCCCATCCTACCCTAATTTTTTCCAAGAAAACAGATTTAATCAAAACCCAAACTTCAATCGAAATACCCAGAATATGTATCGCAATTTTAATCAAAATAATCAAAGTCGAAATTTTAATAAAAATCCAAATTTCAATAGAAATTCTGATCCGAATTGAAAATAAAACTGAAAAAGTAAATTTAAATACAAATAATACAATTCCTCATATAATTCTTTCAGCTAAAGGATTAAAAATCCTATACACATGATGATAGATACAAGAGCCGGATCAAATTTAATCTAACAACAAGCAGTCAAAACAAACGTAAAAATAAATATATACGAATGCCTAAAACTAACAGGCATAAATGAATATCCTGTATTTACACTTGGCCAAATAACAATCGATATTTTCGGCTACCTGACCACCCTCAACATAATACCGAACGAAGTACCTATCGAACATGATGGTATACTAGGTACAGAATTTTTCAGAAACAACAATGCAAAAATTAATTATGCAGAGAAACAACTTGAAATAAATGATAAAATTTACCCATTTGAAATGCAAGAAACTATATTGGTACCAGCAAGAACAGTTTCAGATTTTTATGTAAGAATTAAAAACAGTGAACAAAAACAGGGATTTGTTCCACAATTACACTTATGCAATGGACTTTATTTAGGAAATGCAATTGTTTCTAATAATAACAATAAAGCGTACATCAAAATATTTAATACAAATACACAACCTCAAAAGTTAACCATACTAACTGTTGAGTTGATCGATTTTGAAGAAGTATCAATACATGAAGAAAAGCAACCTGACACAAAAACAAATTTTGAAGACAGAAAAGAATTTAATTACAACAAATTTTCAATGACTTTATTAAACAAATTCCAAAAGTAAATGATTGTAATCTATCATTTAACATTTCGAATAAAACTCGAGAAAATTACATTAAAGAGTTATTAAGATTGGATCATTTAAACAAAGAAGAAAAACAACATGTTGAAAATTTGATTGAAAAATATGCGGATCGATTTCACATACCAGGAGAACCATTAGGAGCAACAACTGTCTTACAACATAACATTCCAACAACTGATGATCAACCTATATTTTCAAAACAATATAGATTTCCTCCAGTACATAAAGAAGAAATTTCACGTCAAGTAAATGAACTAATTGAAAATAAAATTATTAAACCCTCACAATCACCATATAATACACCTGTTTGGATAGTACCTAAAAAATTGGACTCACATGGAAATGGTAAATGGCGAATGGTACTTGATTTTCGCAAACTCAATGAAAAAACGATTGGAGATTCTTACCCTTTACCAAATATAATCGATATTTCAGATCAATTGGGATCTGCACAATATTTTTCCGTATTTGATCTTGCTTCCGGATTTCATCAAATAAAAATGAGCCCTGAAGACTCTCATAAAACAGCTTTTTCAACCCCTTATGGCCATTATGAATTTGACCGTATGCCATTTGGTTTAAAAAACGCACCAGCTACCTTTCAACGATTAATGGATTTAGTTTTAACAGGACTTCAAGAAACTGAATTATTCGTCTACTTAGATGACATTGTTTTATATGCAAATTCTTTAGAAGAACATGAAGAAAAATTTAACAAACTAATGGAAATATTAAGTGCAGCAAATCTCAAATTACAGCCAGATAAATGTGAATTTTTACGCCCAGAAGTTGCTTATTTAGGACACATAATAGACAACGAAGGAATACGACCAGACCCTAAGAAACTAGAGGCAGTAAAAAATTTTCCGATACCAAAAAACCCTAAAAATATTAAACAATTTTTAGGATTGGCTGGTTATTACCGAGGATTTATTGATGGATTTTCTAAAATTGCAACACCCTTGAATCAACTTTTAAAGAAAGATGTAAAATTTTATTGGTCTGCAAAACAACAAGAAGCATTTGAACTTTTAAAGGAAAAATTGTGTGAAGAACCTCTTTTACAAAGACCAGACTTCTCACAACCTTTTATTTTAACAACTGATGCGTCAGGATTTGCTATAGGTGGAATACCTTCACAAGGTAAAATAGGTAAAGATAAACCTATAGCTTATACTTCTAGATCATTAAATGTCTGTGAACGAAAATACGATACATACGAAAAAGAAGCTTTAGCAATTATTTATTGCGTAACAAATTTTCGCCCTTATTCATACGGAAGAAAATTTACCTTGGTCACAGACCATAAACCACTATTCTGGTTTCAAAACTCGAAAGATCCTTGCTCTCGAGTAACTAGGTGGAAACTAAAACTGGCAGAATATGATTTTGATGTTGCATATAAGGCAGGTAAAACTAATGTAAATGCAGATGCTTTATCAAGGAATCCTATTGACGTGGAGAATATTGAACATAATTATATAAATAATTGAAGTAAATTTAGTTAAACCAAGGAATGTAAAATGCATATCTGATTTAGAATATAAGGAACAGTAACAGATCTAGCATGCTATGAAGAAATAAACTATGATAATTTTGAAGAAGATATTGAAGAGTATAATTACGAAGAAACTGAACAATTTATGAATAAGAAAAAATTATTTAAGAATAGAAATAATCAAGGAAATTATGATAAATTAAAATATAAGGATATTGAAGACGAAAATATAACCACTGATAATTCTGGAGGAAACGAACAAATACCGATAAACGATGAGAACTCAATTAAGGATATTAAAAATAAGGAATTTAATAATGATATAAATTATGAAGATTTTGAAAAACGAAAAACTTGTAAAGATTTTGAAAATGTTGGACAATTAATCGAAGAAACTTTGTTTAAAAATGTTGATAATAAAAAACGTTATTATGAGGATATTGATGAGGGAAAAATTCATAGGAATAATACTGAAGAATTATTAAATGAAGAATATTTACTGATAAATGATGAAGACAATGATGAAAAATTTTGTATTAAATTGAATATTAAGGATATAAAAAAAGGAGCAGTTTATGAAAATAATGAAAAAACTATTGAACAATTGGACAAAGAAGATATATTTAACATAATTAATGAAAGGTTGATCAATGTAATAATGAATCAAATGAAAAATGAAAAAAATCTTGAAGTAACAAATAAAGTAAAAAAGAAACGTGGAAGGCCACGAAAAGTTATTCAAGAAGTAAAATTACAGGAAAAAATTAAAAGGAGAGGTATACCCAGAAAATGTATAAATAAATCACCTGAGATTAATAAAAAACGTAAATTTGCGGAATCAGAAGACGAATCCGATTCTGATCGAGATTATGATATTAAGCAAAACCAAAAGCAAATACACAGAGAGAAATTTTAGGTTTCACTGACCAAAGTTTTTTTGTTAAAATCGTCTTTACAAAAATGTTAAAGTTCTCATGACAATCATGGTAGTGGCTGTCATACATTGGAAAAGTGTTTATTCCAACTGCAAGGAACGTTAAGGGGACCACGATTCTGGTACTTGAAATACCATAGCGCTGCGGTTATAGGAACCAAAGTCCATCGTAAAGCCGCGCATAGAGTTTAGTTAAAATGACTAAGTCTACGGACAGTAAATACCCAGCCAAAATTATTTTTGAGGTTATAGGTATGTTTCTCTTAGTTATCAAAATACGAATTCAATTTGATTAGAAAAAATAAAGTTTCACCGAAAAGATCTAAGAAAAATAATCCGGTATAATGATATTTATGATAACTTTCGTCGATTAAGTTAAAAAATTGTCACTTTTTTCATCACCATAAACTTTTTTTGACTGACTATAGTTTTGACAAAATACGACGAGACAGCAACATTGGAACGCATTGCATTGTCCCCGAACAAAATCGTTTATCATTTAGAAAGAATTGTCAAACTATATTTATAATAGAATTATTTACCTGATAATGCTTGGCACGGTGAAATATAGTCCAGGAATCGAGAACGAGAATTGGCAGGATTCAACTTAGGCTGCATATCTTTCAATGAAAGTTATACTTGATTTGTCTAGCGCAACAGCGAACGCTGCGGTTGTAGTAACCAAAGGAGCTTGGCAGTACACATAAAGAAAATGTACGTGTACTAACCGTTGGGGTACGTATAAAGCTCATTCTAATCATCAACTTTGGTCACAACAACCGAATACACAAAAAAGTCCAGATTACTGTCATGATAACTATAAAAGTAGTAGCTTCTCTCAACTTTTTCGTTCAAGGCAACTACTGTACAAAAAATTTATGTGCTATGTGCACAGGAACCAAAGCCGATTTCTCTCAGTGTAAGAAGAAAAAACATTTTAAGCAAGATGAAGAATTAAATGAAGAAAGTGATTTTGAAACAAATTCTGATTTGTCAAGTGAAGACAAAAAAGAACAAATCCAGGAAAATTTTCCAAATGTAGAGCATGAAAACGAAAACGAACAACCGGATATACCCTAATCAACCCTCAACATCCGGATTGCCTAGGATACAGAAAAATATAATTGAATGCCGTGACCAATTAACGATTAGAAAGGATAATTATGCGTATTTTGTAAGCAATAAAGGAGAACCTCGCGATATAGGCTCTAAACTTTTGGAAAAATGTGAAAAATTACCTAATTTTAAAAATTTACAAAAAGGAATAATCCAAAAATTACGTAAGGGAAATCAATACCATTTTATACTTCCAATCGAAGACGAATTTAAAGCAAGTCTAGGAGAAATGACTAAAAATATTAAATTAGCGATTTATTCTCTTCATTCCATGGTAAAAGAATTAAATATTAAATCAATTAGCATTGCGAAATCACCACACATTAACAATGTTTTGTGGGAAGAAATTTTGGCTACATTAAAAATAGCATTGTTGGATTCAACAATTAAAATAATAATTTGTATTGGTATCACACAATACCCTACAAAAGAGCAAAGAAATCAATTAATCGAAGAAGCTCACTCATCTGCTATAGGAGGTCATAAAGGAGTAACGAAAACTTATAATAGAATCAGACAAAGATATTATTGGGAAAATATGAAATTGGACATACAAAAATATATACAACTCTGTCTACAATTTAAACTTAAAAAACTTGTTCGGGTCAAAACAAAAAACCCTATGATAATTACCGATACTCCAGGAACAGCATTTGAGAAAATTTCAATGGATATTGTTGGAAAGTTACCAATAACTTCAGCACAAAATCAGTATATACTTACAATTCAGAATAATTTTACTAAATACTCTTTAGCAATCCCACTCCCTAATCATCAAGCTGGAACAATAGCAGATGCTTTTGTTAAGAAATTTATTTGCATATGTGGCTCACCAAAAGCAGTTTTAACAGATCAAGGAGCAGATTTTCTAATCAATTTAATGAGAAAAATGGCAAAGCTATTTCGTATACGTCAGTTTAAAACTACTGCTTATCATCCTCAATCAAATAGATCATTGGAAAGATCCCACCACGTTCATAAAGAATATCTTAAACAATTTATTGAAAATAATGCAGAATGGGATGACTGGATTGAATTAGCAATGTTTTCTGTTTCCTCCGAAGGTTCTCTCATCCTCTTTGGTGGTAAATTGATCTTTTCCTCTGCTTTTAGTACCCTATCTTCTGTTATAACTCGGATACCAAAAATTTCGATTTTCTGTGGTTGAGTTTTAAATTCCGCAGTTCCATCTTTCTCATCAGATATTCCTGCTTCCCACATTGCTTGTTTTGAAATATCAGATGTTATAGGGAAAAGTCAGGATAAACAGTCTGCAACTTTGTTTTCTTTTCCTTATACGTATTCGATGTCGTAATCGTATTCCTCCATTCTCAATCGCCATCGTAGCAATCTTGAGCTAGGATCCTTGACGTTATGGAAACAGACCAAAGCTCTGTGATCCGTTTGGATTTTGAATTTGTTGCCAAGGAGATATTGTCTCAAACGCTTCATAGCCCATACTATAGCTAAAAGCTCGTTTTCTGAGGTACTGTATCTTTCTTCAGCTTTGTTGAGCTTTGATTTGAGGCGTCAGTTGTTAAGGAGAATTTTTCTTTAAAATTCGGAAACCTTAACACTGGTGCTGATATTAATGCATTTTTCAAGTCGTAGAATGCATTTTCGCAGTTTAATGTCCAGTCGAATATTGTATCTTTTTGAGTTAGCTTAGTGAGTGGTCTAGCAATACTTGAAAAGTTTTTTATAAATTTTCTATAGTATCCTGCGAGTCCTAAAAAGGATTGTACGTCCTTTACTGTTTTTAATTGCTTAAAGTTCTGTACTGCACCTAATTTCTCTGGGTTGGGTTTAACAGTAATTACATGTCCTAAATATTCCAATTCTGGTTTAAGGCATTCGCATTTGCTGGGTTCTAGATGTAGTCCTAGAGTTTTTATTCTTTCCAAAACCGCTTCTAAATTTTCGTTATGTTGTTGAATACTTTCGCCAAAAATTACTATGTCATCTATATATGCAAAGCATCTTGTGCCTATTAATCTTCTAAATGCATTTTCCATGATCCGTTGGAGTGTAGCTGGAGCATTCTTTAATCCGAAAGGCATTCTGTTGTATTCAAAATGCCCCTGAGATGTAGAAAAGGCTGTATACTTCTTGTCGCTTTCCTTCATTGGGATTTGGTAGAATCCTGCTGAAAGATCAAAAGCTGAAAAGAATTTTGCTCTACCAAGCTGATCCAATATATCGTTTATTACGTGTAACGGATATGTATCTTGATCCGTATCTTCATTGATTTTGCGGTAATCAATGACCATTCGTAATTTATTACCGTTTTTAGGTACTATCCAGAGTGGGGAGTTAAATGGTGATTGGGATTCTCTTATAATTCCTTTCGTAAAAGTTTCTCCGTTTCCTGGAGCGAATATTCTCGGTGTTTTTCCTGCAGTTTATGTTACCTTAAATTAATGATTCTTCCTGATTCCAGAACAATTTCATGTTGTGTAAGGTTTGTGCATGGGAGTGGTTCGATGTCCAAAGAGAATACTTCATGGTATTTTGTAATCAATCTTTGTATAATTTCTTTCTGATGTTCCTCTAAATGATCCAGTTTCGATAGTTTAAAAATTTGTATTTGTTCATACTTAATTCTGGTGTTTATTGGTTTAGGTTCTATACAGTAATTGGTAATGGGTACAGAAATCTCGTTGTTCTGAATTCTATAAATTCCGTCTGGTATGTTTTGTTGATCTAATACAAGTACATCCTGATTTTTATCAGTCGTTGCTATTCTAAATACTTTTGTTGTCCTTCCAGGGATAAATTCTCCGTCATCGTGGAGGATAATTTTATGTTGTATAGTATCAAAAATTCTGATGTTATTGCATAACGTCGATATTTAGAAAAGAAGTTTATTCCTATTATCCCTTCTTCCGGAAGTGGGAAATTGTTAGGTACAATATGAAAAATATGTGATTGTCCAAAAAATGTTAAATTAACTGTTTCTGTAGAGATGTGTAAAGTAGCATTACAACTCATGAATGAGTCAAAATAAACATTCAAAATGTTTTTATTCTTATTCTACGTTGAGAATAACGTTAATTGGTAATTGAAATATGCAATAATTTTATTTATTTACGCTAAAAATTGAAAAAAACATAATACCCGTCATTCAAGGCAGTGCAGTGGTTTATCACTTTCCATGTCTTCACCGTCAGGATTGAATATTTGTTAGAGTGAGATGAAAGTATAGTTGTGTCTCACTCCAACCAATGGTCAACTTTAATGGAGAAGTTCCACAAGAGGTGAACCACTGCACTGCCTTCAATGACAGGTATTATGTTTTTTTTAATTTTTAGCGTAAATAAATAAAATTATTGCATATTTCAGTTACCAGTTAACGTTATTTTCAACGTAGAATAAGGATGAAAACATTTTTAATGTTTATTTTGCCTCATTCATGAGTTATAATGCTACTTTACGATAGCTTTATGATAGCTTTACGATAGCTTTACGGTACAGCGTAAAGCTACCGTTCAGCCAGTTCGCTACGGTCCTTAATTAAATTTATTGCTGCTCCTGAGTCGACCAGTAGTCTGTATTCTCCTGTTCTTCTTCTTGCTCGTATGGACCGGAGTCGTCCGCATGCGGATGAAATTCTGCTGATTCCTCTTACTCTATTTGTTCCTGTACTTCTTCCGGTGTCATTTGTAATGCATACGTGTTTTCCTCTTGCACCATTCTCACTGATTGTGGGGGTCTTTTGACGTTCAGGCCGGGTTGAAAACCCTTTCTAACGTGACATTGGTTTGCAAAATGACCTGTCTTGCCACATTTATAACAAATCATTTTTACTCTGTCTGCTAGTGGTAGTGAATGATTAGGTATTCTTATTCCGTTAGTGTTGGCGTTAGATCGTGGCACTAGTTGCGGCCTTGGTAGGTATTTCAGTACAGGTCTCGTTACTAATTGTGTTCCTGCAAGTTGACTTTCTTTCAACCACATTTCGGTCTCCATGGCATGCGTCTGTACCTCCGTTATTGTATTGGGTTTTAGTAGTCGTATCTGTGTATCTATCTCTTTCTTAACCCTTAGATGACACACTTCAAAATAATTGCATAAATGACACAAGGGGTCTTTTGAACCCCAGCGTGAAAAAGTGTCGATATTTCATAGAGTTTTCAATGTATTGCTCTGAAAATTTAATAGGATATATTTGAATACTTCTGAAACAATGGTATAACATGACCTTGGTCAGATTTTGTTGTGAACATATTTTTAAAAATTATTGAAAAATTGTTTTCTTAAATTTTCGATTTTTCACGTAAATAACCACATTTTTGCTAATTTTGAATATTTTTTCCTAAAAATTGAAGGGAGTAAGCTTGAAGTACTACACTTTAAGGTAGAACTGGTAGTTATTGTGAGCTCACACTGTGAGATTCTTTGGACCCCAGACTGGAAAGGTACCTTATTCCTAGACGCCAGCCAACGAATTGATCTTCCCTATACTAATAGAGGGGTAGTTGCATGTCCCAACTAAAGGTAGATGGGGCCTCAAGTCTCAATTCGAGCAGGAATATATAAAAAATTACATCCGAAAATGACGTGGGGTTCACTGGACCCCATGTGTCATCTAAGGGTTAAGGTTAAGGAGGTTCACCGCTTCTTGTTCTTCGAGCTTAATTTTTATTCGACGCTCCATGGGATTGACAAGCTGTGCCTGTACAGCGTAATCAATTTCATTTATAATCTGTATGAACCTAACAGTGAAATTCTGAAAACACTCAGTTGCTCCTTGTTTGTAACTTTCTAATTTTGATTTTAGGGCTAGAATCGAGTTTGACGATTTTAAATTTTGTCTAAGCGCGTCGTATAAATCCTCGTATGAGTTTATTTGTAAATATCTGATTGACTTTTCCGGGAAGCCAGTAATTTTCTTTGCTATGATTAAGTCCAGGAGTAAATTAGGTTGTGTACATCTGTTTTTTGCTTTCTTAACAGTTTTAATAAAATCTTCTATTCCTATATCGTCTTGACCACTGATCCCACGAATGGTTTCGATCGCCAAAATAACGAGAAATTAACAAAAATTCTGTGGATTTTGGGTCAATATAATAGCAGACATGTCATAAAACATGTCACTTTACAATTTAAAAATGGCACATTCAGCACAGGTTGAATATTTCATAGTTCTGACTATTTTCAGAACAAATTAAATTCATGAATACTTTTAAATGTGATACTTAATGTCACGAATACTTAAATTTAAACAAATTTTTTAAAGATAAGTCTATTATTATTCTTCAAAACATCTCGGAATAAAACTAAATTCAGAAATAAACATCTTTCCATTTTTTCTGGATTTCTGAACATACTCAAATAAGATTGAGTAAGATGACATATATTAGTTGAGTTTGAAATTTTTAATGTTTAGCATATTATTTTTTATCATAATACCATTATAATATATAATCATGGTATTATAATAAATATTAAAAATATTATAAAAAATAATTTTTATCATTATTATTATTATTATTATTATTATTATTATTATTATTATTAAATACATATATGACAGTATATGATGTAAATAGCTGTACCAGGTTTTACAATTAACAAACTGTGCTTGATCTGGCTTCATTGCGTTTTTGTGTTTATCGTCACTCCAATGGTAGAAAAGTTGAGGCGTTAAATCGATTTTAACTTCCAACGTTTACCGACGCATTATGTACAGCTCTGAAGCACGGCGACGTAACTCTTAGGTGGATCTGCCTGAGAAATTTAAAGTATGATGAAATACGCCAACAAGAGCGAGTAATTCAACATTTTTTTAAACGAGGGTTATTTTATGTCCCTCGTCTGGCGATGTAAAATTCCGCTGAAATTTTTTACAGTGTAGTTACCTTGATTCGAACCTTCGCGTGGCACCAGTTGGTTATTAAGATCGCCTTTTTATCCACAAATTAGTTATAATCAGGCCCTCCAAATTGCAATGTATTCTCGTGTACCTAATGTTTCGGGAAATTTGGCTAAGAAGTATCGGTAAACGTCCGGCGATGGCACCACATCGACTTCAACGCAAACGAACTTCGTGTTGATTATATCAACACGATCAATCAATATTCAATCAATATTCACACAAACGCTAACAAACGTGTGAATTTTTTTTTTTTTTAATCGAGAAAAGGCACGAAAAATTATTTGGAGGAAATAGCGGAAGGAGTCAAAGAAAAATAATAAAAAGTAGGTATTCATATGTTTGTAAATATAAGTTTATATGCCGTTTGGAAAGTGTATAGTAGTGCGAGTATATATTCATAACCTCACTTTCTGCAATATAGAATTGTAATTAATCATTTTCTGAATGTAAAAAATTTAATTTCAGATAGATATGGGTAGAACCTATATATATATATATATACCTATATAATATATATATATTTTGTAAAAAATCTTAGTAATTGTTTTTTCAATGAATATTTAAAATGAAATATTAATTTAATTAATGATTATATTTGAATTATAAATTTTAATTACAATTTAACTTCGAAAAATTGGAGAATTTTCATAACCAATTATATTTCAACTTATTAAGATCTTAAATATGTATGTACAGTCGTGCAACATAACCTTAACTGTCTTCTATACATTTTCCACTAAAAGCACTAAGTATTCCTTATAGTTTTTTATCGACTGAATTTATCCATGAAATTTTTAAATTATCAACAAAAATAACTGATTATTTTTGAAATTAACTTTTATTCACCTTTTTGCACAAAAGTAAACACAAAAAATATGTACAAGCCGGTACATGTGTGTTACTAAACACAGGGGCACCTGTTGCCACAGCACTGAACCAAGCTAGTAATAAGTCCCTAGCAATTATCGCATGTCATTGGTACCCATCGTAGCCGAACTTGTCTCCCATATGTGTCGGCTACGATAGGTTTTACTCTATAAAACTTTTTATCTTTTCTACAGGCTCACTGAATGTTCCACATGGTATTTCTGTATGTGATTAAAGTGAACGTATGGATTTAGATGTAAAGGATACGGAGATGGACGTAGAAGCAGTAATTAAAGAATCCGTGCTGCTCCTGTGTAAGGGCTGAAGATGTGCAAAATTTTCGAAAGCCCGAGCCCGACGGGCCAAGTCGGGTAAACCTCGGGCTTGTTAAAAAAATGATTTGAAGTAAATATTGATAGACATTCGTTTTGTTTTAGATGAGCCTATGAAGGAGAATTTGGATGGTTCTCTGGTAAACTTACTGCCCGCACAAATATAGGATCGAATTTTTAATAGGACTATCAGCCTAAAATTCGCTGAAACTATTTATTTTTACAGGTAACTAGTTTCTTTCACATTATTATATTATATTTAGAGTTTTGCTATTGCACACCGATTTTACACGAATGTATATATTAAGCATTCTAGAGAACTTCTCTTGTTAGAATTCATATATTAATTTATGTATTAATGTTTACAATCATATTTGCAGTAACGATTAAGATCGACTACTTTGTTTTATGTGAACGAATGCTGAAAAAGGGAAAATATGCGTATGCATTAAAATTTTTATGGAAATAAATTTTTTTTTAAATTAACATTGAAAGGTTTTTTTTATTTCATCCTGCTAAAGTTAGACACATTTTTATTTTATCATATTAATTTTTAAATTTTCTATTGTTTTTGCGAGATGTCTCTGTACAATGGAAATATAAATGTACAATATCATCTTAAATGAAACAGAATAAATTTATATAAATTTTTAAGCTACACGAAAAACTAATCATATTTCTTTATACTCAGTGTACTTTAGAAAATGAAACATATATTTACTAACTTCATACTTCTTTTTTGAGCCTGTTGTTCAACGAGCTTTCCGTTACTTGAACCAGTGGTAAGTCAAAGATTCGACAATTTAGATTTGTCAAAAGTTTCCGCTTTGAAACAGGCACCGGTACTTCCTTCTCTTTTTTGTTTTTATTGCCAATATCAATCTGGGTATTTGTAGACCAGAAAGTTTTCTTCACAAGTTCAATATCTATGAAGAGAACAACAAAAGAAGAGTATATTTTCTTATAATATGAACATTATAAGCATAGTAAAAATAATCAGTTTATAAAATATGAATTTTTCAAAAAGCTTGAAAGTGTTCATATAATTTTTTAAAATGACTACTGAGATGCAGGTTCTACCCGTGACCTGGCAACTCTTTAATGGTCACCCAACTTTGCTCCCGTACTCCGTCGGGACCACGGGTCAAACGGGCCCGGCATCTTCTTGGCCTGAGACTCGGCCATAGCGGGACTCGGAAGCTGAAAGAAAAAGGGACAAGGGAACCTACATTACTCGTGTTACTCCTGCACAAAGTCATACTAACTTCCCTGAGGGTTCGCCCTCGTCCTGATCACTGCTGGCGACGTAAAGCTTCAGGTGCCTGATGTGCTCCTTACCCGCATACTTTCCTCTGGAGTCGACCAGACGGAAAACTACCGGGGATAACCGTCGCACAACTTTATACGGCCCGGGAAATTTGTCCGACAATTTCGCCGCGATGTCCTTTTCTTTGTTTGACAAAACCTGCTCACGTTTAGGGACCAAATCACCTACCTTAAAGTGTCTTTCACGTCGGTGCTTGTTGTAGTACTTGGCCTGGGTCTCATAAGCGCGATCCAAATTCCTCGTTATCAAATCTCGTAGGTGGCTCAATCTTTCCATCCTTTCCAGCCACTCAGAAGGTTATGGAACACCGCGCTGATGCTTCACATTAACTTCGTTACGCAACGAACGGTATGGCAAAGGTTCCCTGCCAAAATTCAAAAACGGTGGGGTAACCTTAAGGGATCCGTGAACCGCGGTATTGTATGCGAACCGGAACTCGTGCAAGTGTAAATCCCAATCCCTGTGGTCATCCCTGCGAAAGGCAACAATCATGGTCTTCAAGACTCGGTTGACTCTCTCAGTGGGATTTGCCTGAGCATGATACACCGGATTAGTGGTATGAACTATGCCCAGGCCCTTGCACGTCTGCTCAATCAGGCGGTTAGAGAACTCGGTGCCATTGTCCGTATGGACAACTTCCGGGGCACCCCAACGCGACACGGCCAAATCTTCAAACTGTCGTTCGATCGTGGGTCCGTTGTCAGTCCTAAATGGCACCACTTCCACCCATTTAGTAAATAGGTCTTGGAAAACCAAGACGTATTTATGGCCACTCTTGCTGCGTGGAAAATGGCCCATCACATCGCTCGCCACCACCGTCCAGGGTTGCTCGACAATGCGCTGCCCCATCAGGCCAGCCGGTCGGTCCTGTTCGACCTTAGACCTCTGGCAGGGGTCGCATTGCCTCACAAACTTCACTACATCAGCGTAGATCCCTGGCCAGTAGTAGCGAAGCGATAACCGATAGTAGGTCTTCTCGACCCCCAAATGGCCCGCTTGTGGCTCCGATTGAGCCTCTTTTAAAACCTCTATCCTCTGCTCCTCGGGCACCACAAGCTTCCATGCATCAAGGTCCGGGATGAGTGGATCGGATATCCCGTTTGGCCTATGCCTGTAGAGCCTCTGGTGTTCCATCTTCCAATCTGGGATGATCCAAGGCCTCTCCAGAACGGCTGCGACGCGACGCTTGTACCAAGAGTCGCTTGTGTCACAGACGGACGAGATCGGAATCTCTTCATCCTCTGTAATCCTCGACAAGGCATACGGGACGTGATGGAGCGCTCCTTTGCGGTGAATAATCTCAAAGTCGTACTCTAGAAGCTCTAGGGACCACCTGGCTAGTCTCCCCGTGGGATTCCTCAAGTTGTGCAGCCATTTAAGGCTGCTGTGGTCGGTTATAACCTTGAAGGAGAAGCCTTCAAGGTACTCCCGGAACTTTTGAATTCCTCACACGACAGCCAGGCACTCCCTTTCGGTTACCGAGTAGTTCCTCTCGGCCGATAGCAGAGTACGACTCGCAAAGGAGATCACGCGCTCCTCCCCGTCTTGCACTTGGGTCAAGACAACTCCTAGACCGGTGTTACTCGCGTCGGTCTGTAGGTGGAAGGGGTTCGCTACTATGTCTTTGAAACTCGGAAATGCCAAGATTGGCGCGCTCGTCAAGGCTCCTTTCAACGAGGCGAGCGCTTGCTGTTGCTCCTCGCCCCAATGCCACTTGACATTCGACCTAAATAACCGAGTCAACGGCTCGGCAACAACGGCAAATTCCGGAATAAATCGCCGGTACCACGAAGCTAAGGCTATAAAACGTCTTAACTGCTTAATATTCTTCGGGGCCGGGTAGGACAAAATCGGTTCCGTCTTTTCCGGATTAACGCTTAAACCGTCTCTGTTCACGACGTAACCCAGATACTTTACCTCCGAACGACAAAACTCGCACTTTTCCTGGTTTACCGTCAAGTTGGCTTGCGTAATCTTATCTAAAACGGCCTCAAGCCACTTCAAGTGCGCTTCGAATGTCTCGGTAACGACAATAATATCATCCAGGTAACAGAATGCGTGCGGTCTGAGTTCCGGGCCTATCACACGGTCGATTAATCTTTGGAAGGTGGCCGGTGCGTTCGAGAGTCCGAAAGGCATCCGCAAAAACTGAAACAATCCCCTGCCCGGTACGGTGAACACCGTATATTCCTGACACGCTTCGTCGAGAGGAATCTGATTAAACGCTGAACTTAAGTCTATCGTCGAAATGTATTTTGACGCTTTCAGCTGCTTAAGGATGTCCGACATATACGGTATCGCATAGGCATCCTTCTTCGAAACCGCGTTCAACTGCCGGAAATCTAGGCAAAGCCGGTAGCCGCCATTTGCCTTCTTTGCCATGACGATCGGTGTTGACCATTCGCTGAAGGACTCCTTTATAACACCTTCGGCCAACATTCGATCTACCTTTTTGTACATGGCCTGTTGGACCTTTGGAGACACAACTCGGTAACGTTGCTTAATGGGATGGTGCCTTTGAACGTCTATATGGTGCGTTGCCAGATGAGTGGCCTCTAGCTGACCCTCGACCCTAGGCGGAAGCTTCCTATCTACTAATTCCTTTAGCCGCACCTGTTCGTCATCAGAAAAATTCGCTATGGCACCGCAACCCTCCTCTTCAACCAACCACGTCTTTATAGGGCTGTGTCTTCCGGATGCGTCAGGCATGAAGACTTTCTTCAACCTAGACCCGAAATACATATCGAATTCGGCCTGAGCGTCCAACCCCAAGATCATCTCGGTATCGAGGTGCTCTGCAAATCTAACCTCACAAAGCCGAGTTACCTCTTCAATGGTCAGTGGTAGCTCGACTTTTCCCTCGATAACCTGCATAGATCCGTTAGCCACTATCATCATGGATCTATGCGACCTATCCAGCTCTTTCCCGGTGATATCCAAAATCTTCCGACCCACTTTACTTCTCACAAAAGTCCTAGTGGATCCCGGGTCGTGCAATGCATCTAGGGTGACCGATCCTACCTCCACGGCTAGATGTATTCTACCGCGAACCTCGTCGGTAGGGACGATGCCACTATCAAACTCCGTCTCCAGACCCTCACTCCGATGGAATTCAGCCCTAACAAAATTCAATGAGTCCGAGTGAGGTGGCTCCTCCGCAATAACTTCCTCTGGGTTACTCGAAGTTAAAAGAGCCGCGTCTGGCCCAGTCTTCTCTACCAAGGTCTTAAGACTGGGAGGTCTTTCGGCATCGTCCTCTCTGTGTACTAGAGCTTGGACAGTGATCTGGGCATTCTCTTTGGCTACGAATTCTGTACCCTGTCTCCAAAGTTCATTATCCTCATCGGTATTCGTGGGCTCCCCGCTATCGTCTTCAAAATCTACAGGCCTATGCGGGAGCTCACGAGGTTTTTCCCGATCTATAATTCCTAAATTTCCGAGATCCTTTACATCGTCTTTGAAACCTATCTCATCGACGATCCGATCGCTAACTAACGAGTCGAACTCGTCGATGCCAGACATGTTCACGCCTCGAAACTCCGGCATGTCTATTGTTGCGAGAACTATCGTGGTTGTTGTTACTGGGCCCGGGACTCTCGAAGCGCATCCAATACTAATCCTTATGTCTAAATCGGATTTTTCTTCGGTCACGGAAGGATGAGAGGCAGTGCAGACCGGTCTCACTGCTTCTTTTCCCCGTTTCCCGAGCATTTAGGGCAATTTTTTGTTGTGTAGCCCTCCGCTTTGCATCGGTAGCACGCTAGCTTCCTCGGTAGGGGGCAGCCTGCTTGGTAATGGCCGGGCTTCTGACACCTAAAACAGATGACTTCTTTCTCGGTATTTGTGTCCTTTGAGGCTTTTTCAGCAGAGGTGCTCGGACTCTGCTGACCTCTCCCCACCTTAAAATCTGACCCTGTGCCTCTAGAATTTTTGGGACTTCTGGATCCTCCTCTCTTCTTCGGTTTATCCCTAGGGAATCCCATAGAGTGGCCCTTGTTCCTAGAGTCGTGCCCATCCATGTTTCCCTGGCTCTTGGTATCCCGGCTTGCGAGGTGTGACCCTCCCGAGCTCGTCGTAGGGGTTGTTGCCTCGGAATTCGCCGAAGCCGAACTTCGTTTGTGCGCAGCTGGCGTGTTTTCCGCCCGATACGGGAATTCGGGAAGGAAGGAGCTTTCGGGTGATGGTGGAACTCGATATTCTTTGACTGTTGCCCACGCCATTTCCCAACTCCTACCTATTTGGACCAATTCATTGAAGTCTCGGAATTCAAACTTCCGGATCACCTTTTTAAACTCCGGTCTCAATCCGCGATGAGCCCAATCCAACTGCCCGACCAATGGCACCTTAACCTTCAACATCGCGATTAGTCCTCGTAAGTGGGTCAAATAATCGTCCATATTTTCTTTCGGACCCTGCGTACGGTTAAAAATTTGTTCGCGGACTCGTGCTTCGAAGTCAAAGTTTCCGAACCTTCGCCTAAAAGCGATCTTAAATTCTAGCCAATTCCGCCACTCATCGTCGCTGATCCAGAACCACAAGAGAGCTACATCTTTTAATAGCAATGGCAAGGCTCTGAGTAGGTGGTCATCGCTTATAGGAGTGATCCCTCGACATTCCTCCAGACGAGTTAAGAAGTCCTCGACGCTAGCTCCTGGTTTGCCGCTGAAAGAGATCTTCCAATTATATACAAATCGGCTGAAATCCTGTATCTCGCGCCGGGGCTCAAATCGAGAGCTAGTAAGCCCTAATCCACGGTTTTCCGGGTAGCCACTCATATGTCCTCGTTCATGCAACCTGCTGTCCTCGTGGAACATGTCGTTAATTAAATTCTGGCCTGTTGTCCGGGCAAAATAACTATTTTCGACCATGCCCGGCCCCACTTTGGGCGCCTGTTGAGATGCAGGTTCTACCCGTGACCTGGCAACTCTTTAATGGTCACCCAACTAATTTTATTTCGGCTCGGAACGACTCGAAATAAAATATTTTCTTAAGTACTTTCAAAATTTAACCACAACAGTAACACAATCACCCGGCAGGGTCAAGGTAGGATTACAACAGTTCTCCGGGGAAAAGAAACAAATGCCAAAATTTAATTAATTAACATAAAAGGCTGAACACTATTTATTAAATTTAATTAGGACTCGATACAGAGAAAATGAATTATTATATATATAAGAAAAAGCCAAAACATCTGCGCGATCATCAATAAGTACAATTAAAATGACAGAATTCTCGGGACATTCCCGAGCGACGCGACAATATCGCGGAATTAATCTATTGGCGTGCGTCACCACCCGAGAGCACCGGAATTTACCACTACTTTATTTTCATTAACTAATTTCTTTTCCCATCCCAACATACATAAAAAGACCACTGATATAAAAAGAAGAGCACTCGCGGATAAGAGAGAGAATAGAGCCAAAGTGGCCGGTATGTGAAATGTACGCCATAAAGCGTCAGTATCAGTTCAATAATGTCCGTAGCTCCGGACCACTTGCCAAGAGAATTTAAATAAAAGTCACCCACGCTACCTGTATTATGTCCTGGAGTTCCGGGTCGAACCGTAGTATAAACTCGCATTTCATGGCTCCAAACTCCTTGCCTTAAGCTTCTATAGGGAGACAAAACGGGATGGTAGCAGTCGCAAATAGTCGCAGGACGAGAGTGACGATGGCCGACGCGACGCTGACAGAATTCCCGACCTGCCCCACGAATTACATACATGACCCAATCGCGGACCCGGAAACAGGTCACATGCCATACATCCAATAGACGACTAGCAGAGATGAGTTGGGAGATTGCTAAAGTAATATATTTAATTTCGAGTGATTTTCCGCAGCGCGCCCTATTGCGAAATGCTCTTGGGAACTAAAATGAAAAGTTCATGCTACTACTTGAAGGGTAAAACAGAGCTACTGTTTATCACTTTTGCAGCGCCCCCAATTGCGTACAGATTTTTCGGATCTTTTTCGAACTAAAATTAAAGGTCCGCGCTGTTATAATAATATGTGGGAGCACACACAATGATGCGCGTCATGTCAGTGTATCCCAACTAACTCGCTTCGATTTCACGCTGTCGGTTGTCGAGTTAAAATCAGAAATTGTATTTTTCTCGACTTCATGCAAAGGAGGCGCGAAATAGACGCAGAATTCAAAATTACGGAATATAACATTAAAAAAATTACACTTCTTTTCTATATACTTTGAAAAATATTAATCTGAAATAAGTATCTAAAAGATTTTGTGAAATTTTAAGATGATTTAAATACTTGAAAAATAATTTTATAATGGAATTTAAAGTCAATAAATGCTTAAAGATTCGAAACAAAATATCGATTTCAGCATTTTTTCTTTAAATTATGTAGAGAATATTTTATAATAAGATATCATTCAAGATGAAATACAAGTTTCAAAAATGAAGGGTTTGAACATTTTTGTAATAGGTAACATCTTTGGTATGAAAATTTCGATAAATAAATGTAAATGAAGTTTTTGCTGATTTCAGGTAGTTCATCCACAAAAATTAGACTTCAGGCAAAAATAGATAAATTTTTTTTCAAGAATAGCAATATTATTATTGAAGAGATCATTTGGAAGAAAAGAGATTAGTTTCCAAGAAAAAAAATTAAAACATAAAAAAATAATTCATTTAACAAATTTTATTTTTACCCGGACTTGATTTCTTATCGCTTCATACCAAATTTTAGAAAATGATGTGATTCTGTGAAATCACGGATAATTTTTTTAAGAAAAAGGCTTTCTACAACTTAACCGTTTCCATTTTTTGGAAATTATAATAAATTCTTCAATGGCTGAAACCATTAAAAATAAATTTTCCAAAACAAAATTCTTGTAAAAAAATTACTGAATTTGGTAAAAACTTATTCATTTTAGAAATATGGAAACGGCTAGGTTGTATTAGGTCTTTTTCCTGAAAAAACGATTCTTGATTTATTTGAATCACATCATTTTTTTTTTTAATTTGGTTTGAAGCGATAAGAAAAAATGTCGGGGTAAAAATAAAATTTGTTAAATTTATTTTTTCTTATGCTTCAAATATTTTTCTTGGAAATTAATCTCTTTTCTTTGAAATGATCTCTTCAATAATAATTTTTCTATTTTTGGAAGCAAAATTATCTTTTCTTACCTAAGACATATGGCAATTTCAATAGATGAATGTAAATGAAGTGTTTGCTGATTTAAGAAAATACATAAATTGTATGTGAATTTACACCTCAAACTTTTCTTGATATGAAGCTAAGTCGACAAACGGTTGCTAAAAAATAAAATACATTGAATACAATTTTTTGGAATTTAACATCTTTTACATGACAATTCGTATGTATACATATATATAAACTACCATCGGAAATTACAGATTGACCTGGAGTTTCAACTTTCGTCAAAGTGTTTTATTTTATAGAATGATATTACAAAAGAAATTTTAATTTAGATTTAGATTTCAAAAGGTTTTTTCAGTATGTCTTCATAGTGATTTCTTAACCTAATCAAAATATTTTTAGAAATTCTTTTCTGGATTCTATCTTGGGGTTGAACAGAATTCAAAAAAGTCATGCAATTTTTAAAATATGTAGCTTCTTCAAGAAGTTTTTAAAAATCGACGTATATCATATTTTAATAAATTTAGAAATTTTTATCAAAATATTGATAGTTTGGATTTTTTGAATTCTTCAAATGAATGTAGTACAATCATCATTTGAAATTTGATGATTTTTCATTACCATCTTTGATTCTAGAGCAGAATCTAGCAGAAAAATTCCAAAAACATCTTAATTAGTTAGAAAAATAATATGCAAACTTACCTTTGAAATGAGACTACAGACTTTTGACAATGTTAATTAATTTTAGAGTTATTAATATTATTAAGAAAGATCTAAATTTGATGTCTTCTAGATTCTCATCATATGAGAATTAAGGTTTTGGTTTTATGTGAAAAATAATTTTCGGAATTTTCGTCAAATCTTTACGTTTTGAAATCCCCTGAGTCAGAAAAAACGGTTTTTACGAAAGTGTCTGTCTGTCTGTCTGTCTGTCCGTCTGCAGTAGTAATAGGTCATATACTCGATAACTCTGGATAGAAAAAAATTGTCGGATTGAATTGAGCTTATGCATACATTATCGCAGCTGAAAAAGTAAAGACAAGTTCGTTAACCAGCTACATCCGACAAAAATTGTCAAAATAGGAGCATTTTTTGTGTTTTTGAAAAAAACTTTATGAAAAAACCAAAACTTTTAAGACTGGTTTCTGATAATTCTCGTAAATCTCTACTAATTATCCTGATAATATTTTGCAATTAAAATAAATTTAAGAAAGTTACAGTATATTAAAACTTGAAAAAAGTCAATATCCATTTTCCAGTTAAATTATACGAGATACGAATAAAAGTTATGATAAAAAATGGTTTACTACATAAAGATCTACAACAGTAATAACTGTAAAGTGACATGTTTGATGACATGTCTGCTATTATATTGACCCAAAATTCACAGAATTTTTGTTAATTTCTCATTTTTTTGGCATTGGGTCAGCCTCTTTTTATTTTCTTCTATTAATATTATCAATGCTACCTACGATAAAAAACGCAAAAAAAGAGAGAAGGCAAACGTTTCGGCCACATATGGGGGCCCTCTTCAGTGCCATAAATTAAAAGATTAATTCAAAATTTTCGTAAAAGATAAAAATGTAGAAGATAGTTAAAATAAGGATAATAATGAAACTCAAAATCTTATCTCATTGCTTGCAATTCAAAATGAAGAAGTCCAGTAAGCAACAACACGAATTGGAAAAAATATGTAGAATTCACTGTATATAGAAAACCGGATAAAATGAACGAAAAACTTAGAAATTTGTAAACAACAGGCTAGAATTTTTGTTTGTTTTTTTCCCTTTATAAAGAACGGATAACCATTTGTTCAACCGTTATATTATTATATCATATATAGGTTTGGTTTCGTCGGTCTTAGGGTCAATAAAACAACATTAAAGAAAAATTATTGAATCAATTTATATCAATAAAAATATTATTATTTCAATAAATTGTAAGGCTGAAATTATGAATATTAATCGAATTTGCCATGGCATTATTTAACATATGATTTTCAAGTTTGTATTCTCAAGCTTTAGCACGCTTTTCATTATTGGTGAATTTAATTCAATTTATCGTATCTTCGTCTCTCTATCCTAAAGTTTGCGTTGCTTCATCGGATTGTACACACCGTATTATAATGTAATTTAAAATTATTGAAGCCCTCAATCTTTGAGGCTTTAATTTTAATAACATTTTCAAGAATAAGACTGAATCTTCATGTGTGTTTTCGTTTTTTTGTAATTTATGTAAGTACTTATTTATTATATCAACACAACATATAAAATAGTTCTCTTTGGAAAAAGAATTTTGATGGTAAATTGATTTGTTCAATTTTTAGTGACATATATATTCCTTGAAAAAGACCCGCAGTGAGGTTGAAACATAGGAGAATTTTTGACCAAATATAATGAAGGAGTTTTTCATAGAATGTTGTT